>OX467708.1:25321265-25683765 GCA_950111635.1 Agelastica alni
TGGCCGTATTAACAACCAGGTTGATCGCGTCCAGGGTTGATCGTCCTTTCCGGAATCCATACTGGTTGTCTGTCAAGAGTGGGTCGACTACTGCATCTATTCGCTGATGGATAATACGCTCAAATATCTTACCCGCCGTATCTAGCATGCAGAGTGGTCGGTAAGATGACGGTTCTTCTGGCGGTTTCTTTCCTTTAGGTAAAAGTACTAACCGTTGCTGTTTCCACTTACGAGGAAAAGTCCCCTCCTTGAGGCATGCGTTGTAAGCGTCTAGAAATAATGTTGGTGCTGCCTTTATGATGGTTTTCAAGGCTATATTAGGGATTCCGTCCAATCCCGGCGCTTTATTATTTTCTACCCGATTACAGGCCTCCAGCAATTCTTCTTCAGTGACAGGTGGAATGTCGTCCAGTTCATCTTGCGTTGACTGATAATTGAGACTGTGTTGCTGTGGAAACAGCGCAGTGACGATTTTCTGAAGGAGTTGGGGACACGTAGGTGACGGCATTTGTTGTTTCTTCAGGTGCGTCATGACCACCTTATACGGCCGACCCCACACGTCATTGTCGACCTCGTATATGAGCTCTTTCCAGCATCTTCCTTTGCTCTCTTTTATGGCCTTATTAAGTTCACGACGAGCTTTTTTGTACTCTGCGATCAGCAATGCAGAGTTAGGTCGTTGATAGCCACGCTGAGATATTCTTCTCTTTCGATGACACTCTTTACGGAGGTTGCTGATATGATCATTCCACCAGTGTACCGCAGGTTTTGAATTCATAACACGTTTGCGAGGCATACTGGCATCACAAGCTTGTGTTACTCGCATCATCAGGGCCTTAGTATGTTCTTCTGCACATCCAGTCTCTATCGGATCACTATCGAGGGCTGTTAGCAATACTTCTGGGTCAACAGATTTCACCTTCCAACCGACGGTGTTAAATTGCTTGATAGGCCCCCTGAGGTTCTGGTCGTTTGACGTTTCCCAGAGTATCGCATGATGGTCACTGGCAGTGTAGATGTCCAGTACCTTCCAGTTAGTGTTACCTTTAGCAAGGCTGGTACTGACAAAAGTGACGTCTACAATCGAGCTTGCGTCACCTTTGGTGTAGGTCGGCGTGTCACCACTGTTGAGCAAGACTACATCTAGTGTAGAAAGAGCTTCTAGCAGCTCTCTTCCTCGTGCATTAGTCTGCTTACTGCCCCAGTCCACTGCCCAGGCGTTAAAGTCCCCGGATATCGCCACTGGATGATGTTGCTTCGCGTCCTCGGTCAGTCGATCCAAGAAGTCAGTAAACTCAGTAATTGAGAGGCTAGGTGGTGCGTAGCAGCTGTAAAAACGGATGCCATCTACTGATGCTGCTACAAAGCCAGCGCTGCCATTGGTAGCTACACTCTGAAAAGGGAGCTTACCACAAGCCCAGATCACAGCTTTCGTGGTGATATCCGTCTCCCAAGGTTGTCCAGCTAAATGTTTATATGGCTCCGATAAAAGCACAACGTCGAGCTTTAATTCCCGTACTGTCTGCATAAGCAGGTCATGCGCAGCTTCGCAGTGATTGATGTTAAGCTGCAGTATCCTCATGTTCGTTTATTTGTCAGCTTCTGGAGTGCTTCTTGGAAGACTGGGCATCGGCCAGAACCAGACTGGTGAGCAGTGTCCTGAGAGCCAGGTTTTTCCGCACATAACGCACATTTCACTTTATTTGGGCATTGAGCAGCTTGATGACCTGTTTGCCCACATTTGATGCAAAGCCCAGATCGGTCGACTTCGCTTTTACATTGGGCAGTAGTGTGCCCAAAGTGCCAGCACTTATAGCATCGTAGTGGTGTCTTAACTGCTCTGACACGGCAATTTACCCAGCCAATCCTTATTTTGCCTGTCGTTCCGAGTATCTATGCACTATTGCTGCTGGCAATCGTACCGAAGCAGTTTGAGTACCTCTGTAGGCCGGACGAATTTTAATGACATCTTTAGGTATTTCGTAGTCATTTCCAGCTGCCTCTTGTAAGGCCTTCCGGGCATCGTCTTTAGTTGTTTCGTCGTCTATGTCCCGGATTTCAAGCTGTTCCTCTGGGCCTTTACAGATGACTTGCGCTTCTTTTTTAAGGATGCTCTTGATGGTCTTCAGCAAAGCTTGTCCTTTGTCTGCGGTCTTTCTGGAAAAAGTAATGAGCATATTCCCATCATTCGTCTTTTGAACCTTGTCAACGACGTCACGGGTCTGATCTGGTGGGACATCTTTTTTGATCCGACGCAGTATCTCGGCATATTTTGCCTTCTCAACGGGTCGAATAATTAAGGCATCTGGTTTGGTGAATCTTCGCGGTTTTTTCCGCTTAGGCTCCGGCCGAGATTTGTTCACCGGTTGTTTTGGTAACCGCTCTCTCGCTTGCTCCTTCTTCTTCTTCTTCTTGGATTGGACCTTCTGCCATTCAGTCACCTCTTTTTTTCCGGCGTTCTGCACTGCCGTGTTTTTCGGAGGGCTTGGTTTCAGGTCCTTTTTCTTCACAACTTAGCTGATCGTTGGTTTGGGAGAAGATCGATCTTTTCTCTTAGTTGACTTGCTGCTAGTTCTGCTTCTGTCTTCCGCGACTGATTCACCGTCACCTTCGGCTCCAGTGTCCATTGCTTCTTCATTCACGACAGTTGCTTGAATGCTTCTCTCCGGTGTAGTGCGAGAAGTGCGTCGTACTGTTAAACGCCATTCTTCATCAAGTTTCCTGAATCTCTGGAGGGCATTAACTACGCTGGTCGTCTTGGTCTTAATCTCCTTGTGGATATTAACCTTAGGTTGGATGAGGTCATTTAGCTCACTGGTCAGCTTTTCAAGGCGTTCCAACGCTTGCGACCGCTTCATTTCAGCGCTTGCTTCAATCGCTGCTTGTTGGGCATGAGGCCCAATGTTGTTTTCCTGAATTTTACTCATACTTTTAAATTCACCAGCGCATCGTACGGAGTGGGGCGGGTTGTCATAACTAGGAACGGGTGTACCCTCGGAGATAGTACTCCTACCCCAGTTCCCTGAGGCCTAGCCGACACTTAACCAGTCCCGGAATACACGGACGGACTAGACTCGCTCGGGGCGGAGAAGATTCCGATCTCTAACAATCACTGCGTACTTCCTGATCAAGGCCCGAAGTGGCTGGCTCCTGATCCACTGCTGCAACTTACACCTCGGCACCTCAGCCGTGGCCTGCATCGTGCATCGTGTGTGTGTGTGTGTGTGTGTGTGTGTGTGTGTGTGTGTGTGTGTGTCTGTGTGTGTGTGTGTCTGTGTGTCTGTGTCTGTGTGTCTGTGTGTCTGTGTGTCTGTGTGTCTGTGTGTCTGTGTGTCTGTGTGTCTGTGTGTCTGTGTGTCTGTGTGTCTGTGTGTCTGTGTGTCTGTGTGTCTGTGTGTCTGTGTGTCTGTGTGTCTGTGTGTCTGTGTGTCTGTGTGTCTGTGTGTCTGTGTGTCTGTGTGTCTGTGTGTCTGTGTGTCTGTGTGTCTGTGTGTCTGTGTGTCTGTGTGTCTGTGTGTCTGTGTGTCTGTGTGTCTGTGTGTCTGTGTGTCTGTGTGTCTGTGTGTCTGTGTGTCTGTGTGTCTGTGTGTCTGTGTGTCTGTGTGTCTGTGTGTCTGTGTGTCTGTGTGTCTGTGTGTCTGTGTGTCTGTGTGTCTGTGTGTCTGTGTGTCTGTGTGTCTGTGTGTCTGTGTGTCTGTGTGTCTGTGTGTCTGTGTGTCTGTGTGTCTGTGTGTCTGTGTGTCTGTGTGTCTGTGTGTCTGTGTGTCTGTGTGTCTGTGTGTCTGTGTGTCTGTGTGTCTGTGTGTCTGTGTGTCTGTGTGTCTGTGTGTCTGTGTGTCTGTGTGTCTGTGTGTCTGTGTGTCTGTGTGTCTGTGTGTCTGTGTGTCTGTGTGTCTGTGTGTCTGTGTGTCTGTGTGTCTGTGTGTCTGTGTGTCTGTGTGTCTGTGTGTCTGTGTGTCTGTGTGTCTGTGTGTCTGTGTGTCTGTGTGTCTGTGTGTCTGTGTGTCTGTGTGTCTGTGTGTCTGTGTGTCTGTGTGTCTGTGTGTCTGTGTGTCTGTGTGTCTGTGTGTCTGTGTGTCTGTGTGTCTGTGTGTCTGTGTGTCTGTGTGTCTGTGTGTCTGTGTGTCTGTGTGTCTGTGTGTCTGTGTGTCTGTGTGTCTGTGTGTCTGTGTGTCTGTGTGTCTGTGTGTCTGTGTGTCTGTGTGTCTGTGTGTCTGTGTGTCTGTGTGTCTGTGTGTCTGTGTGTCTGTGTGTCTGTGTGTCTGTGTGTCTGTGTGTCTGTGTGTCTGTGTGTCTGTGTGTCTGTGTGTCTGTGTGTCTGTGTGTCTGTGTGTCTGTGTGTCTGTGTGTCTGTGTGTCTGTGTGTGTGTGTGTGTCTGTGTGTCTGTGTGTGTGTGTGTGTGTGTGTGTGTGTGTGTGTGTGTGTGTCTGTGTGTGTGTGTGTGTGTGTGTGTGTGTGTGTGTCTGTGTGTGTGTGTGTGTGTGTGTGTCTGTGTGTGTGTGTGTGTGTGTCTGTGTGTGTGTGTGTGTGTGTGTGTGTGTGTGTGTGTGTGTGTGTGTGTGTGTGTGTGTGTGTGTGTGTGTGTGTGTGTGTGTGTGTGTGTGTGTGTGTGTGTGTGTCATAAACAATTGGAAATAGCTCCCGCTTATGAAATGATAAGAAAAAGTTTGAAAGAATACGGTTTAAAATCGATTTTTTATAATTATAATAATAATATTAATAATAATTATAAAACCAGAACACATGGAATTTTTTCATTCTTTCCACTGTGAATTTAGTCGAGTGGACCTCTCGGGTCGCACCTAGACCACTAATATTTTCTTTTTTAGGGTACTTAAATAAATAGGTATGCTAAATAAATAAACACAGATTAATATTATATATAAAATGTGTAATTAAAATAAATACATCAGTACAAAATAAATACAAAAAATAAAGCATTATTTTTACAGCTTTACGACCAAAACAATATTTTACAATGGGTAGGTACATTTATTTTCTATTGGGTATATTAATCATAGTCATGTTGTTTTATATCACCACTAACACATAGATTTAAAAGTTTTACATTACCCAAAATTTACATATTAAAACAATTGGAACGAAAAAAAATTATTTAATTTAATTAGTGAAACAGGTACAAAAATATTGGGCTAATAAAATGATTTTAGACATTAACAATAAATCGATGAGTACTTTCAGAAATGGACGTGCCAGAATTGTTGCTGTAATGGAATTGTTTGTAGGTTATTGGCAAAGATTTGTTGCTAAAACAATAGGTTTTTAACAATATTTAATTCTCTGCGAAATGAAAGATGGCATGTTACTAACCAACACTAAAAGGAAAGTGAGACATGTACTTGGAGTTCAACTTTCTATCTCTACACTACAACAAGGGAAGCGCTCTTCGGACTAAACGTACAGAGATAAAGGTGCCTGGATATGAATCATGATATGTACATCTGTTTATTGACTTTAAAAAGGCATTTGATAAATTTCAACACCCCAAACTCTTAGAGATACTAAAGAGAAAAAACATCGATAGCAAAACATAAGAATAATATCCAATCTTTATTAGCACCAAACAGCACGAGTCAAATTCGGAGAAGATCTGAGTGAGGAGATTAAGATACGTCGAGGTGTTAGAAAGGGATGTGTATTGTCGCCTCTCTTGTTCAATGTATATAGTGAAGGCATCTTTGAAGAAGTGCTGTCAAAGGAAACCGGTGATATTGTCATAAACGGGGAAAGAATTAACAACTTGCGATACGCAGATGATACTTTTATCTTCGCCGACAGTGTGGAAGACCTACAACATCTGGTTGAGTTAACAAGCATTTTCTGCAAGAGATATGGCCTAGATATGAACCTAAAGAAAACCAAAGTGATGGCAACTTTAAAAAACCAAAGCACAATAGACCATCTATAAATAATAACAACGACAACCTGGAATGGGTATCCTCCTACAAATATCTTGGCATATGGGTAACTGAAACAGCAGAACACACAAAAGAAATCAAGTGTCGAATTAAAGTAGCTCGCAGTGCTTTCATAAAAATGAATAAAATACACTGCAGCCGAGATATAACATTAGAACTGAGAACCAGAATGCTAAAGTGCTATATATTCTCCATTCTATTGTATGGACACTCAAATCAGAAATGTAGTTTTATATGGGGATGCTGAAAATACCATGGGTTGACAAGGTTTCAAATAAGGAAGTACTACGCCGAATGAATAAAGCCAAAAATATTAGTAACACCATAAAAAGGAGAAAATTAGAATATCTAGGACATGTTCTGAGAGGGGATAGATGTAATATTCTTAAGCTAATTATTCAAGGCAAAATAAAAGGCAAGAGAACGATTGGCAGAAGAAGAATCTTTTGGCTGCGCAACTTAAGGGAGCGGTTTGGTTGCACGTCCGCAAAACTCTTCAGGCGGGCGATTGATAAGGTCCGGATAGTGGTGATGATTTTCAATTTCCGATAGGAGCGGAATTTCAAGAAGAAGATTTCTACACTTAGTTCAGTTTGAGAACTCGACGAAAAGTTTCCCGGTTAAAATATGAGCATCGAGGATTTTTTAAAACTTTTGCTTTTCGATGAAATCAGTATATGTCTGGTAACTAATAGTCACCGAATTTGTTTTTGCAGAGAACCAACTAAAGCTGACCAATTTATTCGTGCGCCTTCTTTCAAGGTGAGAAATTGTGTGTGGACGTAACAAATTACAATGACTGTAAAGGTATCTTCGCACACAACTGCAGACTTAAACAGTAGGTATGCTTGCACAAGTTTTTTTTTTTTTTGAAAATAGTCGCAAAAAGGGTAGACCTATCGTGTGGGCCGCGGACGGCCCGCACTGCGACTAATAGAAGGGGAAGGGATTATAGAAAGGAAATGATTGTGGACACGCTTTTTAAAAAGTTGTAGGTCATAGTTCTCTGGAAAAACTGATTTTGGAAGCTTATTCCATTCTGTAGCAGCCCTGCAAAAGAAGGATTCTTGATGAAGATTGGTCCTAGTAGTGTAAATCTTGAGAGTAAATGGGTGAGACTGATCAGCGTGCCGAGTTCTTCGGCCGAATGTGGCCAATGGTGGTACAAGAGTTTTTATTTCTCTGGAGCATCTGCCATGGAAATATCTGTAGAGCAATGACTGGTCTGTAACTCTTCTTCTATGTTCTAGAGGGTGAAGGGTATCTGTGAGAGTTGAGCTGTTTATCAAGCGAATGGCTCTTTTCTGAATGGAATCTAGAAGACGAAGAGAATGCCTTGGTGCTGAACCCCAAATGTGCGAGCAATACTCCAGTAGAGGTCGGATTTGAGCCTTGTACGTCGTCAACAGTTGATCAGGAGTAAAAAACTTTCTGGCTTGTACAAATTTGATGCTTTTGCGAGTGACTTAAGGCTTGATAAAAAGCTATCGAGTATACTTGTACAAGAGTAGTTTGCGCAAGTCGACTTGAGCGTGTAGGGGACAGACTGGTACGGGTCTGTACTGTAGCGACTGTTTATGTATTGTTGTAACATATTTTAATTATTTATTTAGGCACACTTGAACCTATGCCAGTTGACTTGTGCAGATGTAGATGCCATAGGTCTTAAGGCTTAGGGTATGTCCATAAAGGCGCACTGCATCTGGCACCACACTTAGGGTTGTACCATAGGTTGGATATTACCTCGCAAAAAGCTTTCCCGTCGAGAAACAAAGACAAAGACACTGGTTATTAATGTTTTTTTATCCATTATGCACAACGCGCCATATGCGATGGTCGATACTATATTGGAGAATTTATACATGGAGCTTACAGTGTCAAGCCTCCTTTATCTTCAGAAAATTGTCACTGGCTGTCGACTTTAAATTTAAATTTGATTTTATCTGATTACATTGATAAACATTTTTAAACACGTGGTGTTTGAAAGCGGTGCTCTGAGGTGCTTCCTGCTCGGAGGTTGGAACGCAAGAGAGACAGTCGGAGAGTCAAGAGTAACCGCCCTACTTTTTTGCGCTTTAGTCCGTGTTTTTAATTGGTCAAAAGCGTAACGGTCTTTTCTTTGAGCACGACCCTAGTTTTCTAGTCGATTACTAATTTCACGTGATAAGAGGGTGATCGGATATTATAGTGGATTACTAAAATGCACGTGTTTCAGCTCATTTTTATCGGCGTCAGGGCCGTACTGAGTGGTTTTAAAATTTAAGGAATTTCTTAAAGAGGAATTGTATAGTTGGAAGTACTGTTTTCCAACATGCACTGTTACCAGACTAGGTGCAAGACAAGGGTCAGTGCATGGTCATGGCTAAGTGCATTTTACTTTAATAATATTTATTTCGCACACGGATGCTATGGTACAATATTAAGTGCGGTGCAAATTGTGATGCAAGATGCGGTGCGAGGTGCGGTGCTCGTTCTGGCCACTGACTTACGGCCATTATGTCTACTTGTTCATGCATACCGTTCAAGTCTGCAGTTGTGTGTAAGTACCTTAATAGGTGGTTCAAAACGGATTATTTTTAAAGAGTTTTTGTAAAAAGTTTTTATTAAAATTCATTAACAAGGGTGGATATGCACCAATATTTTTTTTAAAATAAAAATCAAGAAATTTAAACAAATTTGTGCATCATGTAAAACGTTTTAGGAGATAAAATTTGATTAACCAGTTATTCCGGGGATACACCGTCATGTTGAATACAAAGAAAGGTAATGCAGAAATAATTGTAAGGCTATAAATGTATTGCTCTGGAGATTCAGTTAATTAAATCGCAGAATTAACCTTAATTAATTTTAATATTGTAATATTAGGGTTACTAAGGGACGGAAGGAAATTTGTATTTGAATTTATAGTGCTGGAAAATCGAGTACTGCCTTCATATAATAGGATAAACGGGACTGCTTACAGGACACTGTCGTCTAGGTTAGCACCTCGGAAGGATAGGTCTGAACCAACGAACGGACTATCAGTTTTGCTGCTTGGAAGATGAAATAGCTGAACACTTACTATGTTAATGGCCCTGTTTAGGAAGAATAAAGTTCAACATATTTTGTTTTACCAACTTAGAACCTACCGATTTCAAGAAAATTTCACCCCTAAAACCATTATTTTCGCTAGAAGAACTGGATTGTGAGGTGAAATATAACCTTTAGGGGTGAGCCACAATAGAACTATTAAGGGTCGCAGTGGAGGGGTGACCTACACCCCACTCACACGATACCTAACTTCAACCTGTACAATAGGATGATAGGATAATTTACTTTCATATTTTTTACTTTGGCTAATAAATATACTTTAATATAAAAAGTTGATAATAATAATTTGATTATAATTTTATAGACTTTGCAGGTTATTATTAAAAATAATAATAAAAAATTTTTTTTTTTGACATTCGTCATTTAGCCAGACAAAAATCCTGCTGTTAAATTTTTAAAAAAGAAAAGTTTAAAAATAATAAATAATACCAAATAGATTACAAAAATAGGGTCAACTATATAATTTATTTAAATAAACCATTATTTAATGAAAGTTACAATTTGTCTAGGCATTTTTTTGTTTATCGTGTAGGTTAAAATGTAAAATTAAATAAATTTAAGAATAAGAACTGTAGCTAAAGTATTGCTAATTTTTAATTTGATTTAATTTTATTTTTTCTTAATTTAATTATACTTGTAAGCGTTAAAAACCGATAGTATTCCCAAGACTGCTGAGTAAACGATAAAAAATCGGATTGACCCTGCGTAGTTGTTAAAGTAAATTACTCAAAGCCTAAAGTTTTTTTTTATTTTCGGTTTTGCTTACAAACGGGTTCATATTCGACGGTAATTGGGACAAGACGAAGAATACAACCGCCTTTACAGTAATTATAATTAGTTCTACGATTGCTACCATTCAGCCTTTATTTAGATTTTCTTAACAAGTATTTGCTAACTTTGGTGGTATATCAACAGGGCGGATCCGTAAATATGTTTTTACTTTTATAAACGTGTGTGGCACATACTACTCTTTTTTGGTAAAAAAAATGTGAAATTATTGGTCAATTTAGAAACAAAAATTAAATGTATGGGTACGAATGTACAAAAAAAAAAACAATTTTAATAATATTTACAACAATATTGATTTTTTTATTTTACTTCTGGATAAAAAAAAATATATTTTGATTAATTTTTGTTTAATAAATAAATAATAATAATAAAATATTTTAATTGTATAAATATCCTTTTGTCCTTTTTTTAATACTTTAAAATACATTTCTTGAATACTTTCTATATTTAAATACATTTTCATGATTAAATAGCACTTCGAGAATGATTTGTTCCGAATGTATATGAAAAATAAATTTTCGTAGAAGCATCCTCTATACATAAAATACTTAAACTAGATTCCTGAAATGCACAAGAAATATTCACAAAGAAATCATAATCTTGTTTACTGAATCAGTACAAATTTTCTTTTTGCGTCATAATTAAAATTACTAAATAAGGAATTTAATATCAAAAACAAGCTTCATTCGGCTTATATTAAATTGGATTTATCTTTAAATATAAACTAAAGGTTGATTTGTACGCATTCATACATAAAGTCACTTCCTTTTTCCGTAAAGGTAGGCAGAGACCACTTCTTTCTTCTTGCTACACACGTCTTTCGCTACTCCTACTTTCATTAGCGCTTTTATTTTTTTTTACTGAAAATAGTCGCAAAATGGGTAGACCTATCGTGTGGACTGCGGACGGCCCGCACTGCGACCATTAGAAGGGGGAGGGATTATAGAAAGAAAATGATTGTGGACCCGTTTTTTAAAAAGTTGCAGGTCATAGTTCTCTGGAAAAACTGATTTGGGAAGCTTATTCCATTCTGAAGCAGCTCTGTAAAAGAAGGATTATTGATGTAGATTGGTCCTTGTAGTGTCAATCTTGAGAGTAAATGGGTGAGACTGATCTGCGTGCCGAGTTCTTCGGCCGAATGTGGTAAGTGGTGGTACAAGAGTTTTAATTTCTATGGAGCATCTGCCATAAAAATATCTGTAGAGTAATGCCTGGTCTGCAACTCTTCTTCTATGTTCTAGTGGGTGAAGGGTATCTGTGAGAGTTGAGCTGTTTATTAACCGAATGGCCCTTTTCTGAATGGAATCTGGAAGACAAAGAGAATGTTTTGGTGCTGAACCCCAAATGTGCGAGCAGTACTTTAGTAGAGGTCGGATTTGAGCCTTGTACGTCGTCAACAGTTGATCAGGAATAAAAAACTTTTTTGCTTTCCACAGAAAACCTAGCCTCTGGCTTGCCGACTTTGCGATGTTAGCAACATGGTCATGCCAAGACATATTATAAGACACCGTGACTCCCAAAATCGAGATGGAGAGACTTGATTCAAGGGTATTTCCGGACATTTAAATGGAATGATTTGAGGAATTTACTTTCTTGGAAAACGTGGCACTTTGTGTTTTTTGGGCGTTGAACTAAACAAGATTGTTGGTTCCCCACTCGACGATTGCTTTAAGATCTCTATTGATGGAATCAACCTGTTCCTGCCTGAGTCTATTCACCGAAAGTGATCGATGGAATGTGAAAGTTGAGACAAGTGGTTTTCAAGAGGTCGTTAATGTGTAAAAGAAATAGGGTGGGGAACAGGATGGAACCCTGGGGGACCCTGGCATTGGTTTTAAACGCATCAGAAGAAATACCGTCGTTTGCTACATATAAGGAGCGATATTGCATGAAGCTTAAGAGCCATTGGCGCAGTTTGGTTGGGAGACCGTAGACAGATAATTTGCTTAACAATGCCTGGTGCCAAACGGGGTTTAAGGCTTTGGATATATCCAAGGCTATTGCACGGGATTAACCAAACTTATCAATAGTGTTTGTCCAGAGCTGAGTGACTAAGCCAGCAAATCTCCGGTAGACCGAAGTTGTCGAAATTCTCGGTAGTTGTTGCAGTCCTGCTGCGAATCTTTTTCTTTGTAAAGCGGAACGATAACGACCATGTACCCGTCTTTTAGTGCTTCTTCAGCAAAGCTTAAAAAGGCGGTACAGCAAATTAGCTACCACGCCCTGTCCAGCTTTAAGCATTTGAACCGTAATCCTGTCATGCCCTGCAGATTTTCCCAAATTCATACTGTTTAACTTTTCTCCAATCTACTTATTTTACTTTCATTGCATGTCTCCGAATCCTGCGCTTGTGTATTCTGTTTCTCAATTAAACATTTAGTGCTTTTTGTAATTTTATTTATTGTCGAATTGGTGCTCATGTTTTTTTTGTATACACGATTTTTTTACTTTATTGTGTATCTTTATATTTTTGTTATTGTAAAAGGATAAAAAAATTTTTTTATGACGTTTCATCAAAGGGTATCTGCAAAATATTTTACATTTTTAATTAAAATCCTTGTAAAATGCTCGATACATTATTTCTCTCTTTGTTTTGTTATGAATTTATTTAATAGGTTTGTAAATAACAGCATAAATAAGCATATTTGTCTAATATTGTTATGTTGCCAATTAAAGATGCCCAATTTTAAACAGTTGCGAGTGATAAAATTTAAAGGAAACCCAAAATGTAATCTTTATCATGAAGAATTAGTGAAAATAATCGCTTTTAATAAGGTTTTTAACATTTATTTAATTTTTTTTTATACAGTTCAAACTTAACTAAAGTTGTACTCATTAGTCTGCCTTAGGTTCTAATTCTTTTTTTTTTTCTACTTGTTAGAGATCTAGATGATCCCGGACTTGCCTCTGTAATATTTCCTGAAATGTGGACTGCCAGCTGTCTATTCATCCCTTTGGTGGTCTTCCGGGTGGACGGGTCCCTGCTTGTTTTCCTTCTAGTACAATGCGTGGTAGTCTATCGTCGGTCATTCTCTTCACGTGGTTATACCATTCTCTTCTCCTCTGCCTTCATCATCTCACCACATCCTGTACGTCGCATTGTGCTCTAATGTCAGTGTTTCTTACGTTATCTCTTCTTGTTTTCCCGGCTATTTTTCTCAATACTGACATTTAGGCGACTCGTAGCATCCTTTTGGTTTGTTGGTATCCTCTTTCGCTTCTATACCATATGTCATTATTGGCCTGACGCATGTCTTATATATTTTGATTTTACTCTCCTTTGGCATGTAAGGATTAGCCCATACAGTTTCCCTTAGACATAAAGACATATTATGGCTGATTTGTTAATTTGGTTTCTAAGGTCCTTTACCGGGTCGTGAGCGCTGGACATATCTATGCCCAGGTATCTAAATTGCATGACCTGCTCTATGGGTTTATTATCTATAACCAGCTAACAGCAGTTTTAATTACACTAATAAATTAACGTGTAACTACGCACTGTGCTCTGATTTTTCCTATCACTACACCAACTCAAACGGCTTGGTCCTCTTAAGTATTCTTATCAAATTGGCGTTATCAAGGAGCTGGATTACCTTGGTGTTCACATGCTGAAGAAGTCTTTGCTCATGACTTTTGTCGATTACGGAGATGGTCTGGTTAACTGTGTCTATTTCTAGGTCCCGATAAACGTCACAGTTACGAAAGTACCAAAGTGCATCGACGATATTTCTCAGCACTTTCTCTGCACTCTGGAATCTTTGAATCTTTAAAATGTTGCATTTGCTAGCACAGCCCCATAGTTGAATGCCGTAGGTCCAAACCGATATTAAAACTTGTTTATACAGGAGTAATTTATTGTAGATGGACAGCTAGGAATTTCACCCTAATAACCAATAAATTTTTCTGTATTTTAGGCTAAGCTCTTCTCTTCTTTTTTTCATATGGACTTTCCAGCGTAGTCTTGTATCCAGGTTCATGACTAGGTATTTTGCTGAATCCACAAGCAGGATCTGGGCATCGTTGATTCTAATAGGTAGATGACGTTTGTGCTTGTTAGTTAAATCTACGTGTACAAATTTGTTTTTATTTAACCTGATACGCCAAGTTTTCGTACAATTGCTAATTCTTTTTATCGAAGTTTGGAGCTTTTCAACAGCCTCTTCGTTATTGTTTCCAACTGCAATGATTGCGGTATCATCTGCAAAACTTGTAATCGTGTTCTGTTTAAGATCTGGTATGTCACAGGTATCGAGCAGGTAAAGTATTGGGCCTAATACTCTACCTAGTGGCACTTCTGCTTGTATTTGTTTTAGGTCAGAGTAGGCATCTCCAAGCTTAGTTCTAAAATATATTTTTGAAATGTATAAAGTTAAGAGTTGCGAGTATTGTTGAGGCAAAAACTTTTTCATTTTATGAATTAGACCCTCGTGCCAAACTTTATCGAAAGCTTGAGCCACATCTAAAAAGATAGTAGAGCAAGCTTTCTTTTCTTCAAGTGATTTTTCTATAATGTCCGTGATTCTGTGAACCTGATCTGTGGTGTAGTGGCGTTCCTTGAATCCAAATTGATGTAAAGGTATCAAATTATGTTCTTCATTGATTAATTTTAGCCGTTTAAGTATAATTTTTTTCAAATAATTTCGAAATTACAGGCAACATTGATATAGGCCTATATGACGAAACTTTAAAGGGTGGTTTTCTCGGTTTGGGGATCATAATCATTTCCGTTACTTTCCACATCTTGAGAAATACCCTATTTAAAAGGAGGCGTTGATTAGATGGGTTAGTTTTATTTAAAAGTTGCTTTAAAATTTCGTATGTGATCAAGTCAAATCTTGGAGATTTTATTGGGTCAATATTATTTTTATTTGCTTCTGAAACTTCTTTAGGGGAGGTATGTCTACCTAGTTATTTAAACCTAGATTTTGTTATGAAAGTTAAGACTTTTCGTGCGTAATTTTTTAATTTTCTTACTTCTTTATGTACTTCTATGTCTTTTTTCAATTAAAAAAAAAACACGCTAGCAGTTGTTATTGCTTTTTGTTATGTTATTTTGTAAATTCTGTTAAAAATTTAATTAATTTGCTAGAAATAGTAAGTGACTGGCATGATGAAAATCAACACTTTGTATTTTAACAATATATTTTTTTTGTAACACATGATTAACCACAAAAACTATCGGAAAAACACCTTGTTTTATATATACTGAACTGTAATTTTTAGTGCATAAATTTCAATTTAAACTATAAGCTGCTCGTGATTTATAATTGCACAATTCATGTACACGAATTTTAGATAGAATATGGTTAACAATTCCCGAGGCAGTAAACACAATCTAACCATTACCTACCACCACGGAATCTCAAATATAAAATACACATTGTTACTCACGTATCAGTGATACTGGGTGCACCCTTATATTTTGGAAATTGGTTTTGTCTGCATCACTTATAAAAAAATACAAATGTCGAAAAGCGAGTTTTACCAGTTATTAGTTAAAAAAACCTAAGTTGAGGTTTAACATGTATATTTTGACAAAGGTTATTTTAATCACATAGTTTTTTTTTAAACAAAAATTTAGATACACTTAAAAATAAGCTAAAACAGTCAAATATAAAAAACAAATTTAAATTTAATTATAATTTAAAAAAAACTGGTGTGTGTATATGTGCACGCGCGTTGGAAGCTATACTTCTTTGGCGTAAGTAAGAAAATGAGAATAGGACCGAAAAATAATATTGAAGAAACAATTATTAAAGGTTTGATTAATAAACATAAATATATTAAAATAATATCTATTTTTATACAGTTAAAAGAAATATGAGAATATTAATTCATCCATGGGTCGTTTTGGTAGTGATTGAATAGACGTGTAAGTGGTAAGAGGTTTATGTAGCAATAAAAAAATAAAGAATTTCGTTTAATATTATGAAACATGTTACTTTATATGGTTTATTGGATTTAAGTCCGGTGATTGCGTAGATCAAAGCAATACTGCGATACTAATATCTCCAATAAACCTAACCAATGTTTTCGCAACATATGATCATGCATTATCATGCATCAGTACGAAATTTTCCCCAATGGCTACGGCACATGAAAGCACAGGTGGTATTTTATTGATGTACCAATTGGCATTTAAAATTTTTTGCAGTAAAACGAGATCGGTCCTACCTCCGATGCTAATTACAGCTCCTCTGTAAGAATAAACCTCCTGTACATTCTGCAATAATTGTGCTTCATTGCTCGGTACTCTTCACACTCTTACAGGATTAAATTAGGATGTATCTCAAATCTTGACTCGTCTAAGAAAAAATGACTCCATCGGACATTTTGCCCTAACAAGCTAAACGAGCAGCGCAATTGCCTCTGATTTAAGACTGACATCTCAGCGGTCTTCATGATCTTAAGTGAGCTTCGTGAAAACGATTTATGATGGTCCTGGATTAAATTTGCGTTTCGTGTGTTTGCAACAACTACATTTGTTACTTAGGTGCCATTACTGTAGTGTTTCTTCTTTGCAGGTAATTAAAAAAAACGATGTTCACTATGGGCTGTAGATCTTGCACGTTCTGAGTGTCTTTCCGGTACATCGCCGCTTTCTACTTAACAGCGGGAATTTTAAGCGAAAAATTATACATTGAAATAGGATAAGTTCTCACGCTACAACTGTATGTCAAGCATCATTTTCTAGCATATCAGCATTTGTTCGCGGATTTAATTCATTACTATTGAACAGCTTGATGACTTATGTTTACCGTAAATTGCTGTTTTTATAGAAAAATATAGATGTTTTAAAATTCATTTAGACCATAGGGGTTTTCTTGGAAAGATTAAAAGTTGCTTATTGGAGAACGTGTGTCATTTTTGGTAAAGCCCTTTTTTGATTTAAGGGATTAAAAGTTTTAATTATGAATACTGATCTACAAAACTGTTCATTGGATTATACTTATGTTTAAAAGCAGGACTTCTACAGTAGTATGATTGACATGATAAATTACAAAGGAAAATTATTTTTTAAATGCCTACATAATTAAAAATAATAATTATACACAAAGTCACTATTTTCATGTTTTTAACTGTAAATATCTCTAATTCTTTTGATCTCTTTTCTTTTCTGTTTCTGGAACATGTACCGCAGTAAGGTGTTTTTTTAAAAGTAAAAAAATTGTCGATGTTTCATTTAAAATAATAAATTTTCCCCATTTCAAAGATACAATGTCTTGCAATTAAACAAAAGTGAGATAAACACGAATACTAAAATTAAAAAAAAAATTCGTAATTGATAACTTCGTCTAGTTCAAAAGATTCTTCTTCTTAGTCATATCTTCATTGCTGAAGAGTTGTGACATCATGTCTATGAGCATTGATGGGTCGATTGTCTCCACTGCTGTCGCTCTTCCGCTACTCTTAAATTTGTCTGCAAGGTTTGCCCTGAAATCTCTTTAATTTGGTTTATCCATCGTGATGGAGATCTTCCTCTTGACCTTTTACCTTTCACTTTGCCCTGCACGATAAGTATTTCTAGATTGTCTTGATCTCGTTTGGTGATGTGTCCGAAGTAACCCAGAATGCGACGTCGGCAACTGGTGGATAATCGATCGTTGATTCCTAATTCGCTTAATACTGACACATTGGTCCGGTGTGCAGTCCAGGGTATGCGAAGCATCATCCGCCAGCACCACATTTCAAATTCATCTATTCGTTGCCTGTCGCTCGACTTTATTGTCCAGGATTCGGAACCATATGAAAATATAGAAAACACTAAGGTGTTAACCAGGGCTCTTTTAGTGTTTCTTCTATCAATGATCATTAGCTTGGTCTTGTCTAAAGTTATTTCGACACCTAGGGCTCGGCTTTCATTTGCAACCTGATCAAGAAGTGTAATCATCTCATCTTTATCTCTGGTTATTAGGGTAGTGTCGTCCGCGTACCTGAGATTATGTATCTTTTTACCATTGATTGATACCATCTCATTATAAATTCACCGTAAGCGTTAAACAGTCTCGGCGATAGGATACATCCTTGACGCACTCCCCTATGTACTTTGAAAATATTTGATGTTTTATTGTCGAGACTAACTATGGCATTGTTATTTCCATATATGTTGCTAATCAGAGATACGAGATGAACAGGGACTCCCATTTCTTATAAAAGATACCATAAGTTTAAATATATTTAAAATATAACGGAAAATAAAAAAAAATTATACCCACAATATACGAGGGCAGTTTGATAAGTCAGTGACTTTTTGAATTTCCCGCGCAGTTACTCCAAATGCAACAGTGCTGCCGTCAACTATAATCTATCAGTGGGCAACTTTCTAATTTTGAGCAAGCTACGTCGTGCAGTTGGTTTTTGATAGCCGTTCAAAGCAGACAACCTCGTGAATTTTTACGAAAATGGAAAAAAGTTAATTTCGTGTGCTGATTAAGCATTACTTTTTACGTAAAAACTCCATCACTGAAACTAAGGAAAGACTTGATAAATACTACGGGGACTCAGCACCATCAATTTTAATGGTTAAGAAGTGGTTTACAGAGTTCCGTTGTGGTCGTACCAGCACTAGTGACGCCGAACGTCCAGGTCGCCCAAAAGAAGTGATCACGCCGGAAATCGTCGATAAAATCCATAAAATGATATTGGATGATCGGAGAATGAAAGTGCGTGAGTTGGCTCATGCTGTAGGTATCTCAACTGAACGGGTACATAATATTTTACACGAATATTTGGACATGAAAAAACTCTCTGCGAGATGGGTGCCGCGATTGCTCACACTCGACCATAAGCGCAATCGTGTGACCACTTCAAAAGAGTGTTTAGCGATGTTCAGCCGTAATCCGGACAAATTTTTGCGCCGTTTTGTTACTGTGGATGAAACATGGATCCATTACAACACGCCAGAGACCAAGGAACAATCGAAACAGTGGTGGGTTGCTCGGGGTGAACGTGGACCAAAAAAGGCGAAAAAGAGTCTGTCAGCCAACAAGGTCATGGCCACAGTTTTTTGGGATGTACGCGGTGTCATTCACATCGATTACCTCAAGAAAGGTAAAACGATCACCGGCGTATATTATTCAAAGCTTTTGAACAGATTCGACGTTGATTTGAAGCAAAAACGGCCGCATTTGGCTAAGAAGAAGAAAGTGCTGTTCCATCAAGACAATGCACGTGTGCACACTTGTCTAGTCACGATGGCTAAAATCCACGAATTGGGATACGAACTGCTACCCCATCCAGCATACTCTCCAGATTTAGCCCCCTGCGACTATTTTCCGTTTCCAAACCTAGAGAAATGGCTGGGCGGTAAGAGATTTGAGTCGAATGAAAAAGTCATTACCGAAACAAATGCGTATTTTGAGAGCTTTGAAAAAACCCATTATTTGAAGGGAATAAAAAAATTAGAAAAACGCTGGACTAAATGTATCGAGCTAAAAGGTGATTATGTAGAAAAATAAAATGTTTAGTTGCGGAAAAAAATTTGTATTATTCAAAAAGTCACTGACTTATCAAACCGCCCTCGTACTCTTTACAATATATTTTTATGAATTACTTATATTGGTAACAATAGCATTAAATACCGCGGAATTGTTAATATTAGCTATTCCCAATTCTATTATAGGTGATTGTCTTCGTAGACGCAAAATCTCATTATTTTTAAAAAAAAATCCGAACATGAAAAATGTAAAGAGGTACGAAAGTCGGGCAGCATTGCAAAGACATCGTAGAAAACTCTTTGACAGAAACATATTGTACGACATTCGTCTGTGAAGTGGTTTCTCTGTTAGAAAAATAGCACTTTTAAAACTGGTTTCGTAAAACAGTGTTTTTTAGCGATGTATTTAAGTTGTTAAAAAAAGATTTTTGAATAGTATTTGTTACACTTTAAAAATAGTGAAAAAATGATTGTTTTACTTTTATAAATTTACAATATTTAAAATCATGCTTGTTTTAAAATTATAACCGACATTTGAATTTTCTATAGTAATGAAATAAACTCGTTGGTAGATTAATGGTATAATTGAAATTTATTTAAAAAAAAATAGTGTAAATTTTTATTAAATATTTAAATCGTTTTGGAATACTTTAACTTAATTATAAATAGTTTATGTTTTGTGCTCTGCAAATAAGCAAAAAAATTGCTTAGAATGTTTAAATTATGTTGACATATTACTTAAAATAAGACGTTTGTGTGCCCCCTTTTTTCAATTGATTTAAAATGAATTCTTAACGCATGATTAAAAAAAAACTTCACCAGGGATCTGAGTTGATGGGACTTTTATAGTATTTTTAGAAATAAAACCTCTATATTAACCTGCTAATTTTTTTTAGCTCGTTTTTCTAAAGAAAAAATCTGTCTCGGAAGAACTTTTCAGATAAAGTTTACTTACGATTTATACATACATAAAGTCATGCCTTTTTCCCATAGGGGTAGGCAGAGACCACTTCCTTCCACTTCCGCTACGGTTCTTACACACATCTTTTGCTTTCTCTACTTTCAGCAGTGCTCTTATACATGCTCGTCGGTTGTTGGTACTCTTGACCAGGCCTTTCTTCAAAACAATGTTGATCTGATCCAGATATGTTCTCCGAAGTCGACCTCTACCGACTTCCGTCCATTCACACTCGCCTTAAAAATTTTTTTCGTCAATCTTCCTTCATTCATCCTTTCTACGTGTCCAAATTATCTAAGCGACATATTCAAACGAGTAGGGTACGTACGTACGGTTACTTCAAGATTTTAAAGCGTGCTATTTTTCTTACATTTTCGACAAACATAGGTTTAACAGTTTTTTAAACTGGTATTGTTAATTTTAATTATTTTAAGGAATATACTGGAACCAGATTGTCGAAGTAAGAATAGACAGAGGAACATCTGACACTGTGTCAATCCGAAGAGGCGTACGACAGGGCTGTATATTGTCACCACTCCTATGCAACATCTATTCGGAGGTAATTTTCAAAAAAGATTTAGCGGAAGACATGGAAGGTATCAAAATAAATGGAGTATGTATCACTAATATCAGATACGCAGACGACACCGTAGTCCTTGCCGATAACATATCAGACCTACAAAATACGATGAATAGAATAACTGAATATAGTAAGCATCATGGATTGGACATAAATATATCAAAGACCAAACTGCTAGTCTTCTTCAAGAGACCCACTGCAGAAAGAATTTTGATTAACGGCCATCAGATTGAACAAGTCTCGTGTTTTAAATATCTGGGTACCATAGTCAACGCGGGGTGCGATCTGAAACGAGAGATCCGTTCCAGAATCGAACAAGCCAGGAAATCATTCATAAACATGGAAAAAAAATTTACTAGTCCTGATCTAAGTTTGGAGCTCAGGGTTCGCATAATTAGATGTTATGTCTTTAGTGTGTTGCTATACGGATGTGAATGTTGGACCCTGGACCCTGCAACTAAAAAGAAAATTGAGACGTTTGAAATGTACTTATATCGCCGTATGCTCCGCATCTCATGGGTCCAACGAATTACGAACGAAGTATTTAGACGAATAAAGAAGCCGAAAGAAATAATGGCCCTCATTAAAGAAATAAAAACTACATACATAAGAGGCAATAAGTATTAACTGCTGAAACTAATAATTAAAGGAAAGATTCAAGGGAAAAGATTTGTTGGTCAGAACAGGTTAAACTGGTTAAAAGACCTCAGAAGATGGTTTGGGTGTACTTCCATTGAAATCTTTCGAGCTGCTGTGTCCAGAACAATGTTAGCTATGTGGATCGCCAACCTTCGAAAGGAGAAGAAGGAAGAAGAAGAAGGAATATGATTGTTAACTATTAAATACACGTTTTTTTAATATAAAGTTACATCGTCAAGAAACATTGAAATAGTAAAATTAAAAATAATTCGGTTCTTCGAAACACAACCGAGAAAAAAAATAGTACGATTAAAAGATCCAATTACAAAAAATGAATCAAGCAACGGTTTTTAATTTAAAATTAATATATTTTTATTAAAAAAAAGTTTACAATTTTAATTCCAAGGCTCAGCAAGAGAATGATGGGATAAACAAAACTTTGCACTTACAGGCGGCTACTCACACGCCTGCCGCGGTGGCAATCTAGAGTGTAAAAGTGTGGTTAACCCTTAATTGCCTCTTTAATTGTGACGTGTGTAGGCAAGCAGTGGCAATTTACTAGATTGCCTTCTTTGCAGGGCGGCAGGTGCACCGGATCTTCCTAGCTTCCTACATCAGCTCCAGTGCTTGTTTGTATTGGTAGCTCGCTACATGATTTGAAGAATGGCAAAAGAAACACCACAAAGTGGTTTAATTCAGACATTTACTTTATTTAAATCCATAATTAATATGGAATATTAAAGCGCTGACAGCCCAAAAAAAGTTTGTGGCAAATGATACAGACATTTTAAAAATCAATGTTAATCAAATTGTATTTCGACTACACCATCCTTATCTCATAGTAAAAGGTGAAAGGTTACGTTACATATTTAAAAATCCAATAAATATTAGATTAAAAAATAAACGAATATGGTGTTACCAATATTAACAAAAATATAGCTATCCACTATTAGCAAAAAGTGTTCACTATTAGTTAAGTTCAGATTTAGTTTACTACTGGATCATTAACAAGAATTCCTTTTAATTTTTTTTATAAAAAATTGGTTAATTATTCTATTGTTCACTATTAGGTAATACAATAAAGGAACTCCAAAAATTAGCTTTTTTATATGATATTGGCAACAATATTAGTTTCCGTCTGCAACTATTCAAAAACAAGGAATTTTTTTCTTAATAATATGTCCATTACTAGCACTTTTACCTTACTTCTTTTTATTATTGAATATACTAGTTGTTTTTTTGAACTAGTTACTATTCTTATATCAAATTTTAATCAAATTTCTTTGTCAAAATAAGTTTATAAATATGTTAACCAGAAAAATAGTTACAACGATAACATCCATCTCTACATCAGATTAAGTTGAAAGAAAATGGGAGAGGGTGCAGTTCGGCAAAATAAAATGTATAGAAATGACTTTATCCGTTCAAATGCTGTCGCATGTATCTTTTGGACGAAGTCCTTCTTTACTTCCTTTCCGTTGGAACGACAATAAAATATGTTTTGTATGATAGAAATTAAACACCGAAATTTGAATCAAAATTGGTCATTGGAAAGACGAAAATAAATGATAATCTTTTTACATAATCATGCTGACAAAATGACATGTTTTATATTAAAGTAAAATATTATTTTAAATAATGGTAATCAGAAATTATAATTTTCTTTTATGGGTGTAATGATCTATAAATATTATATTACAAACTGGATAAAGGCGTGAATATATCAACTTTCTAAATCCTTTCCATTATTGGATATGAAAGTGCAGATGGAATATTAAACGTGCAAAGTATGTGCATTTTATGCAGGATTGTTCAGAAAAATCCATTCAGTAATTTTTTAGCTATTATATTTTTTAATAGTCTATAATAAAACGTTGCTTAATTTGAAAGAAGGCAATTTAGAATGATAAAACTTTGAATATGTCAATGTAAACATTAAACCATAAAAGTTTTACCGTGAAATTGTAGAAAATTTTAAATAACTTCCCATTTTTTATTTTGTTTGATCAAATCATCATAAACCAAGTAAATCTGCTTCGTCAAAACTACAAATTAATATAAACGAAGATTATTAAATTTAGCTAAAAATACAAATTTAAATATCAACACTAATAATTTGTTGTATAATTATCTTAAATACAACATAGGGGATAGTCTGGAAGAGTTGAACCCCATTTAACTATAACATACATAACATTGTTGCCGAAAACGCGAAATTTAAACTGATTAATGCTTTGGGGAGTATGTCTTCCACCTGATCAAGTCTCCTGTATTCCCCCTACATATAGTCACGCCCTTTTGCCGCAGTGGTAGGCAGAGAACAATTCCTGCACTTGCTACGGTTCCAACACACGTCTTTCGCTTCTTTTACTTTCATCAGCGCTTTAATACATGCTCGTCGGTTGCTGGTACTCTATACCTGGCATTTCTTCAAATCAATTGCCCATATACACTCACCTTATAATTCTGTTTTGTCGATATTTGTTTATCCATCCTCTTTACCTGTCCGAACCATTTAAACATTCCTTTATCTAATTTTGTTGCTACATCTTCTTTTACACCATAGCGCTCCCTCATTACACTTTTCCTCACTTTATCCATCAGAGTCACTCCAGCTATACTTCTCAGACTACTCATATCTGTAGCATTGATCATACTTTTATGGTTTTTTTGCCAAACCCAACATTCACTACCTTACATAAGTGTAGGAACCAACACACCTCAATGCACAGCCAGACGTGCCTTTTTGACACGTTTTGGCTGCTCTTCAATACGAATTAAAATTAATCAACTAGAAATAATAAAAGTGTTGGAAATAATAGAAAATAAAATGGAACTTTTCAACATACCACATATGTTTTTGTTATGCTTAAAACTCCCTTTTTACCTAAACTTTACAAACTATAACTATTAAATGCCATGCCAATAAATTTTAAACTTTTTTATCAGCTTTTAATTTAATATTTTCTACACTAAAAAGCGGTACTGGAGCTTTATGGATATTGTATTAAAGCTTATATTCGTATGATAAAAGAGAATACACAGTGCCGCTTTGTTTTTGTGAATATGGGCACTATCAAGGACCACTAAACCAATCATATTACTTTTGGCGGAATATGAGAGTATTATTCACAAGCTATAATATAGGTCACTTAGTTTAAGCTTTTAACTCACTGGCTCTGAGAAACGAAAACTCGTTTTTTCACCATGCAATGGCTTGTTAAAATGAAAATGCAAAATTGTATTATTGTTATTATTATTTTTCTGATATCGTATTCCTGATATCGATAGTGAATATTTTATCCGGCCGTATTTTTTGTTTGTTTTTTAATTTTTTTAGCCGATTTGAATATTTGATTTTAATAAACTCTAGTCAAATAAAATCATTAAAGCATACATACATACATACATAAAGTCACGCCTTTTTCCCATAGGGGTAGGCAGAGACCACTTCCTTCCACTTGCTACGGTTCGTACACACATCTTTTGCTTCCTCTACTTTCATCAGTGCTCTCATACATGCTCTTCGGTTGTTGGTACTTTTGACCTGGCCTTTCTTCAAAACAATGTTGATCTGATCGAGATATGTTCTCCGAGGTCGACCTCTACCGATTTGCCCATTCACACTCGCGTTATAAATTTGTTTCGTCAATCTTCCATCATCCAACCTTTCTACGTGTCCAAACCATCTAAGCATTCCTTTATCTATCTTTGTGACCACATCTTCTTTTACACCACAGCGTTTTCTTATCTCACTATTCTTAACTTTATCCAACCGAGTCACTCCGGCTATACTTCTCAGACTACTCATCTCCGCAGCATTAATCCTATTTTCATGCTTCTTCTGCCAAACCGAACATTCACTACCATACATAAGTGTAGGAACCAACACACCTCTATGCACCGCCAGACGTGCCTTTTTTGACACTTTCTGGCTATTCATAAAGCTATGCAGTGTCCCATTCATTTGTTTTTCTGCCAACACCCTTCGCTCAATGTCACTGTCATACTTTCCATCTCTAGTAAATTTTGAACCCAAGTACACAAATTCATTAACTTGTTCCACTCTTTCTCCCTCAATCGAAACCCCACAGTTTGTCATGCTTTATTCTCTTTCAAAAACCATTACTTTCGTTTTGCTCACATTTATTTTCATCCCTTTGATTTTCAGGGAATCATGCATAACATTAACCATCGCCTGCAACTCCTCTTCAGATAACGCTAATATGACTTGATCATCGGCGTAAAGAAGGCATTTGACGATCAAATCATTCATTTTTAATCCATACGCACTCTCTTTCAGATCTTTTAAACAATTGTCTATGTATAAGTTAAACAGCCATGGCGAAGCCACACATCCCTGTCTCACACCTTTTTCGATGTTAAACCAGTCCGTGCAAGCTCCGTTTATTCTGACACAAGCAGTGGAATCCTCGTAAAGTGATTTCAGTGCTCGTATTAAACTACCACTCACCCCATACATAGACAATAAAATCATTAAAGCAGTACTTTTTTAAATGCAGAAATTACATTCTATTAACAGATACTAAAACAAGAATGGCAATCGATGCTTAAAAGCTGTTTTTGCTAATTCTGATGAGGCTTTGAAAGTCATCAGAAGCAAGAAAAATATTGATAAAACTAAAAAAGTCTTTTTATCGTCAGATTACACACCTTTACAGCGTGGAAATTTAAATAAATTGAAAGAAGAGATGGAGACAAGGAAAATAAATGGAGAAAACAACCTTTTCATCAAGTATACTAATTGCATTCCATTCATCTCAAAGGCCCAACCAAAAAACTAGATGACGACATCAATATTTATTACTTTAACACCAGCGGTATGAGAACTAAACTTACAGAATTTCGTAATGCTGCCCTGTGCTCCCACTATAGCATAATAGTTATTGTAGAAACTTGGCTCACCAATGATCATCTCGATGCAGAACTTGGGCTAACAGGTTATGATATATTTCGTTGGAACCGTGATCCTGTTACTACAGGGAAGGAACGTGGAGGAGGTATTTTAATTACAGTGAAATCAACTCTATCAGCTAAAAGAATAAAAATACCCTCTGTTGACAGTGTAGATTTAGAACAAGTATTCATTTATTTCAATCTTAAGAACAAAACCGTAGTACTGGGTGCTATATATATTCCTCCATCTTCACCTATCAGTTTATATGAAGATCACATTAGTACTGTTGAATTTCTTACCAGCAATTATGCTCAGTCAAACCTTACTATATGTGGAGATTATAATATTCCGGATGCCACATGGTTTAATGACAATCTGGGTTTAAATGTTAACTGTAATGAAAACTCCCCGGGAATAACAATTCACCAAGCGTTCAGCTTTCATAATTTCTTTCAACTGAATACCATACCAAATAGTACCAATGTTTATCTAGATTTAATATTCTCCAACAATCATTTCTCCATACAAAGCGCTACAGATGAAATCTTCAAAAATAGTATTCGGCACACTGCCATTGAATTTTCTTTAAATATTTCTATTCCAAAAGAATCTGAATATGAGGAATACTTTTTTGATTTCAGAAATGGAAATTATATTGGGATAAATGACTTTTTAGCTGACGTTAAATGGGAACATATTCTCTGTAACTCAGATGTTAATAAGAACATTAATTGTTTTTATGACATTATTTAAAAAAATTCAAAACTTCTACCTTTCCCTCTTGGTTCAGTTCTAACCTCAGAAAAATGATTTATGACAAAAAGAACACTCATACAAAATATAAGGAAACAGGCAACATTGATTACTATTATGATTTCTGTAAATTGAGGGACAGTTGTAAAGCTATTCGAGATCAGTGCTATGAAAATTACATTAATAAAATTGAAGATAATATCTCTGATAATCCAAAGGCTTTTTGGAGTTATATTCAGAGTAAAAGAAAGGATTATAAGTTACCTTCAGCCATGTTTTATGAAAATGAAGTCAGTAATAATACTTCCGAGATTGTCAATTTGTTTGCCTCTTATTTTTCAACTGTATATAATAACCTGAATATAATTTTGAAAACAAAGTCTTTATCAACAATTACAGTATTACTGCTACGGATGTAATAGATTACGTTCTCTCTGTTTCCCCCAAGCTCACAATGGACCTGATGGGATACCTTTATTTTTTACACACAAATGTCTATACACTTTAGCAATTCCATTACGAAATATCTTCAATCAAATTTTTTCTCTAGGCACCTTTCCAGATTATTGGAAACATAGCTTCCTGAAACCAATACATAAACTAGGAGATAAGAAAAATATTAGGAATTATAGAGCAGTTTGCAATCAGTCAGTGATGGCTAAGATGTTTGATTCTATGCTTACAAAGAAACTTTCCTGGGACTGTAAGTCTTTACTCAATCCCCAACAACACGGTTTCTCAGAAGGTTAATCCACTTGTACCAACCTTGCTCTTTACACAAACTACTTAACTGAAAATCTTGAGAGGAGGCTACAGGTTGACTCTGTCTATACGGACTTTTCCAAAGCCTTTGACAGAGTCAACCATGGCCTACTTATAGCTAAAATTCAAGCGCTTGGTATAGACGGGAATATTTTGCAAGTAATCAATAGCTTCTTAACTGGTAGAACTCTGTCTGTGAAATACGGAGATACAACATCTACACCCATTCAGGTTCCATCAGGGGTACCACAGGGATCCCATATGGGCCCACTGCTGTTCAACTTGTTTGTATCGGACATAGAGTTTGTTTTCAATTATTCTGAATTTCTTATGTTTGCGGACGATCTCAAACTTTATAGAGCAATTACTTGCTGGGAGGATGCCGAATTAGTACAAAAAGATCTCGAAGCTTTTTCTATGTGGTGTAGAAATAATTTGTTAGAGGTAAACATCGATAAGTGTCAAATCATTACGTTCGCTAGAATTAGAAGTCCAATATTCTTTGAATATATATTGAATAATATAGTTCTTAAAAGAGAAAAATTTATTCGCGATCTGGGAGTTAAATTTGATAGCGAAATTAATTTTAATCTTCAAGTATCAGAAATTGTGGCAAAAAGTCTTAAAATGCTAGGTTTTGTGTTGAGAATTTCTACTGATTTTTCAATTAAAACAAAAAAGATTTTATATTGTGCTTTCGTAAGATCCATTCTTGAGTATTGTTCGGTTATATGGGACCCATATTATAATGTAAATATCGATTTGATTGAGAATGTTCAAAAGAAATTCTTGAGAAATTGTGCTTTTCACTTTGGTATTCAACGAAATGAATATGAGTACAGTCAACTCTTAACCAAGTTAAATATAAAATCATTGGAAGATAGGAGAATTTCTATGAACTTGAGTTTTCTCTTCAAAATAATAAATAATGTGATCAACTGCCCAGAACTACTTCAACTAATAACTTTTCATATCAAACAAAAAGATACGAGAAATCCTGATATTTTTCATATACAGTCCGATTCCTCGTATTCTGAAGCTGGGAAATGAATGTCATAATAACATAGATTTGTTTAATGTGTCACTTCAGGTCTTTAAAAATCAATTGGAAAGGCTATAGCGTTTCCGAAACTTTTCATTACCTTACCATTTTCTTTTGTATGTACCGGATTGGTTACATCATTTTCTTTGTTAATACCAGATTTATTTCATCTTTTAGTAATATAGTAACTAGACATAAGGATTCATTAATACTTTGTATTTCACACTTCGCTAAATGTTTTGTAAAATTCTAGTGTAGACATTAGACATAAGAGTTCAATAATATTTTATAGTTTATCACACTTTGTTAAATGTAAATTGGCTTTGCCGTTAAATAAATAAATAAATAAATAAATAAAATCACAGGGTGTTACATTGTAACTGTGAGATAAACATTGTAGTTTTACCAATTATTATATTGGTATTATTCAATAATTTTTTACGTTTAATCTTTCACAAAATTATTATTTTTTAATAAATATTAATTTAATTGGTTTTTGGGTTAATTTAATTTTAGTTGCTAAAATTAACTCTAGTAATTAACTAAACCATAGGCGGAAACTAAGTAGTTCCTAATAGGCAGAGATTCGGTGACGTTTAAAGCCCCGTCATCGCGGAAATAAATTTTTTTTAAGTAAATCAATAGTTTAAAGTTACATACACAAACCAAATAAACTTTATATGCGTAGATTCAATAAGCCGTAAATATGATTAATAACATTAATAACTAATAAAAATCCATCGAAACATCAAAAAATGTGTTAGACAGGGATGAGTGGCTTTGCCTTTTTAACCTTTGTAGGAGGAGCGGTATCGTACCAGACGACTGGTGCAAGGCCGTTATCGTGCCGCTTTACAAGGGAAAAGGTACGCAGCAGGACTGTAAGAACTACCGAGGTATTAGTTTACTCAGCATAGTCGGCAAACTGTATGCAAAGATATTGATTAAAATAGAGAGACGAATGAAACTAAAATGATGATATGGGATGTGTAAGCAGGATTTAGAAGAGAAAGGAGATGTATAGAATCAGGTATTTTCATTACAAGGTATAGTCCAAAATTTCTGAGGAAAAGTTGCAGGCGATGGTTAATATTAAGCATGATGATAAAAATTAAAGGGATGAAAATGAATGTAATCAAAACAAAACTAATGGTTAACCATTGCCTACAAATCCTCTTCAGATAACGCTTATATCACCCTGATCATTGGCGTGAAGGAGGCATCTAACAATCAAATCATTCATTCTTAATCCATACGCTATATCTTTTTTAAATATTTTAAACAATTGTCTATGTATAAGTTAAACAGCCATGGCGAAGCCACACATTCCTGTCCAGCACATTTTTCAATGTAAAACTAGTCCGTAACAGCGCCATTTCTCCTGACACAGGCAGTGGAGTCCTTGTAAAGTGATTTTGGGGCTCGTGCCGCTACCGTTCACCCCATTCATAGACAATATCGACCACAATTCATTCCTCACCACTTTTTCTTTTCCAAGTCTACAAAAGCGACTTTTTGACTTTTAGCCAATATTTCGGCTATACTTTGTAATGAAAAGATCTGATCCATATATCTCATTTTTCTTCTAAAATCTGCTTGCACATCCCATATCATTCTCTCACTTTCATTCGTCATTTTTTTACTTAATATCTTTATATAAAGTTTGCCGACGATGCTAAATAAAGTAATGGTTGTTCTTACAGTCCTGCTGCAAACCGTTTTCCTTGTAAAGCGGCACGATAACGGCCTTGCACAAGTCGTCTGGTACGCTACCACTACTACAACATAGGTTAAAAAGGCGGTACAGCGAACTAGTTACCACCCTTTGTCCAGCCTTCAACATTTCAACTGTTATCCTGTCGTACCCAGCAGCTTTACCCAATTTTATACTGTGCAACGCTTCCACAATCTCTGTCGTAGTAATGTCACTTGTAAATAATAAATTCTCATAAACATTTTTTTTATTTTTGTATATCCTATACCAATTTAAATCAACTTGTAATACATTTTTGGAGTCAGCTCAGCAAGGCAAATTCGCAAATTGAAAATAAGGGGGTGTTTCATTTAAAAAAACTGGTGCTAACGTCATCACTCGAAGGTTTTTTACCCTGCACGATGAATTATTCTTTTAAAAATAGTAAATTATATATCGACCTGTTTCGGAATTTTTTTGTATTACTGTTTATTTAGCTAATAATGAATGTATTCGTTACTTTATGGACGCATTGCATTTTAAAATCCCATAATATAATCTAATAAAAATGATAAAATTATTCGATAGCTATCAATTTCACAAGAGTCTGTTGCAAAAAAAACATACGCTTAAACTTTTAGTTATACCTATTGAAATTTGAAATATTAAATGTTATATAAACGCCGTTTGCATTAACAATAGCACTGGTAGCTGACAATAATACGCGATATGCACATTTGCACATGTGTGGTCATTTCCATATCAATTATTACATTCTATGTTATGAATAAACGAATTATTTACGATTGGACGCGAGCGTTTCTATGCATGCACCGTATTAAAAATGTGTGAATAAGGTATAATTAGTGTTTTAAATCGATTCTAATTTTTACTAAATATATCAACGCATAAGAGACTGCTATATATATAAAAGAAACTGTACGCATAATTTTCAACTAGTTTTAAAATGTTCTTTAAAAAATTTTTTCAATATTTTAATTTTTTGGATAGCTTTATGAGCAGCCAGAAAGTTTCAAAAAAGGCACGTCTGGCTGTGCATAGAGGTGTGTTGGTTCCTACACTTATCAGTATGGTAGTGAAGCATGAAAAGGCAATAAATCTGCGGAGATATATTACATTACAATCTTGCGGTTGGGTCTTTGGTATCGGCACCTATGTCACCTAGATCTTTTGATCCTCTGTGACTACCGCTGTGTCTTCAGGGCATCAGAATTTTAGTCCGCTGATTTTGACAAACCTTAGGATTTTTGTTGGCCCTGTCTCTTATAATCATCATACGGCCCCAGGTTTGATACCTGTACTCCACTAGCATCGGGCAGTGACACAGGATATGTATACTGCTCTCCTCCTCCTCTCCGCATAGTCGGCAGTTTTTCTCAGCCGCCAGCTTAAGTTTGAAGAGGTGCTCCCTTAGTGCGATGTGTCCTGTGAGCAGGCCAAGCGTGCTGCTTAGTCTACTCCGGTCCATCGTCCAGAGTGCGTCAGCCCTCTTCTGGAGAGGTCTTTTCATCAGCTGTTGTGGTGTTACTCACGAGGGCCCTAATGGCCGCGAAACTGTCAGTGAGAATTTCAATCTCACTGTTGGTCACTCTGTTTTCTGTCAGGTGCGCACGTAAGTATAGCATAGACCTCAGCCTGAAAGACCGAGGCGTATTTCCCCAGGGGATGTGGAGATAAGTAGTTTAAAAAGTATAGCCGGAATGACTAGGTTGGATAAAGTAAAGAATAGTGAGATAAAAGAACGCTGTGGTGTAAAAGAAGATTTGATTACAAAGATAGATAAAGAAATGCTTGGATGGTTTGGACACGTAGAAAGGATCGATGAAGAAAGATGGACGAAACAAATTTATAAGGCGAGTATAAATGAACGGAAGTCGGTAGAAGTCGACTTCAGCGAACATCGATCTCGATCAGATCAACATTGTTTTGAAGAAAGGCCAGGTCAAGAGTACTAACAACCGACAAGCATGTATGAGAGCACTGATGAAAGTAAAGGAAGCAGAGGATGTGCGTAAGAACCGTAGCAAGTGGATGGTAGTGGTCTCTGCCTACCCCTACGGGAAAAAGACGTGACTACATGTATGTATGTATAATTTTTTGTTAATTTAATTATTTATTATAAATTTTTTTTTTCAACTAATAACAGTACTCGTTTATATTTCGTAAAACATCTCGTATTTTAAATGTCACCCACTGGTCTTCTAACGGAAATTACTTTTACTTTAAATTTGGATCTTTTAAAATTTTAAAAAGGAACATAATTTATTATTGTGATAGGATGCCAACTTTGCATCCCTAAAATAGTCTATTACTATTTAAATTTTTCTAATTATTTTAATAAATTTTACAAATAATATTAGGAAAATTTAAATAACAATAAACAAACAAAAAAGTTTGTGTCAAAATATTGTTTATTATTTTTTCTTACCAAAAATTTAATATTTTTACTCCAAATTCATTTTTAAGTATCAAACAATAATTGGGATTAATATTATCATACTAGGAAATTTTCTTACCTCTCTGAATTTTCTGTAAGACGAAGTTTACTTTCTTAACTTAACTTAACAAATTGTATATGCACAACCGCACAAAGCTTTTATCCAAAACTCCCCCCAGTACATTACTATACTTTCTCTTTATGTCCCCATAGACTCCACACTAACTAGCAACTATTCTCTTTGTTACGTTGTATTCGTTTTGACAGATGAGAGGAAACCTACATTCATGCGTCACTTTAATTTACACATCGGCATAGACACTACAAATTTATGTAAACACTACAGAAGTGCTGATTTTGTGGACGCTTAAGTAAAGACATCATCAAGGAGTGAATTATGGTTTTATTAATCTCGTTAAAACTTTAATAATGTAATACAAGCAATTTCCAAAGCTAATAGCAATATCTGGGTACGTTTAATGATTATAAAAATAAGTAACAAAAAAAGTATTAAAATAAATGAGTTAAATTAAAAAAATTTAATTAAAATGTGAACACTGTTGAATAAAGTAATACATACATAAAGTCACTCATGCCTTTTTCACGTAGGCAAAGACCAATTCTTTCCACTTGCTTAGGTTCTTAAACACGTCTTTTGCTTCTCTACTTTTATCAGCGCCATCATAAATGCTCGTCAGTAGCTGGTACTCTTTACCTGTTCTCTCTTCAAACGAATTTCGATTAGAGTGAGATACGTTCGCTGAGGTCGACCTTTACCGACTTGCCCATTCACACTCGTCTTATAAATCTGTTTCGTCAATCTTCCTTCATCCATCCTCTTTACATGTCCAACATTCATTACCATACATAAGTGTAGGGACCAGCACTCCTCTATGCACAGCCAGACGTGCCTTTTTTGACACGTTCTGGATCATCGGCATGAAGGAGCATTTGACATTTTTCAATGTTAAATCAGGATGGGTAAGTTCCATTTATCCTGACACAAGCAGTGGAATTCTCGTAAAAATAAGTAAACTGTTCTTGTTTGTTTCCAGATTCCAGATTCGCTGGAGCTCACGTAGACCTTTAATTTAATACCAAACTTGATATACTTTGGGCTTTAGATGGTCGAGATATTGTTTATTGTACTAGTTTCTATGTGTATGTGTGTGTGTGTGTGTGTGTGTGATTTTGCTAAAAATATAATCAGTTCTAAGTTGCATAATTATGCGTCGAATGCAATTGGTCCCACGTTGATATCATTTTTTGTTCTCGAGATAATCAAGACGAAAAATAATTCCGAACGCACATACGAACATACGTACATACACACACACACACACACAGGCTTCCACTTAAAAACTACTGTATTCGACTCTGGGGACCTTAAAATGTGGAGATATGTCACAATTCAGGATTCGCAAAATCGGACCCATTACTATAACTTCCACTGGGAAGTTAAAAATGTGAACACCGTTGAACACGTACTAGCTTAACGCAGGTTATCGTGTTAAAGAGTTTTTGATTTTAAGTTTCTTTATTGGGATTCAGAACGTTCCTTATAAGTTCTTTGTACATATTTTTTGCAGGTAACTAATTTAAAGACTAAATACCATTCTAAAAGAAATTTTAAATTAGGACCACTTTGAAACTACTAGTCATTTTGTTAAACTATTTGTTTAAAGAGGGTTATATTGAGTGTCACAAAAAAATGGACACCAAATTAAGCCTAGCTATTAAAACAATCATTAAATACATGCCGTTAATATTTGTAATGAACCATATGGCTAAGTAATACATAGATACATAATTCCATTGATCTATTTAATATTATTTTAGGTTAACTCACCACTATACAGACCTTTATTTTGGAGTTAATAAATATTTATTGAGCTGTAAAATTTTTCTTTGAATATAATATGAAATCCACATAGCTACGACAAAGAGAATTATAAGTCACATTGCGTAAAATTGGCCTCTGAATGCAAATGTCAAATACAGTTTTCCCTTTTAACTGTTTAAACATACCGATGTTTAAGAGCTATTAAATTGCCACAAGTCTGTCTGATTAATCCCTAATGCGTATTTGTAATTACTAAATGTTTTAATTGTATGTTGTATATGTGTGCGAGTACTATTTCTGAATTTAAGATAAAACTTTAAATAGATATATGGTAAAATGTTTTTAAACTATAAATTAAAGAATGACCAATGTATAAATAAAATTATAAATTATACATAAATCCCTAATTACAGTTGTTATTTTTGAATTTTCGACATAGACGAAGTGTAGTGAAAATTGTTTTTTCCAAGCTACCAGTCGAACGGGCAAGAGGTTGCTTAGTAGTGGAGTTTGGGATTTGAGAACCACACATGAATGAATTCGACGAAAATTAAATACAAACGAACGGGTTCAATATGCAGTAATATAGGTTTGACCATTTTTATTCCAAGTAGCAAAAATTCGAACTAAACAGATGTTTTAATTTATCCAATCAAACATGAACCCTTATATTTTTAAATAGATAATTGTTTAAATATGTACAAGAAAACTGACCGAAGACTCTCGTTTTTTGTGCACCACGGTTGATAGGGCTTTGAAAATTTATAAATTTCATCTCTACAAGATACATTTGGTACAGAAAATAAAACTTAATTAAATTGCAAAAGGTTGAGGTCGACCTCGGCGAACATCGATCTCGATCAGATTATCATCATTATTGTTTTGAAGAAAGACCAGGTCAAGAGTACCAACAACCGACGAGCATGTATAAGAGGACTGATGAAAGTAGAGAAAGCAAAAGATGTGTGTAAGAACCGCAGCGGAAGTGGAAGGAAGTGGTCGCTGATAACCCCTACGGGAAAAAGGCGTGACTATATGTATGTATGTATTATTATATTGGTATTAAAATTCGTTTATATTATTACGGATTGTGGTCAACGAGTAAGTCCCTGTACCCATTATTTGACCTGAATCGACGAAAATCGTTTATAAAAATATGTATAATTTTTAGATATTCACAACTGTATACAATATTTTTTAAAACACTTTATAATTGCTTCAAAACTTCAAATTTAGACTAAACTTAACACTTTCGCAACCGCTGTCTTTTTATATCCGGCTTCGGCCGGATAATAGATCAGGGACGTATTTTATCGTAACAGTATTTTAACCCAAATAAAGTACATGGCGCTGAACTTTTTCTTTTGTTTATTTATTGTATTTATTTTATTTCTTGTGTGTTAATTCTTAGCTTTTAATATCATTGTTTATTTTAATTAAGTTTAACTTTGAAAACAGTAATAAAGAATATAAAAATCTCACCAATTTGCTGCAATTGAATGCCTTTACCGATAATAAATATTGCAATAAATGTGAATAAAGGTAGCAGGTATGCAATCATTCATTTCATTTCCGTGTCCGAACGTCGTCTTAGACTATAGCTTTGCAGTAATTTGCAGCAGCTATGGCTTTGTCGTTTCAGAGTACATGTCGTCGATTGTGCGACATAGGTCGCTATACACTGGGATGTTTCATAGTTCTACACGGCGGGTTTCAGGTGATGTGTTTTCTGGTAAAGCGGCCTTCCTTAGGAAGCACATCCTGGACTTAAGCCTTGATTTCGCGAGAGCTTGATCTTATAGTTGGTGACTGGGATCCACAGTCTGCCTTGTCCTCTCCTGTTCTGTGGCGACTTGCGAGTCTTATGTTTGGAGGGGCAATTCCCGTGAGCGGGTAAATTTTTTGCACCGGGGTGGGGCAAAGGCATCCACTAATAATACGGGTCGCATCATGTAGGGCAATGTCTACGTACTTGGCATGAGCTGAGCCACTCCATACTGGCGCCGCATATTCTCTGGCAGAGAAACTGAGAGCCAGGACAGAAGTTCTATGAACATTGGGGCTTGCTCCGCATTTAGTGCCCGTTAGTTTACGCAGGATGCCATTTCTTGTAAATATCTTAGATTTGGTGTTGTGGCAGTGTTCCCTAAAGGAAAGTGTACGGTCCATTGTCACGCCAAGATACTACGGGAAAACGCATGTAGTATGGAATCATTATTTTGTATAAAACGCAATTATACTATAAACAATGTAAACTTAAATATACAAGTACCCATTATATTAAGGGGTTTAGGTTTAAATATTGCAACAATGTGTTTATAAAAATTGTTACTTCTAATATTACTTACCTCTATTATCAAAATATTTAATAATAGAAATTTTCTAAATGAATTAGAAACTTTCGTAGTTTGCAGGAGTTGGTCTTATTAAAGAGTACATATCCTATTGCTTTATTCCGCATTAGAAAACTTCAATAACTTTCAATTCAATTTTGACAAAGGAAAAGTCTGGCCAATACCAGTCGAAAATGGTGGGACATTACAATTGTTAACTGGTTTTGGTCGGTACCTTTTCAATTAAAAATTATTTTTAGAAAGGAAATCAACTTGTGCAATTTTCTTATTAGACCAGGAAATACAGTAATTTTATTCCTTTAAAATATTATATTTGGAGAATGATAAAAAATTAAATTTTCACGTTATAATTTTGGGGTTAAGTGTTATTGGTAAATACAAAAATAATAAATAAATTTTTTTCTATTTTAAGTATGTCTATGTTTTTAATGAGCAACTGAAAAGCTCTTTGTTTACGTAGATTTATTAATTATTGTTATCATTATGTTCTTTTAATGTTTGCTTCATTTTGTGTTTCAATTAGCACAATAAATACCCATTTAAATTTTTTTTATGTTATTGTTACGGATTGGAGTCGATAAATACGCCCCTGTCCCATTATCTGGCCGAAGCGGTGTATCGTCCACACATAGATGCATTAATCTTTTGGCGGCATCAAAACGTCCCAAATTTTAGCAAATGATTTGTAGCCGTGGGCGTAATTGAAGGCATCCGATAAATCTAAAAAGGTCGATCAATTTTAGGACAATTTCCAGAAAGAAATCGTTTTGTCGGGAACATTGGTTTACACGTATATAAAAAAAATCGCAGACGAAATGCTTCAATTACCTTTGAAGTTAAAGTTAACTATAAAGTATTTAAAAAAGATTGTATAAGTGTGTGAATAACTAAGTGATTTATAAAGTAAGAATTTATTGTATTGAGAGATTAGAATAAATTGTTTAGTTTGTGTTTAAAATCATCGAACCCAAGATTAAATATTCTAAACCATTTCTAGAAACAGAAAGTAAAATGACATAAACAAGAACTCATACCTATCTCATTAAGGTACTTTAACAAACAGAAATCCAGTCCCCACATCCCACATAAACAAGTCAGTAGAGGTCTACCTCGGCGAACATATCTGGATCAGATCAACATGTTTTAAAGAAGGGCCAGGTCAAGAGTACCAACAACCGACGAGCATGAATGAGAGCACTAATAAAAGTAGATGAAGCAAAAGATGTGTGTAAGAACCGTAGGTTCAAATATACCACTTTGGTGTGTCAAAAAATAGCCATATTTAAAAAATATGGAATTTTGTGAAACCATGATGAAGAAGTAAAATGTATATGACGTTTTTTACAAAAAATATTATTTACAGATGAGTCAGCCTTTTGAACGCTTTGTTTGAACCTCTAATGCGTTGGGTTTGTATTTTCTCAGCATTTTGCATTAAAATTTGTATATTTCATATATTCCATATCTGCATAAGCATTTTTAATAAATTGGTGAAAATCGAAATTTTTCTGATATTTCCTGTTCCAATGCTTAAAGTAAAAAATTTCAAAACTAAATTACCGACACTTTTACTCTCCTTTTACCCTCTAATAAAAAATAATTGGTGGTGGTTTTTACCGAATTGTATTTGAAAAGTTAATTTCAATTTAATAATGAACCTCTGCTAAAATGTTTGGATAATGACAGACAGAAGCACTTTTTTGTGCTCTTCGAAATTTCCTGGTTACTCGTTACTCGCCTTATTAAACCAAAAAAATTCAGTACTTTTTTTTGTCTTTATTTATAATGCAGTGCAATTGTAATATTTTTTTTTATATTTTTAAAAATTATCCAGTTACCCAAAACTACAATATAATTGTATTATTTGTAATCATATTTCATTTTTAAAAAAACTCAAATACTAGTTTTAACAAAAATCTCTTTTTAGTAACTTTATATACTTTATTTTATTTCCTAATATAATCCAAAAAAGACAAACAAAGAAAGTCAAAAACCGAATTTAAGTATCTTCACTTATTTTAAATGTGTAAATTTAGTTCCAAATTAGCTATACATAAGGTAAGCTTTGTATTTACCAAAATACTAAAGTAGGTTTAATAAATTCAAAATAAAAAAACGTCGGGTGAAAGTTTAAATATTGGAGTTATAAAGAAAATTTTAAAAATAATTGTTATTTAACTTCTTATTTACCATAAAGTCAAATATTTGTTAAATATATAACAACGGGTAAGCACCAAAAAAAGTGCTAGGCTTAAATATTTTTTTTTAAACTAACAGAATAAAAGATATTTAGTTTTAAATTAAAAGCCATAAAGAAAGTTTTTTTTATTTGTCCTTTATTAACATATAAGAATATGATTATTATGCTTTTGTTCCGGAAAGAGAAATTTTTTATAGTTTAACAACTCCCATTTCAAGGCCACAATTTGCTGAATCGCGTTGAATGTATACTTCATACTCATTATGATAAATTGAAGAACTTCATGAAAGCATAATATAAAAAAACAAGAGAAACGTTTCCATTAAGAAATTATGAGCTTCAAAAGGCGTTGTGAAGGCTAGTATAATGAGGACTTGATAGGGGACTATATTTAAGATCTAGCCAGAGAAATTTCACATATATTAAAAAAAATGGTTTTCTTTTTATACTTTTGTTTTCATAAATTAATAAAGTCATAGACCTATTATCCAGAGGTGACGCAACATTCCATTCATAAAACTCTGATTGTTTTGTCGCAATGATTAAAAGAAAGTGGCCATGAGTATGACAAAGAATACCAATCAATTCTCTTTGTCCCGTCCTTGTGTTGGCAACGCTGTAACATTATTGTGGAGTTACGGCCACGCTTGTAATCAGTAACGTGCTGTTTGTTTAAAATGAAAATATATCTATCGGGTAATATTTAGTTTTTTATGGGAATATATTTATGAATAGGTGATACTCAGTTTTTTATCAAATTGAAGTGTTTTAGCCTACCAAAAGCCTAAGTTTGTGCGCCAAATTGTGTCACCTTAACTAAACTGTTTTTCTAAAGTTACAAAAGTGGGGTGCCAATTTTAAAAAACTTACTAATTCCCCAAATGTTGGGCGACAATTTTGTGTTACGTTAAAGTTTCTTTTCCAGAGCCAATTGTGTATGTTATAAGTTACTTTTATAAAACTAAATTATTTCAACTCAAAGGCTACTAATTGTGTAGCGAAAAGTTTTACTAATACCCGTTAAACTAAATTATTTTATCAAATTAAAGTACTGAAAAAGAATTTTAAATAAATTTACCTTACGTCTGAAATGAAAAAAAAACTTAAATAATTATCATTAATATTAATTGGACAAATAAAATGTAATGTATTTTAAATTTTAATTTTAATGTTTAAACTATTTAATAACAGCTAAGTAACCTAAAGGAAAAGATCAAATTATTATACTCAGGAATCCGCGACTCCTTGATTTCTCGATTGGATTAAATTTGAGGTGATGTATAAATTTTTTTTGAAATATTACTATAAAATGGATCAGGAAGGTATATAGTTCTTCAAATAACTATGTGAAAGGGATAATAAGTGTTGCTGAATAACAGGGATATAGGTAATGATCTATTTTGAGAATATCTCAAAAAGTATTAATTTCGACATCGTTTGGTTTTCAGATTCGTGTTTTACGCCTTAAAATAATTCCTGTTTATTTTGATATTGAAATCGTCATCACTACACCACTGAATGAAAATATAGTAAAAAATGAGATGTTCCAACTTACTTGTGAAATTAACAGTGGGGCCTAAATAATCCGGTTTTTTACACACTTGGCAATGACGAATCATTTCTTCCACTAAATTTCACTTAATTTTACCAATAATATGCTGAAAATTAATGATAATAGTCCAAAATTTCGTTGCAACACCTTCGGCAACAACGCTACTAATAATAGCCGATTTCGTAGTACGCACGGATCTCTGCTCGTGGAACGATTCAGACAAGCTGTGCGGCGTTGTCGCTTATTGAGCAACAAATTTATTTAGGATTTTCTTTGTTAGAACCCATGTTTCGCATCCGTAGGTTGTTACCGGGAGAATGCATTCCATGTAAACCTAGGTTTTTAGTTTGAGGGGTAGGTTGGAGTTGAAGGCGTGTCGCATCTTCCCGTAGGCCGCCCATCTCAGACGTAATCTATGGTTAAGAGATAGCATTATGGTCACAAAATTATTGCAAACTTGCCATAACTGGAAAGCAGGCAACATCACAGCACAACACATTCCAGTCGGCCGTAACAAGATCATACAATCGCCCAGAAAGTATGGATGTTTAAAAGTAAATAGTTTCGTCTTCTCTGATAATAGGTCTATGAATAAAGTTAATTAAAGAAATTAATAATTATTTTTTTTTTGAATTTTCATCAGAAAAAACAATAACATGTCTTTAAATTTTATAATATTGATATAGCATGATACTACTGAAGCAAGAATTTTTCGAGACGAAATTTTTTGTTGAAAGTTACAAAAAAATAAGTAAACAATTATCATTTTTGTCTTCAATCCTGGGTAAGAGTTTGCGTATTAATTACCTACCCAGTCTTTTAATATGTAATGTTGGTATTAAATAAACAAATTAATTATTATATAGAGCCAGTCTTTCGTTAAGAAATTCTTTGAATAGAAGTTCATGTAGAATTTTGCGATGTACCAAAACGGAAACGTCAGTAGCGCGTACATTTTCTTTCATGCGTTGGGTGCTTTATGGAGATTGCCTTAAACACGCAAGATAGCATTTGAAATTTTTGGTAAACAAAATTGTTAATAGATAAGCTGCGTGAATTGTTTACAAAACCAAGGAGTTCCCGGAATAACGAAATAACAAAGATAAGGAAATCATTTATATTCAGACAAACAAAAGATAGATTTTTTATTACATAATTAGCTATTATTTAAAGACGTTATATTATAAAAGCATTCCAATACTTTAACATCATACTTGTCAAAGACTTAGAATAAGTTCAATAAAGTAAAGAACAAAAATATTTTTTATTTTTATGTATACATACATACATATAGTCACGCCTTTTTCCCGTTGGGATAGACAGAGACCACTTCCTTCCACTTCCACTACGGTTCTTACACACATCTTTTGCTTCCTCTGCTTTCATCAGTGCTCTTATACATGCTCGTAGGCTGTTGGTACTCTTGACTTGGCCTTTCTTTAAAACAATGTTGATCTGATCGAGATAAGTCGCCGAAGTCGACCTCTACCAACTTGTCCATTCACACTCGCCTTGTAAATTTGTTTCGTCAATCTTTCTTCATCCATCCTTTCTATGTGTCCAAACTATCTAAGAATTTTTTTATCTATCTTTGTAACCACATCTTTTACACCACAGCGTTCTCTTATCTCACTATTCTTTACTTTATCCAACCGAGTCACACCGGCTATACTTCTCAGACTACTCATCTCCGTAGCATTAATCCTATTTTTATGCTTCTTCTGCCAAACCCAACATTAACTAACATGCTTAAGTGTAGGAACCAACACACCTCCATGCACAGCCAGACGTGCCTTTTTTGACACTTTTTGGCTGTTCATAAAGCTATGCAGTGCCCCATTCATTTCGCTCAATGTCACTGTCATATTTTCCATCTCTCGTAAACTTGTTTTACTCTTTCTCCCGTAATCAGAACTACACAGTTTGTCAAGATTTCTTCTCTTTCAAAAACCATTACTTTCGTTTTGCTTGCATTTATTTTCATTTGTTTGATTCTCAGGGCATCATGCATAACATTAACCATCACCTGCAACTCCTCTTCAGATAACGTTAATATGACTTGATCATCGGCGTAAAGAAGGCATTTGACGATCAAATCATTCATTTTCAATCCATACGCATTCTCTTTCAAATCTTTTAAACAATCGCCATGACGAAGCCACACATCCCTGTCTCTGCTGGCACAAGCAGTGAAATCTTCGTAAAGTAATTTTAGTGTTCCTATTAAACTACCGCTCACCCCATACATAGCCAATGTCGACCACAATTCACTCCTCAACACTTTGTCATAGGCCTTTTTCAAGTCTATAAAAGCGCAATAGACTTTCTGACTTCTAGCAAAATTAATTTTGACTACACCTCGTAATGAAAAGACCTGATCCATACATCTTCTTTCTTTTCTAAATCCTGCTTGCACATCCCATATCATCTTCTCAGTTTCATTCGTCACTCTTTTAATCAATATCTTTGCATACAGTTTGCCGTCTATGCTGAGTAAACTAATACCTCGGTAGTTCTTACAGTCTAGCTGCGATACTTTTCCCTTGTAAAGCAGCACGATAATGGCCTTACACCAGTCGTTTGGTACGCTACCATTTCTCCAACAAAGATTAAAAAGCGGTACAGCAGACTAGTTACCACGCTTTATTCAGCCTTTAACATTTTAACTGTTATCCTGTCGTACCCAGCAGCTTTACCCAATTTCATACTGTTCAACGCTTTCACAATTTCTGTCGTACTAATTTTACTTTTATTGCAACTTTCACTAATGTCTCCGAATGAGGCCTAACATTACAAAAATACAGGCTGCTTAAAACAATCCTGGTTTTCGTATATTTTAAAAGCAGAAATGTCCATTTATTCATGGAATTTTTTTTAATAACATTTTTTAAGTATGCAAGCGAGTAAGGTAGTAGATTTAAAAAACCACAAATTGCATACAACTGTAACATACGAACTGTCAATTCATTAGTTGGTAAACACTGACATCTCCCCAAGCCATAATTAAATATTTGAATATGGATAAATTACAAATTAATAATAATCAGTTAATCGCTTGTTTATCTACCATTTATTATTTCACAATATATTTATGTACTCGAACATGTGGAGCGCTACAATTTCCTGTCGGTAATTGACGGAAAGAGCGTCTGGCTGCTATGCAGTCCAGTCAACCGACAGTTCCAGTCAATGAAGCGTAATTTGTACCCTATTAGCATGGGAATATGTTGTCTTCTAGTATTAAATTATAAAACAACCTTGTCTAGTGCCAGGCCACAATTTCTTTTAGCCACATTACTTTCTATACTTTTAGTAGTACTAATTCATCCAGCTTAGTAAATTGAGCAACTCATTATATATTTCATCATCATTTTAACGGTTGTTGAAACTGTATCAGTAGCATTAATAATATAAATTTATTATTAAAAATAAAAGCGGCTGATTCCAAGTATTGAAGTACTTGGAGGCCTTAATAAACAAACTGAGGTCATGTTTACCATTCATTGCAATTAAAATAAAGGGGAAGATTGATGGCAAGAGAGGTCCGGGCCGCCGTAAAACGTCCTGGACCTCCAACAATTGTATAGAACCAGCACAACGTCACTATTCAGAAAAGCAGTAGATAAAGTAAAGATACCGATGGTGATAGCCAACGTTCGTGGAGGACACGGCACGAAAGAATTTATCCGTTTACGTTTATCGAGTTTTTGAATATTAGGCTTTGCATATTTGGTCTCGTTGTTAATGACACCTAGAAAAACAATTCGCTAAGATTTACGATTTTATAGAATTTTTAAAAGATAAACAATTTTGTACAGAACTTGCGATAGATTTTTGTTAAAAGTAAGCTTATAAATTGTACCTCTTTTCAAAAGTAAGTTTGTGGTAAACTATTTAATTTTTGACTCCGAAAAATTAGAAAAATTGAGCAAGCAAGGAATTTAACTGAACAAGAGGTAGTGCGGGCCTTAGTTTTATTGAATGAGGGATATTTCCAAAGTTATTTTGTTTGGCAAAAATCCTTCCACAATAACTCGTATGGTAAGACGCTTAAATGAGTTAGGAAATTATTCTAGAAGGCCAAGGGAAAGGACGAAAACGTTTTGATAATACGCTTTAAGAAACAGGACTGTTACTAGTTCTGTGATCAAAGACAAACTCGAAGCTGTCCACAAACATTTAGAAGACAGTTAAATGATGCTGAGTTAAACAGTAGAAGCCAGCAACTGCCCCCTTGCTTACTAGAGAGAACCGAGTTACCAGGTTACGTTTTGCTAAAAAACAACATAATTGGCTGTGAATAATTGAAAAAAAGTGTTATTTACAGATGAGATCAGGGTTAGCCTAATACATTTAAATAGTCGTGAACGAGTCTGGCAAAGACCAGGAGAGTGTTTCTGCAAGGATTTTATTCGGCAGTGGCTCTGTTATGTTCTGGGGTAGTATAAGCTTTGACGCTCGCATAGAATTAGTTCCTATGTTCTGTATGAGATCCATGAATGCCAATTACTATTTTGAGAATATTGTAATAAAACATGTAATGACTTTTGGTCTTTATTTAACACAACGCTCGACTTTACAAAGCTGGGAAAGTACCTGATTATCTTAATTAAGTTGGTATACTCGTTATGCGGTTGCTAACAAAAACCCCGGATCTGAATCCGCATTTATGGGATCACCTCGAAAAAAAAAAATGTCAGATACATATCTGCACCTAGATAGCAAAATAAAACTAAAAATGCAGATATTACAGCATGGAAATAAATTTCTCAAGATTTTATCCAAAATTTAATAAAAAGCATGCCTAAACGCATAAATGCTGCCAGGAGGAGGCAACATAGACATAGCTACTATTGTCGCACTTACACCATTAATTTCGCTACAAGTGTCCTATTTACACCATCATTTATTTTTGTCATCATTACAATGTACTTTCAAAGTATTCAAATACGTTTTTGCTAACTTTAAATGTTACCAATGTCCATAAAAATTATTAAAATTTATTAATTATAGCAATTATTGTCCAGAAGTTTATTTAAATGCTGAATACAGTTGTTATGGAATTCTTAATTGTGTTTCAAATTTTAAATTAAAATTTAAATTAAAACCAATAAACATATTAGTAGGTTTTGCCAATTTTCACGTTATAATTAAACAATAGCCGAACGTGCCAAGTTATTGAAAATTAAACAATAATAATTCATCTGATTTGGTAATTATTTATTACGACTAATTTTTACGGTTCATTTAATTCGTTACAATTTCTAACAAATGTCACGCCAATCATCTAAATCAAATTGATTTTAAATAAAATTATTTTATGCACCTATTTTGGCGCCTTCTTAATTTTATATAACAATTAAATTAAATAACTCATTAGTCCTAGATTAATTTAAAACAAATTTGTTTTTTGATCTAAGAAAATAATATTAAATTAAAATGTTTGCAGATATTTAAAGTTTTTGTAGTTTGTTCAATATTTAATTACTAGCGGACCCGGCAGACGTTGTCCTGCCCATACAATAGCTTGCCTGCTTTAGGAATATTACTGTCAAACTCAGCGACCCCGAAAATTATTAATTCGACACTCGCATCGTCGTTTTTAAAAGATTTTATATTCCATCCCCTTTCCACCCCTTTCGTAGAGGTGCTAACAACATTAGAGATATTACAATCAAACTCAGCGACCTTGAAAATTATGAATTTGACACTAATATTAGCGTTTTTAATAGTTTTTATATTTCATCCCCTACCCACCCCTATCGTAGGAAAGTTTTTTTTACTTAAACAACCCCTGGTATGTATAAAACAACTTCTGAAAATTTTATTCCAATCGGCCGTTTGGGAGTTTTTGAAGGACATACATACATACATTTTTTCATTATATATATATATATATATATATATATATATATATATATATATATATATATATAGATTTTGTTGCTTTGCGTCTTAAACTATTTTTTTCAGAAAAACTTTAATTCCTAGCTCATTTTTTTAAACGGTAATGGTACAAATAAAAAAGTATTTGATACATAAGGGAAAACAAAAACGTTTTAATTATTTAAGTGCATTACTTGATGTTTTTGTTAGTCAATCTAGATGCATTTTTAAAAAATTGTGAATGTTCTGTAGAGCCTCGCAAATCCTTGCACAAGATAAATGCACAAAAATATTTCTGTGAATTCAAATTGGGCACGGTTGCTGTCAATTATAAAGAAACATTATTATTTATGTAATATAATAAATGTCAAATATCCCGCATGAAAAATGAATGATGTACTCGTAATCCTATTTTGTATGGCGTATTTTTTTTTGTACTGATTCTGACAATTGACACCTTTAGATTATTAATATTAATCACAAATTCGTTTTACAAAATATTTTAAACTTTTTTATGTGTTGAATTTTATTATAAACCATGTTTATAACTATATACAAGGTGGCCAACCGAAAACAAAACAGAGCCATTTGCAGGAACCTCGTCAACATTTTAGAAGGCGTTCAGACCCGTCGATTTTTGATTAAAGGGGGACACTCTTTTCCGGTATTTTTGACTCCACTACTTTTAACCCCAAGCGAAAAATTTTAAATGGCATTGGGGGTCGAATAAGATGTCTTTCAAAAGCTCTTACAATTCTCTATACAATAGTCTTTAAATTTTATATTTCCTCCCAATACTTTAAAAAACATTTCATGTTAAAATTCCAATTATTTTAGTGCTTAAATACTACTTAATTGATTAAATGTTCAAAATGATGATCGCCTGCTTCTATACAATAATAAATATTTTTTTTAAAACGTTCACGCACATTTCGAAGAATTTCCGGCATTGGTCAACGATTCTTTAACGCAAATCTTCCAACGACGCTGGTTGTGTTTAATAGAATTTACATTTCAGATGTCCCTACAAAAAGAATTAGAGGGGCAATAAATCTGGCGCTCGTGGAGGCCATTCAATGCTGCCTCTTCTCCCAATCCAATGCCGTGGAAAACGTTGGTCTAAATACTGATGAACAATCGCTGCATAATGCAAAGGAGCACCGTCCTGTTGAAAATAAAAATGATCTCCGTCATACTGTGGATTATTTTCAAAGACTATTGTATAGAAAATTGTAAGAGCTTTTGAAAGTCATCTTATTTGACCCCCAATGACATTTAAAAATTTTAGGGTAATTCTTACCCTCGCTTGGGGTTGAAAATAGTAGAGTCAAAAATACCGTAAAAGAGTATGCAAATGGCTCTGTTTCGTTTTCGGTTGGCCACCCTATATTATATATTTTAATAAATACATGTCTGTTTTCGATGGTATACTTTTAAAACAATATATCAAAAATAACATCTTTAGCAAGACAGCAGTTTAGCTATGTATGTACAGCTCTAATGGATCAGTCCAATAAATTACTACTACTTTAAAGGAAAAGTAATAGAAAATCAAAAGCGGGAGTGACAAAGATTCTACTAATAACGTATAACAATTTCTATTAAATAAAAAAAAAATTGGTAATGCCGTGTCAATTACTGTACCTACATATAATCTTTATTTTTTAAATTGACTATAGATGTGCTAAAAATATATAAATAAATCTAGAGATGAGCTATTAATACACTCATTCTAAAGTTTTGAAACGTTATTGCATAAGTAATTTTTTTTCTATCATGTGGGCCGCGGACGGACCGCAGTGCGACTGTTATAAGGGGGAGGGATTATAAAAAGAAGTTGATTGTGAACCCGCTTTTTAAAAAGTTGCAGGTCATGTTATCTGAAAAAACTGATTTTGGAAGCTTGTTCCATTCTGTCGCAAGCCTTAAGAAAATATTCAATATTTAGTTATAATATTACTTACATTATTTTCCACTTTTCTATAATTTTATAGTTAAGCGGGGAATGAGAATATCTTTATTGGACATTTTCTGTAAAGACCAAGCAACTAGTTGCATTTTAATAGTGTCATAAGCAAGCAGTAATTTTCTAAAGCAAAATTCTTGTCCAATTAATCTTTGTGCGTTGAACACACAAAAATTATTGCGACTTACCTCAACAGACTTCACATTTAGAGTATCAAAAGTTTCGGTTCTGCTTCCGTAATTCTTTAGACGGGAAGGTTTTTTCGGCTGATTAAAGGTACGAGCAACTGGACAAACCGCCTTTATAATAAAAAAATAAATAAAATTAAGTGCTAGAAATGTTCGTAACCACAACTAACTCATAAAACCTTTTTGCGTTTGAAGTATTTTTTAAATTATCTAGCTAGTCACGAAATTAAAGTCACTGTTTTAATGAAAAAGAGAAGTTTGTCAAAAAGTAACTATTTGTAGAACTTTTTGGAGTCCTTATTGACATATCTAGAAAAGTGGCAACCATCAGGGTCGAATGGAACAAGACGGAGGATGTACCCATCCATAGGGGAGTACGACAGGGATGTGTTTTATCGCCCTTACTATTTAATATATATTCCGGCTACATATTTGATGAAGCTCTACAAGGTATGGAAAACGGCATTAAAATAAACGGACATCTCATCAACAGCCTACGCTTTGCAGATGACACGGTCATCATAGCCGATAGCGTAGAAGGACTCCAACAACTACTAAATAGAATCAACAGAGTGGGAGAGACCCTGGGCTTTAAAATTAATATAAAGGAAACAAAAGTAATGGCTATCAATAGAAGAACCAATCCAGCACCAGATATATATATATATATATATATATATATATATATATATATATATATATATATATATATATATATGAATGGACTCCAAATCAAGAACGTAACCAAGTTCAAATATTTAGGCACCTGGGTAATATCTGATTTGAATCCTAATACAGAAATCAGATCGCGCATAGAACAGGCCAGATAAGTATTTAATAAAATGCGACCAGTGCTTTGCAACCGATCACTGAACTTGAAATTACGCCTTCGATTTGTTAATTGCTACATCTATTCCGTTTTGCTATACGGATGCGAAGTCTGGACCCTAAAGGCTGAAACACTAAGACGGCTGGAAGCATTCGAGATGTGGGTATACAGAAGGCTCTTAAAAATACCTTGGACAGACAGCGTTAGTAATGAAGAGGTTTTGAGAAGGATAGGTAAGGACAGAGAATTTGTTGTCGCTATAAAGAAGAGGAAAACCGCGTACTTAGGAGTGTATTTCGGAGTGATCGAATGAAGCTGCTGAAAATAATAATGGAGGGCAAAATAGAAGGCAGACGAGGTATAGGAAGACGCCAACATTCGTGGATAAAAAATATAAGAGATTGGACCGGACTAGACTCACATTCCTTATTCCGAGCTGCTGAAGATCGGACCCATTTCGCCGAGATTGTTGCCAACCTTCAATAAGTGAAGACGGAACCGAAAGAAGAAGAAGAAAAGTGGCTTGCAGGACAGATCTGAAGAAAAGTTTCTGGTTGGGGAAGATCTTTACCTACTAATGAAAATTGTAAAAAAGGATTATTCTCGAGATATGAACCTTTATTAAACTTTGTACATTGGTACTTGTTTGACAAATCATCTGACAGTTCTATCAATAACAACCCCCTAAGCTAACATGATTCATCAGATACTTCACATCCTTACACAAATGAAAAGGTTGAACAGAAAACAATAAAAGAATGCAAATATAAATCAGAACAAAATAAAAGCAGATTATTCGAATCATTCATTATCAATTCAAAAACATAATCTCAATCTAGCTCAAAACATAATCATCAATTTTTTTAGGTTTTCTAATCGTTCTAGATACCCTTGCTTCAGATATTTCAGAGCCCTCAGTACTTTCTTCAGATTGGTTAGTAGAAGCAGAAGATGAGGTTTTTAATAGCTTTCTATTTCTCCTTAGTACACTTCCTGAGTCATCCTCCACTATATATGATCTTGGACTTGGATGTTCACTAATCACTGTTCCAGGCTCCCATATTCCATCTTTTCTGATAACAATTTTATCACCTTTTATTTTCGGCAAATTTTTAACTCCCTTTCTGTCATAATAGTACTTTTGTACATGCTAATTATTTGTCAGTTTTTCTCCGACTTCCTCAGTGTTTGTTCCTTCCTGTGTCAACAACCCAGAATGAACTGGGATTATTCTCGAGATATGAACCTTTATTAAACTTTGTACATTGGTACTTGTTTGACAAATCATCTGACAGTTCTATCAATAACAACCCCCTAAGCTAACATGATTCATCAGATACTTCACAAAAATCTTTTTAAAATTTAAATTCGCAATAAATGAACACTATTTTGGTAATAAAAATCATTACCATAGAAAAAGAAGGTGTAAAGTGAGTCGATAACAAATTTTATGTTTGAAGAATAATTAAAGGTAATAGTATGTTGGTTCCTGTACGTCTGTTATTTATGTCAATGTTTCGTTTAAGAAAGTAGTAGAAAATTCTAATAACAACATCTATTTTATACCTTTTATTCATTATTCTAAGGATTTGTCTTTTTATTTGTTTAAATTCCTTTTTGTAATAAATAATGCTTGATAATTTAAATGATGTAAACGTATTAGTTTAAAGCCATCGGAATAAATATCTTTGTGAGACTACATGAGTTTCATTGGGTAGTGGTTATGAGTGTACGTTTGTTATCGTTTATAACTAGTAGATAATTTAAAAAAATACCTTTTTTAAAAATCGGTAAAACATTATATTGTTAAGGCACTTTATACAACAGACTAAAAATAGTTATTTTAAACTTACCTCGGTAGTAGCTTTGGCGTTCAGAAAATCAAACGTTTCATTTTTGGAGGCAACGTTCCTGAGTCGAATCGGCTTTTTATGAGAATCAGAGGAGCCCGAGGAATGTTCACTTTCTTTTAAAGAGCCCTGCTGCACGTGATTACTGTTCAACACGGACATTTTCCTACAAAAATAAAGAAGATTTATTTCAAGCTATAAAACCCATCTAAATTTTGATATTACTTCAAGTAATATGTTTTTATAGACTACATAGTAAATATTGATTCAGCTTCCTAATTAACAATAACAACAAATTAGTTAAAATATAAACATATATATATATATATATACATATGTAAAAATTATAGAAAACTGTAGTGTTATTACAGTAAACTATAAAAGGTTTTTTTTAGTTTCGACAGCGTGAATAGGTGTAAAAATGTGTAACTGATTATACATCAGATGTAATTCAATGCCTGTCGCGACATATAGTAAGGGAAGTAGTTGTTATCTGATGTATAATCGACCCACATAAAATCGTTAATAATTTTCATGTAATACAGAAGCAATGACCAACTATAAAAGCAGTGTTACAAGAAATACGCGATGAATAAGTAGGTTTTAAAGGTGGGCAGTCAACTTTAAGAAAAGTACTGTTTAAATTAGGTTTTCGATAGCAAAAAACATCCGATAATAAAGATGTATTAATGGAAAGTTATGATGTAAGATTAAAGCGTTTAGAATAAGAGAGTAATTTTTTATTCTGTCACTGGAGAAAAGAGCCACTATTAATTTATATATTTTTTTATTTACTTTTAATTTTTGTACATTTTATCCTACATAAATAATTGGTAACCAATACAAAATATTTAAGATACGCCACTGGTACCCAATTCGGTGTGAATCGGCACCGCACATCTGCTGACTTTGGGAATATGATGGGGACGGTAGACATGTCTCATTAAAAGCCTGTAAAGCACATAGCACTTGGAATACAGCTTTTAAGATAACGCTGTCTGTAAAAATTTATCGTATAACAGCGATTTTTTCCACATTTCCCATAAATAAGTATTATATTGTTCTTCCAGTAAGAGAATGAACGTGCGTCATTAATACATGATTGTATAAAACACATCCCATTTGTCCGGCATCTCTTTCTATCAACTTTAAAGAGTGCATATAATTAGTAAAAGCTTGTCTTTTAATCAAAGATGTTTGTTGTTTCATGGTTGATTAGACCCGCAATTTACTGAAAAGAGATACAAATGATACTACTTTTCCGATTCAGTTCGCTTACTTCTTTTTAGAATGTGTACAATATGCGTGTAGAAACCTTGAAATCACAAGCACAATACAATTGGTGATAAATTATAAATTATGATTATAAATATTGGCGATAGTTCTGACTCTGAAAGCGATTAAATATTAAATATAAATTTATTGTATTTAAGTGAATTGTATTATTTATATATGTAAATTATATTCAAATAAACTTTTTATAAATAAAAAAGTCGTTTGTGTTGTGATTATTAGTTATTTCAAATGGAACAAAATAATATACTTATATTTAAAGGTATTAAACTATTTGCACGGTGTTCGGACCACTAGCAACATCGTCTTTGTGGAACAGTGACGTCACCGCTTTCGACTTACTTCAGATGCTTTTATTTATGACGCACGTTCATTCTTTGGCTGGACCAAGTGTATCCAATTTTTATTTGTAAAAGCATCATTATTCATTTTTATTTTTTTTAATGAAGTTTTAAATTAATAAATTATTACGCTTCAAATACCTAAAAGGTGAATTGTTTAATAATTGACTTCACCTGATTACAAATCATATTAAGTGTTTCGTTTGAACTGCTTTAATATTATTATTTTATAACTAACGTTAACTTAAGTTTTTTAATATATTTTTAAATTTGATTTATTTATTATTAAACCACCGTAAAAATTGTAAAATCCTTTTAGAAATCAAATTGTAAATAGCATTAAAATTTTGGATCAAATATGTACGTCATTTAAATTTCAAAAGTTAGGTTTGTTAAGACTGGAAGTGACTTACTACTGTTATTATGCTTTTTTTTTAAAAGACAAAAGGTCTGTTTAAAATTTTGTTATTTAATTAATATTAAAACCACTGAAATATGGCGTTTAAACAATACAGCTTACGACACCCGGTATATGCCGTGAGTATTAACTTATATTTTTTTTTTATTTCAATATTTGAACCAGCCCAATAAATTACCCAAATTTTATAAACATATCCTACGATAATAAAATTACCAATAAGTATACGAAAAGATTTATGTAATGGATAATTAAGAAATTGTAATGGTTTTATACTATTTAAAACAATACTGATTTTGATTTGTTTAAAATAATATTTTTAAAAAAGTCGCAATAGGTTTCAGTAACGTAACAGTTGGTCACTTTTTTTAGAATTGGGTAAATAATTTTAACCGGGTAACTTCATTTTAATATACCGGTTTTAATATTAACATTTTTTTATCAAAACCCTAGTTCCATATTTTAATTATTTAATTTTAATATTACGTAAATATGCCATTTATGCTTGGTCGTATACAGACACACATTTTATATAAATAGTTAATAACAATTTAACAATGGCAATGTTCACATATACTTAAAATTTTTAAAAAAGAGTTAACTTATATTTTAAAATACGATTAATGTTTACATTAGATAATAAATTAATACCAGGCATTTAAACCACTAAAGAATTGTAGGGTAACATTCATAAAGTGCTTTCATTTCAAAACCAGCCAGTCCAAATAACTTTTGATTGTGTGATAATGTAAGAAAAACAAAAAACACGTCGAATTTTAAATCAAGAAGGTTTAAAAATATTATTCTGCTGTTTCCAAGTGGCACTACTTTATCACCCTACTCCTCTTCTTTAAAACGTCAAATAGCAACCCCTACCTTGTAATAAACTAAATGAAAACTTAAGAAAAATGCAAATCAGTCATATAAACAACAATTTCTTCTATCGATTTGTTTTGCTGATAACAACAAATTTTGTGAAATAATATAACATAACAAAAACGACCTACGCCACTGTTAGATAGATGTCTAATTAGGGATCAATTATTTTACTTCTAAATACATGTCACCTTTTTGACATTTTTGCCATTTTATTTTTGTGTTTTAAAAATATTAATAAAATATTTAGTTAGATATACGTGACGTTAAATTAGCCATTATTTGTAGCTGTAGCATATGGTGTATTCTCTGCAAGAAGGAATAGAAATAACATTTTCTAAGGTTTATCAAAAAATTCATCATCAGCTTAGTGAAGACGATTATGACCGCAGAGTTGAATTTTCTGAAACAATGTCCCAAAAAAATATAAAAAGACGCAAATTTGGTTAAAAACATTTGTTTCGGTGATAAATCAACGATTCATTTAAATGGCTTTGTTGACACACATAATTGTTGGTACTGGAATAACGAAAATCCTTACGTGTTTCGACAGGATAATACTGTTTCCATCGAAAATTAATCTATGGGTTGATATTCTAAAAATTAGATAATTGGACCACTTTTTACTGACCAAAACCTAACGGGAGAATTGTACCCACAATTAGTAAATAAAATTGATCCACTTATTACTCAGTCACTAGAAAGACAAGTTGATGAACAGGGAAATATAGTGCTAGATGAACAGAATATATACCTCCAACAGGACGAAGGAAGCTACACCACATTACGCACTAGCTGTAAGACAATGGCTAGAACGACGAACGATTTTTAAGATATTGGATTGGCAGAAGTTGTTTTATAGAATGACCAGAAAGATCTCCAGATCTAACACCACTTGAATTTTTTCTGTGGGGCTATTTGAAAACATTAGTTTACAAAACTACTTCCGAAGACATTAAAGAACTAAAACTTAGAATAACTAAAGAATGTAGACGAATTACCAGCAAAACTTTTTAAAAAGTTCAAAAAGAATTTAAAAATAGTTTTATATTATTGCCCACAAAATAACGGGGCACACTTTGAACAGTTACTGTAAATACTCGTACTTTTAAGGGAGCCTTTTGTTATTAACTATATTTTATTTTTTGTTGTAATTTCGCTATGTTTATTGTTATCTGCAAAATAAATCGATAAAATAAATTAATGTTTATATGGCTGATTTGCATTTTTTTTGGGTTTTCTTGGGGTTGCTATCTGACATTTTAAAGAAAGGGTGATGATGTTACAGGGGTGCCACTTGAAAACAGCATAATAACATTTTTAAACTTGAACTGACTGGTTTTAAAATAAAAGCACTGTATAATAGCAGATATCATTAACTTAAAATCAAAAAACGAAATTTAAATAAGTTGCTGTAAAAATTATTAATTTTTTTCGCAATACAATTTGGGTTATTGATACTTTAACCGGGTAAGTTTATTTTACATGACAGCTAATATTTTTGTATATTAATGTATGCAAAGATGGTAATAAAAAGAGTGATGAATGAAACTGGTGAGAAGATATACGTTGTGCAGGATGAAGAAGATGTATGGATCGGATCTTTTCATTACGAGGCATAGTCGAAAAATTCTTGGCCAGGAGTCGAAAGGTCTACTGCGCTTTCGTAGACATGGAAAAGGCCTATGACAGTGGTGAGGAATAAATTGTGGTCGACATTCTCCATGTAGGGGGTGGGCGGTAGTTTGATACGAGCACTAAAATCACTTTATGAGAATCTTACTTTTTGAAATACGCATATGCATTAAGAATGAATTATTTTATCGTCAAATGTCTCCTTTACGCAAATGATCCGGTGATATAAACATCAAGAAGAGAAGTTGCAGGTGATGGTTAATATAATGCATGATGCCTGCGTTGTTATACTTGGGTTCAGAATTTATGAGGGAGGGAAATTATGACTTTGACATTGAGATAAGGGTGTTGGCAGGAAAAAAAATAAATGGGGTCCTGCATAACTTTATAATCAGCCAGACCGTGTACAAAAAGCACGACTGTTGTGGAGATGAGTATATTCTGAAATGTATAACCGAAGTGAATAATAGTGAGATGAGGGAACGCCGTAGTGTAAAAGAAGATGTGGTTACAAAGATAAATAAAGAAAAGCATAGATGGTTTGAACACGTAGAAAGGATGGATGAAAGTAGATTGACATATTTATAAGGCGAGTGTAAATGGGCAAATCAGTAGAGGTCGACCTTAGCGAACATATCTCGATCAGAACGACATTGTTTTGATGAAAGGTCAGGACAAGAGTACCAACCGTCGAGCATGTATGAGAGCATTGATGAAAGTAGAGGAAGCAAAAGATGTGTATAAGAATCATAGCAAGTGAAAGGAAGTGGCCTTTGCCCACCCCTACTAGAAAAATTCCACACCTTTACTCTTCAACATAATTACATATTCTCGCTTAAGAATATACGCGCCAACTACTTTGCTCATTGTCAAGCAGGATTATTGGGCAACCGTCGTGTTTTTCATACTTTGACTGATACTTAACCATAAGCGGTCTCTAAGTAGACTTGTATTTCATACCCGAAAACATTTTACGAAAAGCGTCGTGCTAGAAGTTTTTACTTCAGAAGGACAAAGACAAAGAATTATAAAAATAGTAAATAATTCTAATAACTATGTATTCTTCATTAATCAGTGCTTTACTAGTTCCTTAAGCCACGTCCACATCTGAGCAAACGCACCGAATAAGCACTTTGCGCCGCATGAGCATTCAGATGTGGACGGGACGCACGAACGCGCTGAGCACGTTTAAAACGTGCGGCAGCCGATCCGAATATTGTAGGTACATCAAAAGAATTTATTGCTTAGTCTGAACGGGTTTTCTGTTGCACTGAACACGTTGCGACGAACGACCCCGTACAAAATGGATTTTTCAAATAGGATGTGCTTGCAATTAATTAAAGAGTTTAAAAATCGGCCTATTCTTTGGAATGTAAGACACAAAATGTATTTTAATAAAATTAAGAAAGATGATACTTGGAGAGAAATGGCAGATACATTTAACCGGGATGTAAGTGAAGTTATAAAAAAATAGATGGTCTAAAAGGATCTTACCGGCGAAAAAAAGCAAAAATCAAAAAAAATGTTGGAACAGGAAGAGGTGAACATGAATTTATCAATAAATAATTGAACTTGCTATTAATTACGTTTAATATGTCATAGGCGCCGACGAAATATATGACTAATATATTCTGATTTCTTCGAAGGTAAAACTGGGAAGACCATTTACTACGCCTTCGTCTCTTTTTCCAATTTTTAAGTAATTCATTGATAATAATAAATGCAGCAGTAGCCCGTCTTAGATTCTTCATTGCGTTCATCGCATCAATAAATGCGGCGCACAACTGGAGCGGCTTCGAATGCAGGCTCATGTGGTTCTGTGCAAGGAAACAATAATTTCCCTGAATGAATACTATTGCGAGGCAAAGTGCCCATTCGGTACGTTTGCTCAGAGGCGGACGGGGCTTTAGATTAAATTGACCCCAAGATGACCCATTAGATATAAAATGTTTTAAATTTGTCGTACTCGTACACATTTTGTTTTCTTCTTCTTCTTCTTTTTCTTCTTCCTTCTTTAATGTAAGAAATTTGCTTGTTTTTTCGTATCCTCTGCCATTCAATTGTTATAAAGGTTGTCGCTCCATCTCTTGCGGGGTCTTCCAACGCTTCGGCGCCCTAAGGGCGACTTGTCTCTAGTTATTTTGACCATTCTGTCGTCATTTATGCGGTCTATGTGTTCGTTCCACTCTTTCGTTCTTCCCAGTATCCATTCATTTACATTGTCTATTTTACATGTTCTTATAATGTCCTCGCTTCTCTCCCTGTTAAAAAGTGTTTTTCCAGCGATCCTGCGCACTATTTTCATTTCGGTGGTTTCTAATATTCTAACGTTCGATGTATCTGGTCTAGTTTCCGCTGTGTATGTTAATATAGGCCAATGGCCGCCTTGTAGATTCGTGATTTAGTTTCGATTTCGATATAATTGTTTCGAAAGACTGTATCGTTCAGGTAAGCTGAGGTTCGTGCTGCTTTTGCTGCTTGGTTTCTTACCTCCGCCTCGATGTCACCGTATGCTGATATATCTATGCCTAGGTATTTAAATTTCATCTCCTGTTATATAATTTTATCATCCACAACCAGTTTGCATCTGATAGGTGTTTTTAAAGTGGTCATGCATTTCCTCTTTGCTGCAGATATCTTAATTTTTAGACTTTTTGCCGTTGTGCTGAATTTGAATAGTGTAAGAAACGTAGCAAGTGGTCTCTGCCTACTCCTATGGGAAAAAGGCGTGACAATATTACGATATTATCACTTAAACACTATTTATAAAACTGAAGACATTGTTTGTAGAAAACTTCATGCAAGCAAAACAAAGCGAAAATAATATATAGAAAAATAATAATAGTTCCCATAATCAGTGGATAAATTTAAAGAATATAGAATATACCGATTTGTAATGTTAGCATTTTAGAAATAATGTGTTAAAATTTAATACAAATAAAACAAGGAAAATTATCAACAATTATTTTAATTTACAGGGTCCGGAAAACTGTCAAGGGCAATTAGGTAATAATTATTTAAAATACGGTTAAATAAATAAAAAAGGACACCAATGTTTCTCATAAAATAAAAACGAAATTAATTATGTATTTTAAAAAAAAATTATAACATTAATTGTATTACCAAAAAGATATACAAAAAAACCCTCTGTAAATTGCACATAAATATTAACTTACTGTTATGTATTTTTTTAATAATAAAATTTAAGAAATTTAAATTTATTTATAAAGTTCATAAAGTACCTACAACTTATAACAAGTCTTTGATCTGCTTTTATTACTTTATGCATAAAACTTTCAACCAAAATCAGTTATAAAATAATTAAATGATTTAGCTCATCTCATAGTGTTGTAAAGTTAGCAGAAAAACATATTAAAAAATAATAAGTACAATTTTAAGTAACATGATAGCTTACGGGAATAACTACTTACACAGAACGTAAAATTATCCTCGAAAATATTTTTTAACTGAAAGGGAATGACAATCACGCCGATAAGATTGTATATTACGCAGAGAATAAGTAGTTATTTACAATCTTATTGTTCACGACTAATTGACAATGTGTTTATTATACATGTGCTACATTACTATAAATATTAATGCTTATTATGACTATTAAACAATTTATTAATTAAGTATTTACCGTTTTAAATACTGATTAAAACAATGCTTTAAACGACACACTTAGAATTAAAATACGATTTCACTGTTAATTTTTATTTTAAACTTCTATCGATTGTTTGGCTTATTTAAGCAACTTGATTTTATAGCATTTTTTTTAGAATAAATTAAAAATCTGATAAAGATAGTGAAAATCACATGGCGTGTACGCAAAAATTGTTTCAGCTTGTAAGGAAAAAAGCTAAGATACGTTTTGGTTTATTTCCCTCATCTCTCCTTATTTATTACGGACATACTACTACCAGATACTTACATCTTGAAATTGACATTAGTTGTCCAGAGATGCCAACAATATTGCAAATGATGCAAATTTCACTAATCAATCTTGAATTATTACGGACGTACTACTTTCAACTTGCAATTGACATTGGTCGACCAAAAATGCCAAAATTTAAACCAGTTCTAACAACCATTCAAATTTTGTGTCATAAAACAATTTCACCCAATTATGTCAACATTACACTGATAATTTTTTGCTCAAGTTGATATCCAATAAAATCAATCAATTTGTGGTCATCTGATCGAACACAACCAATCAAAACAAAATTCTACTGAAAAGAGCCCATGGGTTTTTTTCACTAAATCATGTCATGTTGCTATGGATACATACCTACATTTCCTTTCAATTCGATTTTGACAATTCAAATATTTCAATATGTCACGATTTGGTTGTGATACTCAAGATAATATTGATGAAATTATAGCATCGAATATACCGAAGAATATTGTTCACAATAAAAATTTTGTGTGGAAAGCGTTCATGGACTTTTGTGATGTAAGAAAATATTTTATTTCCATAATCAGCAAAAAAATTTCTATCCGAATAACCCTCGAGCTTTGATGAATGCTCAAACATTTTATAACATCTATCTCAAGCTTGTTGCTCATAGGCAACAGACCTCCGCCTACGGCGTCGGTTTGTTTCCAAGCAAAAAGCTTTCGAAATCTGTTATAAAATTGTTTCGACAATTATCAATGTCCTTGGGTTATTACTACTGATAATTGCATTCAGTGCAATTAAATGAACATAAAAGCTTAGAAGAATTGGCGTTAATACTAAAAGATTGGGCGGTCAATATAAGAAAGACGGGAACGAATTTAAAGAAGCAACGGTGAAGACAATGTGGAACGTTTTGTGCAAACTTTTGTAAGAAAAGTACTATAATGACTATAATATTATGATTGACCCGTTTAACAATATAGTATTTAAACCAGCCCGAGATGCCCGCGATACAATCAGGAAGAAACTACAAGCAGATCAATGTTAACGTAAGTCCAATTCAGTTTCGTTAAATTTGTCAGAAGTTAACAAAATAATATTGCTATGGGATGAACATTCTCCTAAAGGTTCTATATGTAAATTTTACCATATTGCTGCTGTAGAATTAGCGTGGCGAGAAGGAGAGGCAGTTGCTTGTCTGGTGGATTTTTTCAAATCCAGAAAAAACACGAGGACTCCAACAAATCATTGCATTGAATACAATCCGGTGTTCAGTAAAACGTGCCAAGGTGCTTCTAAAAGCTGTACAGGTAATAAATGGTTGGTTTTCTAATAGTAAAAGACAAAGCTGCCCTGTACGTATTTTTCATAAACTGATCAAAACGAGGCGACCATATTACCTCACCACGACTGTTTTAAAACCAAATCGACACTGGAAAAATGAAACTAACAAATGTACCTGTTGAAAGAAACACAATAAATGCATGGACTATAAATAGATCTTGTAGATGCAATATACTCGAAATTTTTTTGGAAAATGCGCTCATAAATAAATGTTATAAGTCAATGAAATGTTTTTTGTGACATAAGATCATGACTGCTTGAATATATAAGTAAAAAAAATATTTAATTTATCAAACAAGATTATTTTCGGAGAATCCTCTGCAGTATTGCATATCACTAAAAGCTACTTAATCTCGAAGCTTGTCACGTTCACAGAAAAAATTCAATTACTCCCAAACTTTAACGATGTTTACAGAAGCTTCCAAACATAAGGTTGTATTTTTTGTCATTTTTTTTTTATCCGCACCGAGATATTTGCTGAGTTTGCAGACACGTGCCATGCTGCTATAAATATATTATATCAAATAGATCAGTAATTACATACATATATTTAAATTTTTTCCCGTAGGGTCAGGCAGAGACCAATTCTTTTCGCTTGCTACGGTTCTTACACACGTCCTTCGCTTTTTCTACTTTCGACAGCGCTTTCATACATGCTCGTCGGCTGCTGGCACTTTTAACCTGGTCTTTCCTTAGAACAATTTTGATCTAATCGGGATATGTTTGCCTATGTCGACCTCTACCGACTTGCACAATAACACTCGCCTTTTAAATATGTTTCGTTAATCTTTTTTCATCCATTGTCCAAACCATCCAAGCATTCCTTTTTCTATCTTTGTTACCACATCTTCTTTTACACCAGAGCGTTCCCTTATGTCACTATTCCTCACTTTGTTCATCAGAGTCACACTGACTATACTTTTTAGACTAATCATCTTCACAACGTTGATCCTACTTTTATGCTTCTTTTGCCAAGTCCAACATTCGCCCCCATGTATAAGTGGAGGGACCAGCATTCCTCTATGCACTACCAGTCGTGTCTTTTTTAAAACGTTATTTAGGGCGCCATTTATTTGGTTCTCTGTCCACACCTTTCGCTCAATATCTCAGTCATAATTTCCGTGCCTCGTAATCCAAGTATACAAACTCATTTACTTGTTTCACTCTTTCTTCAATCAGCACCTCGCAGTTTCTTATGATACCCTCTTTTTCAAAATCCATTACTTTTTTCTTGCATACATTTACTTTAATACCTGTTGAAAATTCAGTATTTTGCAACAGTAGAATGTTCTTCAATCCATTCCTTGATTTAAAAACTTCATTATTACAGCTGATAGACGCGTGCTATAGGCAACCAATTATTCAATTGGTTTGCCATCTAGGCAACCAATTAGACACATGATTATGCGTAAACCAATTAAAAAGCCGACAACAGCGCTGCTATTACTAAACTACTTTTGACCACTTCCGTTTGGTGACTTCGTCCATCGTCTTCGCAGAAAGAACAAGCAAGTTGGCTTTAAAACACCACGTGGTAAAAATTTAAATCAATCTAAGTAAATAAAATCAATTAATTTAAAACCCAACCATATTAAAATCGATCCTAATCTATGGTTGTTAAAGCTGGGTACTCACGGAACAACAGAAGAACAAAATACAAACCATAGAAATGAAATTTCCAAGAGGCATAAAGGGCATCACAAAAAAAGACAGAGTGAGAAATGAGGTTATTAGAAAGGAATTAGAGGTCGAGCCGATCATAAACAGTATAGAACATCAGCAACCGAAGTGGTTTGGACATATGGTAAGAATGGACAACTCGAGACAAGTCAAGTTGATATGGCAAACCAAACCAAAAAATAAAAGATCTAGAGGCAGGCCTAGAAGGAAATTGGATGATGTAATAGCTGGTATCCTAGAAAAAAATAACAAGAGCTGGAAGGAAATAAAAGAATTTGCACAAAATAAAAGAAGCTGGGTGAAATTTGTATATAAAAACAACTAAAATACTTTAGGGAAAACCTTGTTTGAACAAAACACCTTAACACCTTCGGGTATATTAGGGTTTATGATTATATATATATATATATATATATATATATATATATATATATATATATATATATATATATATATTATATATATAATTTAAAACCCTTCAGCCAGTAAAAATATTCTAAGGAGACAGAAGTTTTTTTTAACTGTAAGCTAGTTGTATAAATCTTGCAAAACATTGTCAAACAAGAAAAGTGTATTTGTTTAATTTACTTTATCAAGACGTTCACGGTGGTAAGGCCGGTAAAACTGACAGCAAATAGAATTACGAACCAGCCAACTAGTTATCGAAGATTTACCATTTTAAGGATGCACGGCGAAATTCAGCAGAGGCAGGAACCGACATCATCCTACTTCTACAACCCTCTTCTAGAAACCTCCCTGCAGATTGCCGTGTCGTCGTCAATACCTTTAATTTTTAAAGTGTTATGCATAATATTAAACATTGCCTGCAACTGCTCTTTAGATGATGCTAATATGACCTGATTATTGGCGTAAAGAAAGCATTAAACGATCAATTCATTCATTCTAAATCCATACGCTTTCTATTTTAAATATTTTAAACAATAGTGTATGTAAAAGTCAAACAGCCATGGCGAAACCACGCATCCCTGTCTTACACCTTTTTTTATCATTTGTCACTCTTTTAATCAATACCATTGCCGACGACGGTAGTTTTTGCAGTCCTGCTTACGTCCTTAACAATCTCTGTGCGGTTTATAATGTGTTTTCTTTTGTTCAAGCGATAAACAAACATGGAAATAATTAAGAGATATTTAATTCAAAGCTAAATTAACTAAATTCAACTAAATTAAGATGTTGTAATTGATAAACTAAAACAGATTAATTTTCACAAATGTTCTATAAACCAAAAAAAAGTAGGTTAAACAACAAAATATGTAAAAACTTGAAAATATAAAATTTAAAAAATTATTCCAAAATAAAATAAATTAATAAGTGTGTCTCCCTCGATTATTTATAACAGCATTACATTGCTTTGGATCAAGTTATTTATTTCTTGTTAAGGTATGGCTATTTATGCTCCCTACAAAGCTTCAAATAATATTCGGCGGTTTTCTTTAATATTTGTGACACATTACTGTACCTCTATAAGAATGAACCTCTTTTACATTTTGCATTCTTACTTCATTGCCCGATACTCTCTTCAGTCTTACACGCCTTGAGTTAGGATTTATCTTAAATCTTGACTTGTCTAAATAATAAATAGGACTTCATTGAAGATTTTTTCATAAAGCGAGCTTCTTTGCTCGAGCGCAATTGCCTCTCGTTAAAGACTGACTTTTCAGCGGTCTTCTCGATCTTAAGTAAGCTTCGTGCAAACGGTTTATGATTGTCCTGAAAGAAACTTGCGTTTCATGTGTTTGCCACAGCTGTATTTGTGACTCAGGTCATGTTACTGCAGGTTCCAATTTGCAACTCATTGCCAAAACCGATCTTCATTATGGGTTATAGATCTCGTGCGTTTGCCTACCAAATGCTCGCGCTACATCTGTTTATCGAGCGCTATTTTATAGCTTGCCAATACCTCTCAGGATACTATACGATATCAGAAATTTAACGTTACCATAGACTTAAGACTTCAACGAATTAAAAAGCCTCGAAAAATATCTAAAATAAAGATCGAAATGTCGGAGATTTAAGAAGAGCAAAAAATTTTGTTTTCTTTCGTCCTAAACCCGCTATCCACCCCGAAAAATAATTGACAAGGACATGAACCGGAATAATATATTAGAATCAATTATTTCTTTTTTAAATCGTAAGATCAAATTTAATAAAAGAATTTTTAATACCTTGACAAATAATAAAGTTACTAATGCAAATATTTCAAAAAAAAACACAATGCTTAGTACAGTTTTCTAATATGATAAAAAAATACGAAAACTTTTTCATCAAGCAGTGACAAAAATCAACCTCGAAATTTAATAAAGCTAAATATTGAAATATTTTATTTCAATAATTATTTATTATTACTTACTTGAATTTTTTATCAATGACCTACACTTTATTGAGACTTATTATCAACAGTAAATATTTATTTATATAGTTTACGCATATAACAACAAACTTTATTCACAACACTGTAACTGTAAGTACACAGCTGATGGCTGACAGTAACGACCTCTCGGAAAATTTGTTGGTACTATCTGACGGCCAACTCTATCACCGCGCGCTTATTCGTCCAATCAAATAGCGCGCGCTTCCGCGACTTCCTGTTACACACTTCCGTCCCATTTCCCGAAATCACTTCTACAAATTGCAAGAAAGCGAGAGGAAAGATGTTACACATCAACAATAACAAAAACATGGTTTTGTAAATATCTTTGTTAATCTTTTTTTTGTGCTAAAGTAAAACAGAAAATTGAGTAAAAGTAAATTAAAATTACAATGTATTTATTGAACTAACTTAATATTTAAAAATAAATTAATAAACGATAAATAAGTTTTGAACTTGTCAAAAAATTATGGTAAGGAAGAAACTATTAAACTATAATAACGTTAATAGCAAGCTTTTTGTGGATTTTATCGCTTATTAAATAGTCTGATTAAGAACAGGATTACTCTTAATATTTAACCGTAAAACTGGCAAAGGTAAATAGTTAAGGTAATGTTTTTACATATTTTGTATTTTAATATCGCACTTATATTATGTAACCTCTTGTTGCCTACTTTTTTTTATTTAAATCCTTATCTAACTTCCAAATGATTTTTTGATGTTAAGCTGTCAACAAGGCAAATAATTGATTGATGGATGCACAAGTTGGGATTTACAATGTTATGTTGGAGGAATATATTCACGTTTAACATCGACTGATAAAAGTATCTATTAGTAGAAAAAATTATAAAAAACTAGCGTGTTACTGACGTTAACATAAATTACTAGTAAAATCAAGAATCAAAAAACAAATATAGTTTAAACTGGGTACCTATATATTTATTTTAAGTCACCAACATTTTAAGTTCAAATACCTACACCTACTGGTAAATTTAAGTATTTATTAAAAAATTAAATTAAATTGCTGTTGTTTCTATTGGGTATAATTTTATCGCACGTACGTTTTTGATTTTAACTTGAATAATAATTTCGGGCTACCTGCATAACGCAATATAAAAAATAATACACAACACTTAATTTTTATATTACAATTGTATGTAAGTGTTGCCATAAAGCATGAAAAGGCTGTATTATTTAACAATGAAAAATACCAAAATATCCACTGTTAGTCTGCAAATATTAAACCAAGTAGCTAAAAATGTCTTTTGCCATCACATTTGACAAAAGAATTACTATATCCTATTACATTAGGAAGTTGTAGCAGCTATCAATCTGTTTGGAATTTAATTGCAACTTACACTGGGTTTATACAGCAAATAGGATCAATTTATACAGTATACATACATACGTACATAAAGTCACGCCTTTTTCCCATAGAGTAGGCAGGGACCACTTCCTTCCACTTGCTACGGTTCTTACTCACATTTTTTGCTTCCTTTACTTTCATCAGTGCTCTTATACATTCTTGTCGGTTGTTGGTACTCTTGACCTGGCCTTTCTTCAAAACAATGTTGATCTGATCGAGATACGTTCTCCGAGGTCGACCTCTACCGACTTGTCCATTCACACTCGCCTTATAAATTTGTTTCGTCAATCTTTTTTCATCCATCCTTTCTACGTTTCCAAACCATCTAAGCATTCCTTTAGCTATCTTTGTAACCACATCTTCTTTTACACCACAGCGTTCTCTTATCTCACTATTCTTACTCCGGCTATACTTCTCAGACTACTCATCTCCGCAGCATTAATCCTATTTTTATGCTTCTTCTGCTAAACCCAACATTCACTACCATACGTAAGTGTAGGAAACAACACACCTCTATGCACCGCCAGACGTGCCTTTTTTGACATATTCTGGCTGCTCATAAAGCTATACATTCATTTTCCTGCCAACACCCTTCGCTCAATGTCACTGTCATACTTTCCATCTTTCGTAAACTTTGAACCCAAATACACAAATTCATTTACTTGATTCACTCTTTCTCCCTTAATTACAGTTTATACAGTAAATTAAATTAAACAAGAATCTTCTTCTTATGGTGCCGTCTCTACACGGAGGTTGGCTATCATTTTGGCTATTTTTACTTTCGACGCTGCGACTCTGAAAAGCTGGAGGGGTGTGCATCCAAACCACTCTCTTGGATTTTTCAGCCAGGATATACGTCTTCTTCCCACCGATCTCTTTTCTGCAATCTTGCGGTCCATTATCAGTCGTAGTATACTCTACGTATAATGTGACCTAGATATTCCAGTTTTCTGGCTTTAATCAAGTTCTCCAATTCTCTTTCTCTTTCTACTCGGCGTAGAACCTTTCATTGGTAATCTTTCTTATCCACGATATTTTAAGTACACGCCGGAAGATTCACATTTCAAATGCCTGGAGCTTTTTCATTGTGGCTTTGTTGATCGTCCATGATTCAAGTCCATATAAAAGCACTGGGATTGCATAACATTTAACCATTCTCAGACGTAGTTGAAGGTTAAAGTGTGGGTTAGTAAATAGTTGTTTTATTTTAAAGAAAATATTTTTAGCCTTTTTTATTCTGACTTTGATTTCTTGAGTCTGATCATGCCTATCGTTGATCCACGTGCCAAGATTCTGATATTGCTTTACCATTAAGAATCAACCAATAAAATCACTGCTTTTTGACAATGACGTTCGCTTTCATTGCCTTTTTTATATTTAATTTGTATTCTGTACTTCGAAAATACACTGCCAAACAAAAAATTTTGGTCACTATAAAAAACTTATGAAATCGCAACTCATTTTAAAAATTAAATTCATCAGCTTATGTCTGCATAGTGTAAATTTATCTACTGCATTTTCGTAGCTTTCGAATTCGTTGCCCTAACTCATCCCAGACATGTTCGATGGAATTCATATCTGGACCAATCAAACCGCTTTATTCATAACATGATTTTCCAGGACCTCTGTTATGTATCTGTGAAAGGTGCTAGGGAGCCATTCGCTGCGAAAACCAACTCTGTACGTACTTTTGAAGTGATCCCTGCCCAACTGATCTATTGAGGCAAAAACGCGACTCATCTGTTAATAGTACCTTGCTCCAGTCATCGTTTCCTGCTTACTGATTTCGAGCAAAATCCAATCTTGCTATTCGATGCTGGCGGTTCAATGTTGGCCCTGTAGCCATACTTTTGCAAGATAATCCACGAAGCCTTCTTGTAACTATTCATTCGCTAACAATAACACCTCTAACGTCGTAAAGCTTCTTTCGCAGCGAAACCGCAAAAGATGTTCTATTTCGCAAGCTTAATATCAACAAAAATTGATCATCTCTTTGACTCGTAACTCTTTTTATCCCAGATCCAGGTGGGGTATAATTCTAGAATAGGACTGCCAAAGGAATTTTCATAAAACGCCGGCTGCACGCACGAAAAAACATGACTCATTGTCACGTTCTGCCTGAGCCTAGCGTTAAAGCGAGAGCGCGGAACAACCCATAGAGAGGCACGATCGGCATAAGCTTTCGGTACACATGCATATAAGTTGTAAATAAATTGTTAATAGCACATTGTTACTTGTAATCTGTATAATTTAAGTAAAAAAATATTTAAATTAACGGGTGCAAATAATTGTTAATTCATCGAAAAAATTGTAATTTTCAATTAACTCCTTCTTTGCGTTATACAAAATTTTACCAATGTTTTCTTATGACGTTATCACGTAAAATTATCGTCCGTAAACCGACTTTACAGACAACCAAGTTTTCACCCCGATCAAACAATTAAATTCCTCGTACTCTTTTGCAACACAATTTACACATAATAATTCACCTATTTTACATACTTTTTGCAATTATTTAACGGAATTAACGTCTATAATTCGAAAGAAATTAATTATTATTATTGATACATAAACTATTAACTTGTCTGACAAATGACAGCCTCTCAAACTAGTATTTAAAATTGCGACGTTGCCGATTCAAACCAGAAATGATGGTATATTAGATAAAATATGTTTATGGCTCTTATAGATCTTATAGATTACTTTATAAATTTACATAGGACTGTTTTTTGGGTTATTTAGCAATCAAGTAGAGAACAAGTGCGCGTACAAAAGTTAATGTTTTAATTGGTTAAAAAGGTACTGTTGGTGTTAGATTATGCCGTAGGTTACGTTGAGCCAATTTTTTAGGTTCAGCATCGATTAACAGTCGAATCTATCATTTCTAAAGAAAGATAAACGCGCACTCTGGCAACGTCGCAATTCCAAATACAAGTTTAAAAGGCTGTCATTTGTTAAACGAGTTTATTGCTTATGTCTATCAAGTAATGATTAATTTCTTTCGAATTATTGACGTTTATTCCGTTATATAATTGCCAAAAAAATGTGTGAAATAGGTGAATTATAATGTGTAAATTGTGTTGCAAAAAAGAACAAGGAATTTAAGCGTTTGATCGGGGTAAAAACTTACTATAAAAAATACTCTTGAAGTGGCTACCATAGTAAATTTGGCAAACATTTTTTTTTAAAAAAAGTACTTTCCAAACGTTTCCGCGCAAAAACTTTTATTAGTACCTACTTAATAGTGTGTTATAATGACCTGTGAAAGTTTTATGAAAATTCCTTTGACAGCCTTATTCCAGATTTTTTCCCCAGGTGGTCTGGTTAAAAGACCATTTTAATAGCTCTGGTTCACATTTTGTACAGTAAATCGGCTCTTCCCAACAATTTTGTTAAGGCAATATGGCCTGGTCAATAAACATTAAGAACAATAAATTTCTTAAGTAATTTAAGGTAACCAAAATTTTTTTGCTCGACAGTGTATATAAAACAATTACACCGTATTTAGATTTTTATTCGGAACTATTATTTAATCAAAAAATAAATGATAATACTAAAACTTTTAGGTTAGAACAAAATTTTAAAAAAATATGAAAGTTAGTATAGAATAAAACATTACAAAGTGTATGACAAAAAAAAGCTTTAGCTTTAGCTTTATAAACAGCCAGAAAGTGTCAAAAAAGGCACGTCTGGCTGTGCATAGAGGTGTGTTGGTTCCTATACTTATGTATGGTAGTAAATGTTGAGTTTGACAGAAGAAGCATGAAAATAGGAATAATGCTGCGGAGGTGAGTAGTCTGAGAAGTATAGCCGGTGTGACTCGGTTGGATAAAGTAAAGAATAGTGAGATAAGAGAACGCTGTGGTGTAAAAGATGTGGTTACAAAGATAGATAAAAAAATTCTTAGATAGTTTGGACACATAGAAAGGATGGATGAAGAAAGATTGACGAAACAAATTTACAAGGCGAGTGTGAATGGACAAGTTGGTAGAGGTCGACCTCGGCGACTTATCTCGATCAGATCAACATTGTTTTAAAGAAAGGCCAAGTCAAGAGTACCATCGACCGACGAGCATGCATGAGAGCACTGATAAAAGTAGAGGAAGCAAAAGATGTGTGTAAAAACCGTAGCAAGTGGAAGGAAGTGGTATCTGCCTACCCCTACGGAAAAAAGGCGTCACTATATGTATGTATGTATATATAAATATTTATAAATATATATATATATATATATATATATATATATATATATATATACTATTATAAAAAACTACAAAAATTCTTCGACATGCATAAAACTGATTTTTAAAAATCAGCTAGTTTCGGTGTATCTTACCTATATTATAGGTTCATGTGGGTCGATTATGTATCAGAAAACAACTACACTTCTGGCTATATTCCTAACGACAAAAATTGATACATAATCTGATACATCTGATACATAATCGTGTATAATACCCCATTTCGGGTAACTGATTTGTCTAGTCGAAAGGCAAATATGAGTTTGTCAAGACCTACCCTATAATGATAAGGGGCAATACCCCGAAATCGGTCCATAAGTGATCACTTCAAATGAATAAATCTAATAGTTCTTTTTTTACTTAAGAAGCATCTGCGGCCTTAGCAAGTCTAGCACCCTGGCCAAAATAATACCCCAAAAAAAAATGGAAGAAAAAAAAATCCTTTAAAGCAACAATATATATATATATATATATATATATATATATATATATATATATACAATCCCGATAATACAGAAAGGACTTTCAATTCGGACATTCCTAACCGACGTTTAGCTTTTAAGAAGTAAAACTTCTTTTTTTAAACTAGTTTTAATCATTACACAAACTTTCAACTTTGTCATACCAAAGTGTTATTTATGAAACAACAAATAAACTTTATTTTTTATTTTATCGTTAATATTTTGGTTTTTTCAAATACAGAAAAAATATATTTTAAACAATCAACTACGCAATATTTTTTGCGTTACCAATCAATAATCTGTCCATTATATCATTATAAGGTTTGGTCCCTTGTGTCAGAATTTCAATTAAAACTGAAATTACCGTGGTACTACTGAAAAAATTTAACACTGTAATTTAATTTATCTCCGACGTGTTTTCGTTTGTTGTTCACGAGTCTGTTTTTATAAGAATTTTCAATAAAATCTAAAAATTAATTTTTCAATTTATAGAATATCGATTACTTGTTATAATTTTTATTAAAATATTTTGCATCGTTTTTTTTTTAATCAATCTAAAGCATGTTTTTTTTTTAGGTAAATTAGTTTTTCTTCTAATAAAACAGTAAAAATAATACATCATATATTTGTTTTTGTGCTTTTTGTATGTACTTTTCAAAAAAAAGGTAAAAGCTTCTTTAGGCGCATTGAGCAAAATTAGGTAGGGGGTAAACTTATGATTTCGTGTCACCTGACATCAGCGACAGATTGGTGACGTCATGCTTCTTCTTTTATCTGTCTTACAAAAGGTGGCTTCCAGCTGACAGCCCACTTTTAGGTTATTTATTAATTTTAATATGAAGAGTAGAGATAAGTGCAACCATCTTATAGGGAACTTTTATTAAAAAAGTTTACACCAAAGTATAAAGGTGGCTCTGGTAAACGTGTGGTTAGATCTGAACTAAGCTTTTTTGGATGGAGTAAAGTATGTAAAGAAAAATATATAGGCAATATTTTTTAAATAAAACCATTACTCACTAAAAATTTGCTGAAGGAAACGTAAAAACAAAATTAAAAATGCACATTTTTTTCCTTCTCAAAACTTGTGCGCTTCTTTTAAAAACGGTATTCTGCTATAAAAACGCCTTCTTTATTTATTCAATACACTTTCAGGGACACTTTTTTGGCACAAAGATTGTTCTCCTTATCTCTACCCTTTATAGTTAAAAATAATATTAAAAAAAATCTGTTTGTTAAAAAATGGCATCGAGCTGACTTTGTTGGATTATTTGTTGATTTTAATTTAAAATTTATGAAATTTTAATTTTCAATCATGCAGTTAATTTGAAAATTTAAAAAAACCACTGTTATTACAAAGCTTTAAGTTTTCACTTTTGTTGCCAATTTTTTTTTATTTAATCTCAATTTATTTTTGCTATCGTGGAGTAACTGAACTGATAACATAAAATTTAACGCTCATTTAACACTTTGAATATAAAATGGTAATTTTGACCAAGTTTTTAATACTTTTTTTGTCATTAATCTTACGATAAATATTTAAAAGCTACACAACTACTCCACAAAACAATATTTTGCTAATTTATTAGCAGAATTTATTTTCTTTATCTATTTCTTGAGTATATTACACACTTTTTTATAAGAATTTGTGTTAATGACCTACAAGGAACTTATTTTATGGATAAATGTAAAAAAAATTTTGCAAAATAGAAACAATAGGAATAAAAAATAGGAACAATTACAAAGTAGTAATGTACGCTAAACAAATGGTATATAATTTTAAGTGCTACATGAATACAATATTTTCCAACTTTACTGCCTGTATTTAAGATTACATTTTTGAAATATATCCATAAGAACAATTGACTAATTTCGTCAAATAATATATTGATCTAGAATATTTTTTTAAAAAATATGCTTGACATTGTTCCTGCCAGTAATTTTGCTACTTCAGCTAGTAAAACTAATTTACCTCGTTTTGGCTATTTGTTAATCTTCGAACTCCAAAATCCAACTTATACCGTTCGCAATACGGTTTAATTCAGTGATCGAATTTAAAAACAGTTGACATGGATCTGAAAAAATTTTTAAATTAACCGTTTTAATTATGTCAAAATGTTAGTAACTATTATTTTAATTATTTTATCGTAACGTATTAGAAAAATAAATTATTTATATTCCTCATTGCCAACACAAAAATAAAATATCAGTGCTCTCCGGTGGTCTGGGTGCGACCCGAGAGGTCCACACGACTAACTTCCCAGTGGAAAGAATAAAAAATACCATGTGTTTTGTTGTTAACCAAGTTTTGCAAAAAATTCCTGCATGATATGACACTTAAAAAACGATTGCAAATTGTTAATAAAAAATTATAATTGTCATTAACAATATTCTGTTTATGAAATATTGTCATCATATTTTTCATACAAATATTCCTAACATGCAATAATAATATTATTCAAAAGTTTTTAAAGTTCTGTATTAAAAACAGTATAATTTATAAATTGCAAAATTCAGGTATTTTACCATTTTTTTAGTTTTTTGATTCTCTAATTCGCCCAACTGTTGAAAATCTAATTAATTCTAAGTTGCGTGATAATGCGTCGAATGTAATTGGTCCCACGTCGATATCATTTTTTTGTTCTCGAGTTTATCGAGACGAAACACAATTCCGAACGCACATACGACTCTGGGGACCTTAAAATGTGGATATATGTCAAAATTCGGGATTCGCAAAATCGGACCCATTACTATAACTTCGTTCTGGGAAATTAAAAACTGAATGGAAAAATAGAAGCTCATAATAAAATTAAAGTAATTTTCGTATTTATTTTAAAAAAGAGATTTTAATTGTCAGGTAGTATAGTTAGACGCTAGGCACTATAGCCAATACATCTTGAAGGCAAGATTTTGTCAATATTGACACTACTTCTTTTGTATTCCTATAATGGTACCTTTTAAAAGAATTATGTAATTAAAAGCTCAATAAAAAGTCAAATAACGAATCGTTTGTATTTAAATTTATTAAACCAGGAACGGTAAAACAATCATCCAGTTAGTCGTACAGAGTACTAGCACTAAAACAAACCTAAAGTATATTTAACAATGCAATGAGTTATCAGAAAAATTAAACATGACGTAGTTTCTTAATGCCCAATATGATAACAGAATTATTTGAGTTTTAAAAAATAAAAAGTTTTCGATAAGAATTTATCAAGAGTAACCAATAGCATTAAGAAATTAACAAAGAATAAATAAACTAATAAATACTTGCTGAGGAGCCAGTCAACCAGAAAAAGTAAAAAAAAAAATGAATAAAAGTTGTTGAATGAGTAAAAGTTTAAATAAAATGATAAACGTTTTAAATGAAGATATACCTGATATAAATAAACTAAAAAAAAATTAATCAATATAATATGATATATTTTGCCATGCTATCGAATAGAATTAAAAAGCCAATAAATAACCTGTAGCTAAATAATAAACGCCTTCTTTATGTTTTCAGCTAACAATAACAAATAAATCACCCAACCCTACCTGGAACCAAGAAAAATCAGGTGGATGGATAAAAGCATTGTAAAGTAAACTAATGGAACAGCAATGATAATTAAACACGGTTTTAAAAATAAAATGACATTTCATGAGGGTTTTAGGACTTGTTGAATTGTAAACTTATGCATAACATTTTACAATAACTTAAAATGAAGGTTACTCTTACATGAAATTATCAAAAATGTTGTCAAAAATTTTGACATGCATACATATAGTCACGCCTTTTTACCGTAGGGGTAGGCAGACACTGCTTTTTTTCACTTGCTACGGTTCTTACACACGTCTTTCGCTTTTTCTACATCAACTCTTGTACACAAAAAATGTTACAAAGGTGATACATTTTTTTACAACTTAGACTTAATAATAAAGCAGAAAAGTTTGTCATGATCTTTTTATTTTGCATTTTGTAGAGGTTGGTATGTAATACACAAAATTTTAAGATAATTTACTAAACCTAACCCACGAGCGCAGATCTTTATAAAGGTAATAATAAAAATACTGGTATACTGTAGTTATGAATTGATATTCAGTAATTTAGAAATCATTTTTTTTAAATAAATTCTTATGTTTTAAACAAAAAAATTGCACTTAGTTTATATAAATAATTGTGTTACCTTACATTCTTGTAAAATATTAAAATAAGAAACCATTAATTTAAGTCTATCTTGTTGTTTGAACATTAGCTAAATTGCTTTAATAAACGTAAAAGCACTGTTTAAAAATTTCACAAAAAAATGTTATTTTTTTTCTTGATAACTTTAAATCCTTGTAAGCCATATGTAAGGAATATCCAATAAAATACCATGGTTATGGTTAGGAACCTTAGTAAAATAGTAAACGGAAAATAATGTAGGCAACAATTATTTATTTGTATTAATATTAATGTAACAAAAAGCAAATATATTTTTAATATACTTACATTAGACGATTGATATTTATTCATTTACCATTACAAGTTACATAAACAACTATAATACTAACAAGCTTCGAGAGGTTATAATTTGATGTGACAACTTTCAATGAACACAACCAAATTACTTAACTAACAATCTAAACCAACTTAAGTATATTTCGATTGCTAATATTAAAAAATAAACCACTAGGAAGTTCCTTGGAAAACCACATACTTTATCGTTATCTTTCTTAAATTTAAAAATAAGATATATTTTTTGTACTTCCTGGCTTGTGTCTTATTACAAAATTCACAAATTGGTTGAAGAAAAAGAGTTTTATACATGATTAAGGTCTTTTAGTGACATTTTATTTTTTTATAAAGAACAAAAAGAATATTTTTTTTATTTTCAAACACGTCAACCATTTAGGTTATTAGCGACAAAATTATAATAAAATATGTATCTTACATCGAATAATTCTTATAGTATAGGAGCTAGCAACGTTTTCGAGAAAGAATTTCAGGTCAGCTGATTTTTTGTTATTCGTCCTTCTAGCTCTTTTGGTTATAGTCTGAGCTACCTGGCTTGCGGTAGCGGTTGCGTTCATTAGTGCCCACCTCACCTGTACAGGTAAGAATCCTAAATTTAAAAAAAAAATTAAGAAGCGTAATTTTTCATTTTTTGGCTTTGGATAGATTTACCAGACATATATTTTTATTGCTAGACACTTTTATCACTGCTAACTTTGTGCCATACGCGACTTTTCCTTTTTTAAAATAAAAAATCCAAATTATTTTGTATGTCTGTAATATTAATATTATGTTATTTAAGAATAAATAAACCTAAAATTAATTTGACAGACATTAATTCAATTGTTTAACTTTGAATAAGCCCGAAAAAGTTATGAAAAGCATGGCAGTATGATGCTAGTAGTCAGAGAGAGACAGTTGCCGAAAGTATTGCTGTGAATAAGACAGAAAACTATTACAAAAGTATATTACTTGTACTTGACCTAGTAAGTACCAGTTTCAATAAAAAAATTTTAACATAAACAAAATGGGTGGACTGAAATTAATGCTATCATCTATTTCTGTAACATTGTCTGTGATATCCATCTGTAGTATTTATTTCTGTAGGCAACTCAGTATCTTTGTATTTTAATTTATATTTTTACTCAAAACTTCCTGGATTTTTTAGTTTATCGTCCACGAAAAATATTATTTTATCATTCTTTCTTTTAAAAAAACATATTTCATATCACTGGCCATTGTAGCAAAATTTAAAAATAAACATTAAAAACAACAAGAGCACAAACATATGACATTAGACTGACGCCAATCAACTTGCTGTTTGCGCCACCGTCGCTCTCTACCTCTCTTGCACTCTAAACTGTCTCTCTCTGACTACTAGCATCATACTGCCATGTTTTCCACGACTTTTTCGGTCTTATTCAAAGTTAAAGAATTAAATTAATGTCTGGAAAATTAATTTTAGGTTTATTTATCCTTAAAAAATATTACAGACAGACAAAAATACTTTAAATTTTGTATTTAAAAAAAAAATCGCGTATGGCATATAGTTAGCAGTGATAAAAGTATATGGCAATAAAAAATATATATCTGGTAAATCTATCCAAAGCCAAAAAATTAAAAATTGGGCTTCTTAAATTTTTTTTAAAATTTAGGATTCTTACCTGTACAGTGTACAGGTAAGGTGCGCAATAATGAACGCAACCGCTACTGTCAGCCAGGTGGCTAAGACTCTAACCGATAAAGCTAGAAGGACGACATAACCAAAAATCAGCTGACCTGACATTCTTGTTTTCCAAACGTTGCTAGCTCCTATACTATTACATTTTTGCTAGTAGACAGATATTCTCGAAATATTTTACAATATTATCTTTATTACACCCCTGTCCTAGTATTTCTTTTAGGTCACCTATAATAAAATAATGTTTTTAAATAATTGTAAACAATTAAATGTCTAATAGTATATTATGACACTAATGCATAATCAAGTTTTTAAAGCATAAGTAATGCTTTAGGTGGTGGCCTTAAGTTGCGAATGATTTAAAGACGATTACCTATGCATTGTCTTATACGAAATATTTTAGTGTAAATGCATCATAACTTGGGATTTATTACAATAATGTTCGTGCACTTTATCAAGTCGATAGGTTCATGTTGTTTGACACTTAATTATTAAACGTCATTGTTGCTAAGTATTAAAAATGGTGACGGATATTGAAAAATTAGCTGCTGAACATACATACATACAATACATAAAGTCACGCCTTTTTTTCCATAGGGGTAGGCAGAGACCACTTCCTTTCACTTGCTACGGTTCTTACACACATCTTTTGCTTCCTCTACTTTCATCAGTGCTCTCATACATGCTCGTCGGTTTTTGGTACTCTTGACCTGGCCTTTCTTCAAAACAATGTTGATCTGATCGAGATATGTTCTCCGAGGTCGACCTCTACCGAATTATCCATTTACACTCGCCTTATAAATTTGTTTCGTCAATCTTCCTTCATCCATCCTTTTTACGTGTTCAAACCCTCTAAGCATTCCTTTATCTATCTTTGTAACCACCTCTTTCTTTACACCACACGTTCTCTTATCTTACTAGTTTTTACTGTATCCAACCGAGTCACTCCAGCTATACTTCTCAGACTACTCTTTTTTGACACTTTCTGGCTATTCATAAAGCTGCTGAAGTTAAATTTAATTTTTGTAAAATCCAGGCATTTATATTACACACGAGCCGTGTGGTGTCATTGGACACCCGATAGGAACTAAAATCCTTACGCTATTCGACAAATATTTTTTATAAATTTTGATCAAGGTAATTTGCAAAACAAAAACAAATAATCCGCGTATACATTTTTAACACGCTTGTATTAGTTTCACCTGTATCTTGTACATATGTATGATGTATGTATGTTTGTAAATGACTCTTTGGCCTCGATTTTGCACTACTTTAAGCGATCAGATTTAATTTAAACCTTGCACACTTGTCAAAGACCGACAACAATGCAATAATTCGATTAAAATATCCGATTATCCTGAATACTTTCGCCAAGATTCATAAATTTCTTCCGTGATCCTTTGCATAAGAGTAAGAGAGATAGAACTATTGCGTGAACTACGCATGCACACAGAACAAATATTAAAACAGTTCATCGCATCGGTGGTTCAGTGGTAGAATGAACGCCTGTCACGCGGGCTTTCCAGGTTCGATTCCTGGCCGATGCATTATTTTTGTATTTTTAACATTTAATACATAATTTTTTTAGTGAGTAAAACAAATCGAACTAAAAAGCGAAAAGTAAATTATAGTTTAAAAAAACTAAAAAACAGACAATAATTTTCTCCTCAGTAATTTTATTTCTACGTTAAGAATTATTTTTTATTTTTCAGTTTAATTAACTCTAAAAGCGTGTCCTTTAGTTATTTTAAACTTTAATTTATTTATGTATAAATATTATTTTATGAGGTTCAATACATTTACAATTATTCATAAACTTATGAATTAGTTATATAACAAAATGGTTGTTAATTGAAAATAATAATAATCATAGAAATTTTAGAAATTGCTTGCTTGTCTTTCAATTCAGATTTTTAATTTGAATAAGAAAAGTTTTTCAGTTTATTAAAAGTCGCAGGTTATTGAAGTATACGGCTCTTTTTTTATTAAAAAACTATTGATTGCTAAAGGCGCTGTTTTTATAAGTATATTGACGTAAACTTTTATATATATACAGGGTGGGGCACCCCATATGACACGGTCGCTGTAAACCAAACCATACATTTTTTCGGGAATTTCCCCATTTTATTATATGTATATTGATTAAGGCTGCATGAGAAAATTATTTTGGAGTCCACAGGGTGGCTCAAAATAGTGTGACATATCAAAGTTATGTTTTTTTTAAATAAAACACCCTATATTTTGTTACACTTTTAAATAGAAAAAAAAATGATACGATTTTATAAAGGGTACTATGTAGCTAACTATAACCGTTCTCGAGTTATTAATTTTTTTATGAAAATGCTAGGTACAATTGGAAACTAAATAAATGTATAGAAATCATCCCTTCGAATTCTTACCAAGCATAAAAGAGGTTTGAACTTTTGATTTCGATGAAACCCGTATCTCAATATTATACAGAATGTTTAAAAATCATTGTCACTTTTTTATAATTCCAGACAAAGATAACTTTGTTATTTCAAATGAAACACCCTGTATTTTTCAGTCTGACCAATATAAAATTCAATTATCTTTCATTTTATATTGGAATTCCCTATACCTAACCTAAATAGTTTTTCAGATATTGGGTTTTTTCAAATAGTAGTTCTTATTTCAATGCATTCTTTGAATCAAGATTGCTTTAAAACTACATTTATTTAATTTGCTTACATAATTCTCATTGACAGTTGTTATACTTCACTTTATCGAAAATATTTACTTTTCATATTCTGACAGTAGTTCATTAAACAGACTATAAATTTTTTTTTATTATTCAACTGAAACAACAACAAAATATGAAACACAAATTTATTTAATTCAAAGTAGATGCTCAAAATGACGACCATCCTGTTGAATACAAAGAGCCACTCTCTCTATGAAAGACTGCTTAACACTTAATAATATTTGAGGCGTCACTATTTGAAAAGCAGTCCTTATAGAGGGTTTTCTATGATTAATTTCATAATAAGAAATTCATTGTCCTTATTTCCAATGATAGGTTTTGGTCTATTTGCCTTTTCATTAGCTACACTTTAGGTCCTACGAAATTCATGTAGCAATCGTTTGAGAACCAACTTATTTGGATGATTCCGGTCTGGATATTTTTGGGCATACACCCTCGACGCCAAAAGGCAGTTCTCTAAATACTCACCAATCGCTAAAATCTTATCTATCCGCTCTTGAATGGGATAACTTTTCATTTTCGACGGTAATAATTCAGTGAATGTTTTAAATAACGTAAAATGCAATGACTGGTAATAAGAATTCTTTCAACAAGTTGAATAAATGTCGTTTCAAAGCTATCTTAAGTCAAAGAATGCATTGAAATAAGAACTACTATTTGATCAAGCTAATATCTGAAAAATTATTTAGGTTAGGTATAGGGAACCCCGATATAAAAAGAAAGATAATAGAATTTAATATTGTTCAGACCAAAAAAATACAGGGTGTTCTATTTGAAATAACAAAGTTATCTTTGTCCGAAATTTTAAAAAAGTGACAATGATTTTTGAACATTCTGTACAATATTGAGAAACAGGTTCTATCGAAATCAATAGCCCAAAACCTCTTTTATGCTTGGTTAAAATTCAAAGGGATGATTTCTATACATTTCGATTTTATTTACTTTCAAATTGTACCTAGCATTTTCATAAAAAAATCAATAACTCGAGAACGATTATAGTAAGCTACATGGTACTTTATATGAAATCACGTTATTTTTTCTTAAAATATTTAAAAGTGTAACTAAAAACAGGGTGTTTCATTTAAAAAAACACAACTTTGATATGCCACACTTTTTTGAGCCACCCTGTAGACTCCAAAATAATTTTCTTTTGCAGCCTTAATCAATATACATCTAATGAAATGAAGAATTTCCCGAAAAAATGTAAGGTTTGGTTTACAGGGACCGTGTCATATGGGTGGCCTCACCCTGTATATATATATATATATATATATTCTCAATATTGAGTTTGCTTCTATTGGAAATATCCAAAGTTTTAAATCTTCGTAACCTTGGTGTATCTATTCAATTAATATTTACTTATTTTCGTTTTGGTTGTTTTAAGATAAATTTTTAAATTGTAAACAATGTGTATAATTTGATAATTAACAATAATAAAATTTGGCATAAATCTTGTTTATTGTAGCCATTACATATCAACCATAATACGCACGGCGTGCGATAAAAATCCGATTATGCACACTTTTGCGTTTAATACGAATGATTTATGATGCATGCATACTAAAAATGTGACTATTAAATTAAACCTTTTAAAAATATTAAGTGGGTACTCATTTGTGAAATTATAAATTAGATTATGTGTACAAGTAGACAAGTTGTATATATACAGTAAAAAGCGTAGATGCTAACAAAAATTTATAGAAGTTTCTGGAATAACCATTTTTGAGCTGTAATTGTAACTATTATTGTTTGTTTAAACAACGTCAGATAAACTTAAATATTTCCTATATTAAAGAGACTAGGGGTTTTTAGTGGGTTGGAAAACGTGACTGTATTTAATAAGTATTAAATTGAATTATATTTCGGATCCTTAACTGGATTATTTTTAAAAGATCTTTGATTAGGAGTTACTCTTTGATGCTTATCTAAACATTTTTTATGTTGAGATATATATGACGGTAAGAGGAATTTAAATAAAATAAATGTCATTTACAATACTTGAAATTACCCTTAAGATCTGCCAGGAAAAAATATGTAAAGTATAGAAATCGTGCCTAATACCCGAAAAAATTAACCATTGATGTGATCAGAATTTTTGGAGTATCATGCTTTTTTTATTTATTCATTTAATTAAAAATGCTGATTGCGTTTGTATGGATTAAACAGTGAATTAAAAATAATTTCAAAATATTTTGCTCTCATGTTATTTTGTTAATTAATATCAATAAGAAAATATTCGTACAAACTTTTTAAACCAGTTTAATAAAAAAGCTTATTTATATTACGGCTTTTAAAGTAAACGGTTTTTTAAAAATATTATTATCTCTTTTATTTGATTTTAACAATACCTACGTCTGTAAGCTTGCTATTAAAATTGAAATAATTTATTAAATAATACTCGACAGCCAATTTTTTTTAAATTTAAGACAACAAAAATGTAGTATTATAATTCAGGACATTGATAAAAAAAATGATAAACGTGACCATTAAGGAAATGTAATTTCAAGCAGACAAGGAAGATGTTGGTCAATAAGTGGTAAATAATCAGCTTCCGTTCAAGTTTTAAACAAAATTTGCGGAAAATAAAACATTTATATATATATATATATATATATATATATATATATATATATACACACTGCGGTCCATATGCATGGAATAAATTCATTTTTAGCGTTATTATGTATTTTAACAAAAATCTTGAAACAGGTCAATTTTCATTGTAAATTTGACAATTTACAGTATAAAAATATTACCCCTTTCTTGCACCCCCTCTGAATTATGAACACCCTCTCAAAAAATTTAAATAAGAAGGGGGTCGTGTGGCATCTTGTTCAAAAGGGATTTTTATTATCTGTTCAGCAATACTAAGTTTTTCATATTTGGTGCAACCATAACTGAGAAAATTTGTTATTAAAATTTAAAAATATTGACACTGTAAATTATGTATCCTTTAAAAAAACCTGAAGCAGGTCGATTTCTATTCTCAATTTGACAATTTACAGTATAAAAATATTACTACTCCCTTTTTGCACCCCCTCTGAATTATGAGCATCCCCTCAAAAATTTTAAATAAGAAGGGGGGTTGTGTGGCACCTTGTTCGAGAGAGATCGCCTTGCTTATTGTCAATGGGTGAATGGTGGTCATTTTGAACATTTCATTTAATTGTAAAATAAATTAAAAAACACTTTCTAAAAAATATGTCCTTCGTTCTACGTAAAGTATAAAAATTTCACATTTTCAAAACAAATTTTCCCAGCTATAATTGCACCAAATTTTAAAAACTTGGTATTGCTGAACGGAGAATTGAAATCCCTTTTAAAAAAGGTGCAACACGACCTCCTTTCTTATTCAAATTTTTTGAGGGGGTGCTCATAATTCAGAATTATATTACTGCAGTTACGTAGTGTACTTTATATTGTGGTTAACCTATTAAATTTTACAAAAGTTTATATCTCAAAACCCAAAAAAAAAAAATTCATTAAGTGTTTGTTACCATTTTGTGAACAATACATAGTACTGCCTGTTTTATTGTGTAATGTTAGAAAATTTGCATTGTTTCTTTTTGTCGTATTTGAAAGATACTAAAATTTTGTTTTTATAAAAAATATTTATGTTTTAAATTTCAATGAAATCGTATAAATCCTCATTAACAAACTTATGTGTACGCCCTTTTTTTGATAACACGTAAAGCAGCATTTACACTATGCAACATGTTTTATTAACTTGTGTTTTCCAAAGAGTTTATAAATGCAGTTTAATAAATTATAGTTTAAAAAAAGTGAAAAGCACACTTTTAGAGTTATTTAAACTAAAAAGTAAAAAATAATTCTTAGCATAGTAATAAAATTAGTGACGAGAAAATTAATGTCACTGTTTTAAAAGCGTGGGGTGTTTTTATTCTGAAACGCAGAGTTAGTTTAAAAATGTCATAAAAAGCACCCCACGCTTTTAGAACAGTGACATTAATTTTCTCGTCAGTAATTTTATTCCTATGTTAAAAATTATTTTTTACTTTTTAGTTTGATCAACTATAAAAGCGTGTTTTTTTTAATTTTTGAAGTAAAAACTTTTTAAGTCGCGTTGGGCACTTTTTGGTAGGGGAAAATCTTACGGGTTTGCGTCACCGACATGCTCATGACTGGCGCACGCGCAGCGGCCGTGTGCTGTGCGTGCACGCGCGAGGCAACATGTTCGGCTGCGATCGCATGCGGCTGAATAGCCAACTTTACGAGAGTTTTGTATCCATTTTTGTCTCGAAACGCGTATACAATTTTTCTTTACAAGAACACCTAATTTTGGCGACTTGAGTTAACAATGTTACCTAACAATGAGTTATTGTACTAGAAGAATTTAAGTTTTTTACAATTTAAATTTTTTATAGTTATTTATTTAAGAAACAGTACGATTGAATTTACAATAATTTATAAATGATTTATATTCTCCTTATATAATTGTGACAACTAATTTTCAACTGACAATATTAAAAACAACTCGGTACGAAAATTGTAATTAAGTCTCGTTTTCATGAGAACTCGATACAAAAATGATCATTTTCGGCTCTACTTCCATGTGTGTTAAGAAAATAATTGTCTTTCATAAACTTTTGTTAGAAAACCTTTATGCATCGGCAACTGTGCTGTAAAACAAAAGTTTGTGAAACATTTTGCATTGTGTAAATGCAGCTTAAGCTACTAACTAGCTTACTTAAGACATATTCCTTCTGGAAACAATTTTGTGTTATCAACTCCTTTGATTAAGTAATTTTAAAAAATGTTTTTTTTTTTCATAATTATGTCGGATTTTTTTTAAGATATGGGGCACAAGGTAAATTGTTTTTAAAATCCTTTAGTTACGGCAGAGATACGGGTATGATTACCATTTTTTGGCGTTTACTTTTGTGTACCTTTGACTAAAGAGAATTTTTATGCCAGGGAAAATTTTGCATAATAAACAAGTAAACTACCTCAATTAAATAATAATACTAAAAATATTATTTTTGTGCTATATAAGAGAATAGTTAATTTTAAAACAATAATACAAGTAAAAAAATTAAAATATTGTTAGTACTTGAATTATTGTAATGCTCACATACAGGGTGTCTCATTAGTGCGGTAAAGTTATGGAATATATATAATAGATACGAAAAATTATAATGCAAAATTGTTAAGCATTCCAAAATGCATAATTCAAAGTTATTAAAATGTTAAAATTATAAGTCCCCCCCCCCTCTTTGTTCAAACATAACTCCATAACCTAACAAACTTTTATAGATATGTATAGCATCGCCTATATTTTATTTTAAAGGTATTTAAAAGTGGCTATTTTCATGAGTGTTTAAAAATGATTTTTGACTGGAGTATACCGGGGATTTTAAAGGTTATGATCACTTAATAATACAAAATAATGGGCATGACTCAAAATTTTTTTGGAAATTAAAAACAAAAATGATAATCCCTTGAGTAATCCTGCTTTGATCCCAATGCAAAACTTTTATCAGAAATGTTCAAAATCGCCTTCATAGACCTCAGTACACTGTTGCAGTCTTTTTACAAATGATCGTTGCACGTTTTAAAGCATACGAACATTAGTTTGATACACGTATCGTATTATTTGCTTCATATCTTGCTATTTTGTCAGTGAAATTTTTTATACAATTTTACATTAAATATTTAGATAATATAGGCAAAGCTATCAAGCAAACATCGTATCAGGAGGTTCATAAAAATGAGCGGAGTTTAAATATAAAATAGAAAATAGGTGATGCCATTTAAAAAAAAGTATGTTTGGTTAGGTTTGAAGTTATAGAGTAACCCTGTATAATTTTAATACTTTAATAATTTTAGATTATGCACCTTGGGACACTTACAATTTTGCTTTTATAATTTTTTCGTATCTTGTATAATAACGGAATAAAAGAAATTTGTCTCACTTTTGGGACACTCTGTATATAATGCAATTTACCATAATATATTAAAACTTTAAAATCTCATTTATTCTTATTTGATAAAATAAAACTGAAAATGATGCCAACCCTCTACTTTTTACCGCATATAAACTGCTTAAACATATTTACTTTAATAGAGCAATATTTAAGCTCGTAAGCTTTTAAGCTGTATTTAACACATACCTATAAAACAAGCTGATGTTTACCGTAATGAAAAAGAATCTAACTTATCTGCCTTGAAACGAATTAGACTGGACTGGACTATCCAGAAGATTGCCTCTGATCTAAAGAAAAATCTGCATTTATTGGTTTATCATAGCCGTACACACTGGGAGCGAACTCCTAATACCTAGGACTATATAACTAGATGGGTCATTTTTAAACAAGTTCCTTAGTTTATGGCTTTACATTGTAAAACTCATAGTTTTTTTTTTCTTTTTTTGTTAACTTTTGAAGACTTCTATAAATAAACATTAAATTAATTATTTGCGGTACTCTCTGCGTGCTTCGTCTTTGTGGATTGTTACTCGTTTGTTATTTTTTTTCCTATTTGGGTTGGAATTTTGGCATCAATTTCTTTAAACACACATCCATACATACATAAAGCCACGCCTTTTTCCCATAGGGGTAGGCAAAGACCACTTCCTTCCATTTGCTACGGTTCTTACACACATCTTTTGCTTCCTCTACTTTCATCAGTGCTCTCATACATGCTCGTCGGTTGTTGGTACTTTTGACCTGGCCTTTCTTCAAAACAATGTTGATCTGATCATGATATGTTCTCCGAGGTCGACCTCTACCGACTTATCCGTTTACACTAGCCTTATAAATTTGTTTCGTCAATCTCTCTTTATCCATCCTTTCTCCAAACGTTTGTCCAAACCATCTAAACATTCCTTTATCTATCTTTGTAACCACATCTTCTTTTACACCACAGCGTTCTCTTATCTATTATACCTATTCTTTACTTTATCTAACCGAGTCACTACCATACATAAGTGTAGGAACCAACACACCTCTATGCACCTCCAGACGTGCCATTTTTTACACTTTCTGGCTATTTTTAAAGCTATGCAGTGTCCCATAGATTTGTTTTCCTGTCTACACCCATCGCTCAATGTCACTGTCATACTTTTCATCTCTAGTAAACTTTGAACCCAACGATACCTAGAATAAACGCATCAATGCCTGAGGTCACTATCCGCCATCGCACTATCAGGAAAATCCTACGAAATCTTGACTCTAATAAGGCAGTAGGACCAGATGGAATTCCGACAATTGTCCTGAAGACCTGTGCTCAAGAGCTCACCCCGGTTCTCTGTAGACTCTTCAAGTTATCATACAGCAAAGGAGTATTTCCGTCCATGTGGAAAAACGCTAAAGTCCAACCGATTCCGAAAAAAGGAAAGAAGATTATTCCTGCAAATTATCGCCCTATTGCATTGCTCTCAGTCATATCCAAAGTTATGGAAAAAGCGATTAACACAGAACTTATCAAATATCTAGAGAAATTTGAGTTAATCCATGACAGACAATATGGATTTCGACAACTTCGGTCTACTGGAGATTTGCTGGCTTATGTCACTCAGCTCTTGACAAACACTATTGAAAAGTTTGGTGAATCTCGTGCAATAGCCTTGGCTATATCTAAAGCCTTTGACCGCGTTTGGCACCAGGCATTGTTAAGTAAATTATCTACCTACGGTCTCCCAACCAAACTGCGCCAATGGGTCTTGTTCCATCATGTCCCCCACCTTATTTCTTTTACACATCAACGATCTCTTGAAAACCACCACGAACCCCATTTACAGTTTCGCAGACGATAGCACACTTGTCTCAACTTTTACATCCTATCGATTACTTTCGGTGAATGATACAAATAGACTCAGGCAGGAACAGGTTGATTCCATCAATAAAGATCTTGAAGCAATCGTCGAGTGGGGAACCAACAATCTTGTTCAGTTCAACGCCCAAAAAACACAAAGTGCCACGTTTTCCAAGAAAGTGAATTCCTCAAATCATCGCATCACAATGTCCGGAAATACCCTTAAACCAAGTCCCTCCATCTTGATTTTGGGAGTCACGGTGTCCAATAATATGTCTTGGGCATGACCATGTTGCTAACATCGCAAAGTCGGCAAGCCAGAGGCTAGGTTTTCTGTGGAAAGCTAGAAAGTTTTTTACTCCTGATCAACTGTTGACGACGTACAAGGCTCAAATCTGACCTACACTGGAGTATTGCTCGCACATTTGGGGTTCAGCACCTAGGCATTCTCTTCGTCTTCTAGATTCCATTCAGAAAAGAGCCATTTGTTTGATAAACAGCTCAACTCTCACAGATACCCTTCACCCTCTAGAACATAGAAGAAGAGTTGCAGACCAGTCACTGCTCTACAGATATTTTCATGGCAGATGCTCCAGAAAAATAAAAACTCTTGTACCACCATTGGCCACATTCGGCCGAAGAACTCGGCACGCTGATCAGTCTCACCCATTTACTCTCAAGATTGACACTACAAGGACCAATCTTCATCAAGAATCCTTCTTTTACAGGGCTGCTACGGAATGGAATAAGCTTCAGTTTTTCCAGAGAACTATGACCTGCAAATTTTTAAAAAGCATTCATTTCCTTTCTATAATCCCTTCCCCTTTTAATAGTCGCAGTGCGGGCCGTCCGCGGCCCACACGATAGGTCTACCCTTTTTGCGACTATTTTCATAAAAAAAAAAAAAAAAAAAAAAAAAAAAAAAAAAAAAAAAAAAAAAAAAAAAACCCAAGTACACAAATTCATTTACTTGTTCCACTCTTTCTCCCTTAATCGAAACTCCACAGTTTGTCATGCTTTCTTTTCTTTTAAAAACCATTACTTTCGTTTTGCTCACATTTATTTTCATCCCTTTGATTTTCAGGGCATCATGCATAACATTAACCATCGCCTACAAATCCTCTTCAGATAACGCTTTAAAATATTTCCTTCATTCTACGTAAAGTATAAAAATTTCACATTTTCAAATAAAATTTTCTCAGCTATAATTGCACCAAATTTTTAAAACTTTTAAAAAAGGTGCAACACGACCTCCTTTCTCATTTAAATTTTTTAAGGGGGTGATCATAATTCAGAAGAGGAGCAAGAAGGGGGTGATATTTTCATACTATAAATTGTCAAATTGAGAATAGAATCGATATGTTTTAGGTTTTTAAACAAATAAATAACTTAGAGTATAAACATTTTACATTTTTAAAATAATTTTTTTCAGTTATTATTGCACAAAATTTGAAAAACTTGGTTTAGCTGAACAGAAAATGAAAATCACTTCTGAACTAGATACCACACGATCATTATTCAGAGGGGGTGCAAGAAGGGGGTAATATTTTCATTTTGTAAATTGTTAAATTGTCAATAAAAATCGACCTGTTTCAGTTTTTATTGAACAAACACATAATAACGCTAAAAATGAATTTATTCCATACCTATGGACCGCAGTGTATAATGCGTTAGATGGATCGGTTCATAATTCCTATTGAAATTTTTTTATCTTTGCATTAATTATTATTTATAGGTACTATATTTATTATTTATACTATAATATTTCAATCATATAATTTTATTAGGCTGATAAATAAATATATTTCTTTGAAAGAGTTGCAGTTGAACCATCAACTAATATTCACAGTATTATTGTGCTCATAAGTAACTTCAAAGTTTTGTTAATAAAACAGCAAATTTAAATTGTGATAAGTAATACCTAAAATAGTAACACAACGGTAAATACAGCGCTGGAAAGTGTTTGTAGTTCATAATTTACCAAAACAAAACCAAAATTCAGTATTGTGTTGACAATTTGAAACCAAAACAATAAGAAATGTAACCAAATTCCTTATCAATGCGAAAGTTACACTCGACAGCGGGCCAACTGCACAAATTAACAGAAAGTTAGATCCGTGCAGGAAGAAAATGTATCCAACCGGAAATGGTCCTGGTACAAGCCACGTGTACACTCAGCAGCCATATATTCCACCAATGACACAACCAAATATTTCACCAATGACGCTACCAAATATTTAATCATTACCTTAACCACAACAATACTACTTTTAGCAAACAAACCAATTACCAAATATAACTCTACCACAATTTTACTACCCTATTTTACTTAACCACCAATCTTACCTAATTTAAATCCAACCTTATTTTATACACAACAAAACACAATACAAGAGGATAATGATTCATCGAACCACTTAAATTTAAATATAAGCAGCTTTAAGGAGAAAGAAGTTTTAGCTACATTGACGTCTATTAAAGCAAAACCCACCACAGGAACGGATCATATCCCTGCATTTATTGTTAGAGACTGTGCTTCAGTATTAGCTCACCCATTAACAACCCTTATTAATGTTTGCATTCGTTCACATACGATACCTTCTATGTGGATGTGCTCTAAGGTATGTCCGATCTTTAAAAAAGGAACGCGAACTGATATACAAAATTACAGGCCGATTTCAATTATATGCAATTTTTGCAAGGTATTTGAAATATTGATGCAAGGAGTTCTGTATCAACACGTCAACAATTATATTCTAGACCAGCAGCACGGTTTCGTAAAAGGCCGATCAACAACAACAAATCTTACCGTTATTGCACAACACATAGCGGAAAATATAGATAACAGAATTCAGACAGATGTTATTTACATGGATATGACCAAAGCATTTGACAGACTTAACCATAGTCTAATGCTGCAAAAACTCTCGAATTTCGGCTTATCGAGTAACCTACTTGCGTCATTCAAATCATATCTGTCCGACCGCACACAGTATGTGCAGTTAAATGGATTTAGGTCTAACAAATACCTCGCCAAATCAGGTGTACCGCAAGGATCTAACCTCGGTCCACTACTGTTTAATATCTTTATCAATGACATGGGTGACATAATTAAGCTTAATTTTTTACTGTATGCTGATGATCTAAAAATTTTCTCTCCTATCATTAATATGACTGAATATGAGAAACTATCGAAAAATCTTAATCAAATAAGCCAATGGTGCAGTCGTAATAATTTATCGTTAAATCCTACCAAATGTTGCGTAATGTCATATACATTGAGATCTGATCCAATTATATTTGACTATAAGATAGACAATTATTCTCTAGACAGACCATGTAATTTTAAGGATCTTGGAGTTACTTTCGACCGAGAGCTATCTTTCCAAAACCACATAGACAATATAACTACGTCAGCAAACCGTATGTATGGATTTATAATTAGAGTAGGCCGCGACTTTAACCATTTAAAACTTAAAACTCTCTACTATGCTTTTGTGAGATCAAAGCTAGAATATGCATCGGTTATCTGGAACCCATATTATCAAGTGCATATTTATAAACTGGAGGCAATCCAAAGACGCTTTCTCAAATACCTAAGTTTTAAAGTAGATCGGACTTATCCACTAATTGGCACGGCACACGAGAGTTTACTGTCAAGACATAGCTTTTTCACTCTGGATAGAAGACGAGAATGTTCTAGTGTCATTATGCTACACAAAATAATTAACAATGAAATTAAATGTTAATGCTTACTACATCAGATAACCTTCAAAATTCCCCGTCAGGCATCTCGATACACCGACTCATTCTACACTACCACACCACGAACAAATATACTTAAAAACTCTCCTGTTCATACTATGTGTAGCAACTATAACCTAATAAGTGACCAGCTTGATATATTCTATTGTAATGTGAGGCAAATTAAGAGCTATTATTATCAGCAATAATAATTTTGTGTTAATCTTAAGCTTTCTACTAATGTTAGTCTGATTTTGTAAATTGTGTATTACTCTTAAGCTTTTTTATTGTTAGTACTATTGTGCAATGTTTACTTTGTTCCTGTTCTGTAATTGGAAATCTTTTTTTCTGTAGAACAGTGTAAATAAATAAATAAATAAATAAATAAATAAATAAATAAATACAAAACGTTAGAGAATGACAAAGAAAATACCGAATTAAATACGCAGAACAGTCAAAACAATAAACAAAAAAAAAAGCACACAAAACGAAACCTAGACCTTCTCCGATTTTTATATACGGCATCAAACATAACCAAGCTATGCTAGACAATTTTAGTATAGCCCTAGAAAACGAATTGTTTTTAACCAAATCACTCGCCGATAATACAGTTAAGATCAACATCAATACCATTGACAACTACGGAAAACTGATCATCTAAAATATTTTAAACATGAAAAAACCTATCAGAGCAGACTACAATCCTAACATAGCACCAAATCAACGGTTTAGTCGACCATTCAACCGATCACAGCCTCAAAATATGCATTCCTATGCTCAAGTCACAAAGCCAAATACTAACAGCAACAATGATCTAGCTTACAAAATTTCAAGTTTTCTTTATGACTTTAAAACAATGTCCTCACAACTATTAAATCAAAATAGCATGATACTGAATATGCTTACCACTGTCATAAATAAATTAACAAAATAATGGCTAATTTAGTTAGAATAGCAGCATGAAACGCCAACGGAATAAAAAGTCATCTAAATGAAATATTTATGTTTCTAAATATAAACAAAATAGATAAACTGCTAATAGCAGAGAGTCACTGCACGGCATAAAGCTTAATAAAAATCCCAAATTACACTATCTACTACGCAAATCATCCTGATGGGACCGCACACGTGGGTACAGCGCTAATTATACGAACAGCTTTAGATCACTACAAGTTACAACCGTATATAACAACAAAATCCAATGTCCGCTGGTTAAAATAAAATCATTTCCATGGCCATTATTTGTAGGATCTTTATATAGCCCACCTTGACACTCCTCTTTAAGAATACAATGATTTCCTACAACCTCTTGTATCTCACTTTATAATAGCTGGTGATTGGAACGCCAAGCAAACGTATTAAGGCTCTAGATTCATTACTTTTAAGAAAAAAAACCTGCTACACAATATACAGCAACATAATCTAAAAGTCCTGTCAACCGGAGAACCAACATACTGGCCAACTGACTTGCATAAAATGCCAGATTTACTAGATTTTGCTGTCACTAATGCTATTTTAGAAATAAATGATATTGAAAGCCTTAGATTTAGATCATAGTGCAATTGTGATTACCCTGAGTACAAACATTATTTCTTCTTTTCTTCTCTAGGTGCCGTCTCCTCTTTGAAGGTTGGCAATCATCATAGCAATTCTTATTTTTGAGACCGCAGCTCTAAATAGTTCATTATTACTGCATCCAAACCAATTCCTAAGGTTCTTCAGCCATGAATTTCGTCTTCTTTCTATAGATCTCATGCCTTGGATTTTTTCCTGCATAATTATTTGTAGCATTTGATATTTTTCTCCCCTCATGACATGTCCCATGTACAGCAGTTTTCTTCTCTTAATTGTCGGAATCACTTCTCTCTCCTTATGCATACGTCTCATCAATTCCACGTTGGTTATTTTCTCTACCCATGAGATTCTCAATATTTTCCGGTATATCCACATCTCAAATGCCTCCAGTCTCCTCATGCCGGTTACCTTCAGTGTCCAGGCCTCTATTCCATAGTATAGTATAGACAGCACATAGCATCTCATCAGTCGTATTTTTAAATCAAGGTTTAAATCTCTGCAGCAGACAAGCCTCTTCATTCTTATAAACAATATTTGGAGACAACCAGAACTAACTGGGACAAATTTCAACACATCATTAATAAAAATATACAAATAAATCACCGGATACGCGAAACACACGAAGTGAAAGATATCTTAGAATACGTAACAAACCTGATCCAAGATGCGGCTTGGCAATCAACTCCAAAAATCTACAAAAAAAAAACTGAAACTCATAATATCCCTCTTTACATTAGGCAAATGGGAACTGAAAAACGCAGAGGTAGACGTAAATAGAAACCCTCACGACAAAACAATCCCTAATAGACCAACACATCGCGTAAAGAACGCTTTAACCAAAAATCGATATGATATGTTCAATTATTACGTTTTCCTGAATACAATATGGAAGACCACCAAAAAATTCAAAAGACCCATCGTAACAGTTTCACCGCTAAAAAAACCAGATGGAACTTGGGCCAGAACAAAAAAAAAAGTAACATATTTGCAGACCTCGCCAAAACATTTACGCCTCTCCCAACAAACAACCCAAATAAAGATGGAAATATGCACAAATTCTCATGTTAGCAAAATCAGGAAAACCTGCACATAAACCTTGTTTATATATAGACCAATAAGCCTTTTGCCTTATTTATTTAAAATCTTTGAAAGAATTATCCTCAGCAGAATCCGCAAAATTAAGTCTAAAGATGAGCTAACACCAATACACCAATTTGGATTTAGAGACAAGCATTCTAATATATAGCGGTGCCACAAACTAGTTAACTATATTAAAGAATCATTGGAACAGAAAAAAATGTGTGCCTCGGTGATTCTGGATATTCAACAAGCCTTTGACAAGGTATGGCACAAAGAATTACTATTCAAGGTGAAACAAACATTACCAGACTAAATCTTTCTTTTGATAATATCCTACCTAAGTAGCAGATTCTTTAAAGTCAAAACACAATCCTCTCTATGCAACTACAAACCCATAAACTTAGGTGTTATTCAAGGTACGTCCTTGGACCAATTTTGTACCTTCTATATAATGTCGATGTTCCTACGACTGACAATACTTTAATCGCTACCTTCGCTGACGACACAGCAATCATGACCTCTTAAATTAAATGTAAAAGTGTATTGATACTTTTTTAATACCCTTACAGTGGCTTGAAGGGTAAATTGTTGTTTATAAATACATACATATAGTCACGCCTTACACACATCTTTTGCTTCCTCTACGTTAATTAGTGCTCTCATACATGCTCGTCGGTTGTTGGTACTCTTGACCTGGCCTTTCTTTAAAAACAATGTTGATCTGATCAAGATCGATGTTCGCCGAAGTCGACCTCTACTAACTTGTCCATTCACACTCGCCTTATAAATTTGTTTCGTCAATCTTCCTTAATCTATCCTTTCTACGTGTCCAAACCATCTAAGCATTCTTTTATCTATCTTTGTAACCACAACTTCTTTTACACCACATCGTTCTCTTATCTCACTATTCTTAACTTTATCCAACCGAGTCACTCCGGCTATACTTTTCAGACTACTCATCTCCGCAGTATTAATCCTATTTTTATGCTTCTTCTGCCAAACACAACATTTACTACCATACAAAAGAGTAGGAACTACCACACGATATTTTCGTAGAAAAAAAAGCAGGATTAAAAAAACATGCTAAAATAATGTTTACGTCAGTGGCGTAAAATGTAAGGAGCAAAACTAGAGTCGCACGCCTCTGGTAAAAGCGGGAAACTATCGTTTACCATCATACGAAGTATTCTAACATACGAAAACTTTTATGTAAGAACAAAAAATTGTATTAATTATTGAACAGTCTTCAGCAATCAAAATCACGAAAACAGTTTCAAGTTTATGCTGGAAAGATGGACAAGTTTAGTTTAATCGATTTATAATTTATTGCTCATTTAGCGCATTCTCGAAAGTTTCTGCTTAAAAGTTTGTCGGCTTCAGGTATGCCAAGTTTTCGGATTTAATAGAATAAAGAGATGGTTTCTAAAAAATTACCATCAAGAAGGGAAATCTATAGCACTTAAAGCTTGAAAACGTTGTTTTATAAAATAAGACGTTATCGGAAATATATCATCGTTGTAAATTTGGTATTAATATTATTATTTAAATACTAAATTAAGTGGATATATTTTATCTCGACGGAAACGAGTCATATTAACCACCTCACCAATAAATTATACAATTTGCATTATTATGAATTATAATCAAATACTTAAAAGCAGAAAATCGTTTAATGAGTTTTATTACAAACTCAGCTAGCAACTTATTTAACTCGAAAAAATTGGTAAATAGTGTATTCTATTTTTTTAAAGTTTATGCAACGTAATGGCATAATTTCAAATTAAATTTCCCATACTAATAACAAGGATGATTTGTTTATGCAACGAAATAGCATATAGAAACAAAATAGCTCTCTTAAAAAATATTACTTATTAAATTCTACTTCCTTTTAAAAGTTACAGAAAAGTGTATAGTGCGTTGCTTGTTGGTTAACAGTGGTAACAGATCTCTATCACTATTTGATTAATAAGTCATAAAAGAAGATCGTCTCCCTTTGATATAAAGAGGTTGTACCGACATTGTTCTTTTAAGATATTTTTTGTCTTTCTTTAATTTCATGACTGCTAATTATTGATACATTGTTGACAATTCTTGCCAAATATACCTACTTGTAGGTAGGTACTGACGATTATGGACTCAAGCTACATGTAAAACAGCAGTAAACTTTTAACAACGTGACTTTATGTACATACTATGTTGACAAATTTAAATAATATGACAAAATAATTGGAAATAACTGCACTATATATTAAGTTTGTACCAATTTTTTAACAAAAGTTTATTGAATCATTTATGAATAGTTTTAGCAGTGCCTAGTTTAGCTCAAATACTGGAAAACGATAAAATTAAAAAGTAGTCCGGGAGTTATTTATTTTCGTCTCCAATATGCTTATGCTTATCAACTTATACTTTTTTTAAATTATTTCGTAAATATATACAAAAATAAGGATAGGCGAAATGTAAGAAATACCATATCCTTAAAAAATTTGTTTTTTTACTAATAATTTAGGAAGCAAGGCAGTCACATGTAAAATTTCATCGGCTGGCTTTTTATCTTTATTTTCCAATACTCTTCAGATCTAATCGTTTCGTACTTTAAACCTTTTGAGGTCCATGTACACATAATACAATAGTTTTTTTTGTGACGTCTAACTGACCCTGTATTTGATAGTATTATCTGTAAGTGGAATCTATGACATCATAATCTTTTTTTTTTAAACCGATATTAGTTTTTTATCCCCAAAATCTTCCTGAATTATTTATATAACTTGTTTATTAATAAAGATGTAGAATCTATAAACTTGTATAAAATGGATGTTGGTATATACAGGGTGTTTCTAAATTCATGCGAAAAAAGAAGGTGATTGCCCGTATATAATTATAATGGATCTTATCTGTAACAAACATTTTTGCAGCCCCACCCCATCCGAGGTATCACCCCTAAAAGGTGGTAAATAAAATTAAGTTTAAGCCACTATGGAAAACCACTTAAAAAATAAATCGACCACTATTATTAAACTCACCCATTTATGAAGCAAACGGTAAATAGGCAAAAATAGCGAAGGAAAGAGATTAAAAATATCTTAATAATCTTATTAAAGTATCTGAGCCACATCGATCTGGAAATAACTACAACATACATAAAGTCACTTCTTTTTCCCATAGGGGTAGGCAGAGACCACTTCCTTCCACTTGCTACGGTTCTTACACACATCTTTTGCTTCCTCTACTTTCATCAGTGCTCTCATACATGCTCGTCGGTTGTTGGTACTCTTGATCTGGCCTTTCTTCAAAACAATGTTAATCTGATCGAGATATGTTCTCCGAGGTCGACCTCTACCGACTTTCGTCCATTCACACTCGCCTTATAAATTTGTTTCGTCAATCTTCCTTTATCCATCCTTTCTACGTGTCCAAACCATCTAAGCATCTCTTTATTTATCTTTGTAACCACATCTTTTTTTACACGACAGCGTTCTCTTATCTCACTATTCTTTACTTTATCCAACTGAGTCACTCCGGCTGTACTTCTCAGACTACTCACTTTCTGGCTATTCATAAAGCTATGTCACTGTTATACTTTCCATCTCTAGTAAACTTTGAACCCAAGTAAACAAATTCATTTACTTGTTCCACTCTTTCTCCCTCAATCGAAACTCCCACAGTTTGTCATGCTTTCTTCTCTTTCAAAGACCATTACTTTCGTTTTGCTCACATTTATTTTCATTCCTTTGATTTTCAGGGCATCATGCATAATATTAACCATCGCCTGCAATTCCTTTTTAGATAACGCTTATATGACTTGATCATCGGCGTAAAGAAGGCATTTGACGATCAAATCATTCATTTTTAATCCATACGCACTTTCTTTTAGATCTTTTAAACAATTGTCCATGTATAAGTTAAACAGCCATGGCGAAGCCAATAACTACAAATATAATGAAAAAGAGAAAACACTTTACCATGTACAATCGCCATATTATCTAAAGTTGCCGTTAGATAAACTTACTGTCAATCACTTATAAAATGGGACCTAAACACAAAGAAAGCTCTAGGCTATGACCTTATCCTGAGTAAGATCATTAAGAAACTACCAATAAAAGGTATAGTATACATAACTCAAATATTTAATGCTGTATTAAAAAGAGGATACTTTTCTCTTGTGTGGGAAGTACCACCAATTATTTTAATTGCTAAACCAGGTAAACCAATACAGGAAGTTTAATTTTATTGGCCTATTAGCAATAATGTTCAAAGTCTTGAAAAACCCAATACTATTCATATTAGAACCAATAATAACATTGCTTATTTTAATATCAAATCAATTCGGCATAAGACTCCAACAAGCTACTACTAAAAATCCATCGAATATGTAGAAAAATTAATCAAGCCGTAGATAATAAAAATTACTAATTTGCAGCATTTTTGGACCTATCACAAGCTTTTGATGGAGTTTGGCATTCTGGACTACCATATAAGCTACGAAAAACCTTACCCACCAACTTTTTTCTAATTCTTAAATCTCACCAGCAAGATCGCCACTTCCTAGCAAAACACCAACACAAGCATAACCCAGTGTTCCCAATAAACTTTGAAGATACACAGGGCAGCGCTATTAGACCCGTTTTGTACCAATTATACTGACCTACCAACAAACTGTAGAGTTGTAGATTGTAGGGTGGGTCGTGAAGGCCATGCTGCCTCTCAAGCACTTCAACCTATCAGATCTTTTGTGCATAACCCTTAATCTATTCGAGACCCGGGATTCCAAGACTTCAAGTAAATTTTATTAGTTTCCAGTATCTTTTTCAGGTGGTACCTTAGAGGGCAGTGTCCAGTGAGGAGTCCCGTCACCAGTTTCAAGTCTTTCTTGTCCAACACGAGAAGCTGTTTAGCTTTGCTTGGCGAAAGACTTACTAGCCTTTTCGCTTGCCTTTGTCCTGGCACTTTATGCCAGTGAGATTTCATTTCATCTGTTTTCCAACGTCGAACCTCTTCTTTCAAGTGGGCTTTGGAAGGTCCATAGAAGGGTTCTGGGCCGGAAAATTTTGTATTTGCCCCTTCTTTGGCAAGGCAATCTGCTTCTTCGTTGCCTTTAACACCCTTGTGACCTGGAACCCACATCAGAGTAATCTGATTGTTTGCTGCCAGTTGTCTCAGAGACTGTTTACAGTCCCAAGTCAGCCTAGACTCACAAGTGTTTGACTTCAGAGCTGTTAGTGCTGCTTGGCTATCTGATAAAATATAGATTATTGCCCTTCGGGTGTTTCTTTTGATGCACTCCTGGGCACATGTCTCTATAGCATGTAATTCACGAGCATAACCCAGTGTTCCCAATAAACTTTGATGATGCACAGGGCAGCGGTATTAGACCCGTTCTGTACCAATTATACTGACCTACCAACAAACTGTAGAGTTACAGTGAACTGTCATTCTTTATGTTAAAAAACTTTTATAATCACAAAATTTACTTATTGTATTAAAAAAAGAGTCAGACACATGATCAAACGAATTGTATTACATATTAAGGTAAACTATTTGTTATTCAACTTATATTTAACGTTGTTGAATCAGCCAGCATTTTTGACAAAATAATTTCAAATTAAATCTCCTAGACTAATAACGATGATGATTTGTTTACAGTAGCAAGCAATTTATAAAAGTTTTACCAGAGGGCGCAAAAGTCATTAAGAATTTAAACAGTTTTCTTGATTCGCAGAGTTTTTTCTCTCTATTTGCTGTGGAATAACTACTGTATAGGTATTTTTGAACATGTTTTTTTATTGTTAGAAGAGATGTATACGAGCTGCCTTGTTGTATCGCATTTAAAGTTTTTATTTTCAAAGTACCTACTAAAGATAATTTTGTAATTCAAAAAATGTTAGATAATTTAACATGAGGGCACCTCAACCTTCATGTATGAGCTAAAAATGATAAAATTCCCATATAAAAAGTCCCTTTTGTAACTTTAGGTAAAATCACAGAGCATTTTAAGATAAAATCTTCTAATGCTATGTATATTTTAATATTAAAAATTTACATTCATTATTAATTTTTTATCTTGATGTGTTTTAAACAATTGTGTAAATTATTTTGTTTTTAAAAGGATCTTATTTGTTCATTTTTATTTTAACTGAACACATTGCGACCATAATTGAAGAATATATATACAGAGTGGGCCACAGAAAATATTCCACCCCGATATTTGACAGTATTCATAAGAATTTAAGGAAATGCTGAATCACGTCGATTTTTGTTTCAAGGGTACAGATACAGATATGTGTCATTGGCCAACCTCCTCCCTTCCACTTCCCCAACCTCTTAATTTAAAATAGGGAATGTACCATGTGTGGCACGTTATTAAAAAGGCATTTAGATGGAGTATTCAGGCATATGATCATTTATGATTTTTTTATGTTTACACCGTCTTTGCAAAAAAAGCCTTAATTAATTTAAAGTGTAACACCTTAAATATGAAACGCAACGCCTTTTTTTTGTTGTGTGGCAATTTTTTTGACATACTGTCATACCAAAGTTAAAAAATAATTTCATTGATTTACTAACATCAATGTTAAACAAACCATCGTAGTATTAAATTACTTATTTTTTACAAAATTCGTTTTATTTACTTTTTATGTGACAGAAAAATTGACACATTATTTTAAGAGGTGTTGCCCTTTAAATTATTTTTTTTGTTTATGACGCTGTTCGGCGTTTGAGGTATTAAACCTGATCACTATTGATCAACCATTAATTTAACTCTGGTAAAATCTTAAAAGTAAATACTTATATACTACTAAATTTTTTCCAACAATGTCCTTTAGGTTGTTCTGACTATAACATGTACACAAACTCGCGCACTATACTCTGCTTTTAAAAACACAGCTTTACACGAGTTCGAATGTCTTGGTCCTCTTTAGTCTTCGAACTAGATGCTGATAGTCCAGCAGCTGAAGGGCTTCTACATTTTCATGGAGGTGTAGCCTGGCTTCATGTTTACCAGCAGACCTTTTAATGTCATCCTTAACCATGGGATACCGAGGTCTCTATGTAAGTCACTGTTGCGTACATACCAAGGGGTGTTTGTCATGTTACGCAGCACTTTGTTCTGAAATATTTGAATAATCTTTATATTGCTATCTTTGGCACAAACCCATAGCTTGATACCATAAAGCCACACTGGTTTCAGAGTTTGATTGTAGATAAGTTTCTTATTGTGCAATGACAACTTGGAATTCCTTTCAATAAGCCAATAATGTTGTCTATTCTTTAGTCTAAGTTAGGTTCTTTTTTTTTACATGTGCTTTCCATCTGAGCTTAGTGTCAAGATTCATGCCAAGAATTAGCATTGTTACTATATGGTACCAAGTTGTCACTGATATATAGGGGTGGTGGATTGACTGGTCCTTTGTTGGTAAATTTGACATGGATCGATTTATTTTAGTTTATCTTGAATTTTCATTGTTTAGTCCATTCAAGTATTGCATTAGTAGCTGACTGCAATTTTATACAGGACACGTCCTGATCTTGATCTACTGCAAGGAGTGCTGTATCGTCTGCAAATGTGGCAATTTTTACATCTTTCATTCAGTCGTGGAATGTCGCTAGTGTACAATAAATAGAGAATAGGGCCTACCACACTACCTTGAGGTACACCCGCATTTATTTCTTTTAAGCTGGAATACGCATCTTCCTGTTTAATTCTGAAGAATCTGTCTGTGATATATGATATCAAAAGCTCTACGTATTGTTTCGGTAGCATTCTATGAAGTTTATACACTAGACCTGCATGCCACACCTTGTCGAAGGCCTGCAAAACATCTAGAAAGACTGCTGAACAGACCTGTTTTTCTTCAAGAGCTCGCTCAATTACATTTATAATGCGATGCACCTGATCAATGGTTGAGTGGTTCTGTCTAAAACCGAACTGATGGTCAGGAATTATATTGCTGTTTTCTATTAATGGTTTAAGTCTCTTAAGAAGCAACTTTTCGAAGAGTTTAGAGATAATCGGAAGTAGGGAAATAGGCCTATAGGATGTAACATCTCCTGGTGGTTTGCCTGGCTTCGGCAACATAATAACTTCCGCAACTTTCCAGCTCGTAGGAACATGTTTCAGTCGAAAAGCTGCATTGAAAAGGTAAGTGAGCATTACTATCCCTTTTTTAGGAAACTGTTTCAGAATTTTACCCGTGATTAAATTAAATCCTGGTGTTTAACTTAATTAAAACTTTTTTTGCAAAGACGGTGGAAAAATCGAAAAAAAAGCATGAATTATCATATTCCTGAATACTCTATCTAAATGCCTTTTTAATGTGCCACACATGGTACATTCTTTATTTTAAATTAAGAGGATAAGGAAGTGAAAGGAAGGGGGTTGACAAATGATAGATATCTGTATCGTAAAAATGTGTCCCCCTTGGAACAAAAATCGACGTGTTTCAGCATTTCCTTAAATTCTAGTGAATACTGCCAAATATCGGGGTGGATTGTTTTATGTGGCCCATATGTATATACGCCAATGAACCCATATTTACACTTTCTCTTATAGTCCGTTACTGCAACAGAAAGTGTAAATAGGGGTTCATTGGCGTCACGACTAGGTCAATGGATGGTAACTGCATGATATTCCAATCAATTATCTTTTTTCATAAAAACCATTTTTGTTATAAAAATATTAACCATGTCTTTAACATTTTCTTAACAACGATATACAAATAATGTCACATCTTTAGAAAACACCATTTAATTAAAATAGGTACAGATTTGAAATAAAGTTATTTACTATCTTAACTGAAATTTTTTTTTTAAACTAATTCAAATTTCAAAGGTGACAACAAATAATTTTGTTTCAGCTTTGGTTGTAAATAATATTTATTGTATTATCAAGTTACCAAATATGAAAGGATTTAAATAATTTAGTTTGTCCTTTTTTTTAAAGATTTAATCAATAAAAAAGTGTATTTTACAAAAATAATGACAAAAGTAAAGTTGTTACAAAAAAATTTAAATTATTTTATATAAAATTTGATCAATTAGACTAAGTATATTACAAGTTTTAATAAAATCGGTTAACATAAATAAATAAATTTATTCAGTTAAAAAGAAAGTACTGTATTAAGTTGTTTTTCTTTTACTTAAAATATTTAACTATTGAAACAGTATAAATTCGTTTCGGCGATAGTCTTATAAACGTATTGAATTTTTAATTTGTTAATTATAATAAATTAAATTTTTTTTTTCAAAAAATAGGCTTATCCTTTCTATTTATGTAATGGTAAGTTTTATTTAATATTTAAACTTTTGTATTTTTTGCTTAATTGCATTCTTCTGCTTATTTATTATATTGGATGCAATTTTTGTGTTAATTTTAAAGCATGTTTTTAATAATTTTTTCACGTTTCTTACACTTTTCACTACATTTACTTTTTGCATTCATAATTAATTATTTTATTAATAAAGTTTAAATTTATTTCAATTGTTATATTTACGTATCGTTAATGTTTACATTACTAATTGTTAAAAAATAACAATACAATATTTTGTTTGATAAAAGTAGTTTTATACTTTTTAAAATCTGCATTAGACTTTGCATGGAGAAAATGTTGTTTAAAGATTGTCAAGCTCACGCCCTTAAATATTCGAAATTTGACTTTGTACATATTTGGATCGCTAAATAATTATTCAAGTGAACAATAATTATTTTCTGTTGTCAAAGAAACTACATTTTTTCTCCTACCCCTATAAAAAGTACACACTTTCCTCCCTCACATCATAGAGAAATCTCATACTTTTCCTCCTCCTTATTTTAAGTATGTCGTAAATAATGAAACTTTAAATTTATCATTATTATTATTTAAATTGTTCCCAGAACATGTTGTATTATAGTAACAATTAAACAAGAATGTTACTTCAATGTTAGGTTTTTAAATAAAAATGTTAACTTCAAGATTCTTAGATACGTTTTTTGAGTTAATATTAAGAAAATCATAGCATGCTGTGGCTCACTGACACTAAACACGGCGATTTTAAATTCAAGATTCTTAGTATGGAGGGCAGAGAAACGGAGAACCCTCTCATATGAGGGACAAGTTGAAAAAGTGTCCACTTGTGAACTGTAAATAACCAGAATGGCGTTAACGCAGCAAAGGTGTATGATATGAATTTAGCAGTAAAGTGAGTAAATTGTGCTGAGTTAAAAAATTTAATCGTTTGCGTGACTTAAGTAGTTTAAACTATTTACGTAGTCCAAAATTATTTACTAAATATAACAAAAAAAAGCTGCAGTGATATAAACGTGGAGAGTGATTATTTTTTGTGAACTTACAATAATACTTTGTTGTGATTTTATACCGTTTTTGTTATAAAACTATTTAAAATAATCGAACAATAATGGGATAAATTTGTTTTGTGAAAAGTTGTCCAAGTGGGCGTAAGTTAAAAAAAAACTTACTTTTCTACCCACTTTATTTATACACAGGAAAGATTCTCCTTACCTCTACCCTCCATAATTCTTAGATATGTTGAATAAAACTACCATAGTATGATGTAGCTCACTTACAGTAAACATTGCGATTGACTTTTGGAGTGTAAAGTCGCTACTTAAATGAATTTCTGAAAAATGGAAAGTGATTCAATTGATTTTGAATTTCCAAATAATATATATAGCATATATTGTGTTATGATATGAAAATTGTTGTAATAAATTCATGATATTGTTACAATTTTTAGTTCCTCTGTGGGTTCGGCAATTAGAACCCTGGATCCAGTAACAAAACAATGTTTATTTCAATACACTAAATTCTATTTTCATTAACCACTTAGATATTCACTTAGCTATACAACTTTTACAACTCTATATAACTATTTACATTTATTAATTCATAAACACATAAGCCGAAACTGACTCTTGTTATGATCGCTTCCCCTTTTATATCTCGATATCATTCTACCTGTTTCTCCATCATTCGACGCGGCTTCGAGAGGTTGCTCGACCTTTCCGGACCCCGTCGGCGGCAGACAAAGCAAAGCGGTTTAAAACGGACCCTAGATGCGGTCGATTTCTCGGTTGCCGGCAGGACCGGATTTGTAACAATATTTTAAAAAGTGTTTTATAAAGAAATTAAAATTTATGTAAGATTTATACAATAACATTTATTTGAATGTGTTATAAAAATAAAATTTAAGTTACAACTTTTAAAATTGCCTTAGTTGACATATGTTACCCTGACACATTTATAATTTTTGGTAAGGTTTATTAAAGACATAAATTTGAAAGATGTGTTCAAAATTGAAAGGTAAAACAGGAAGTTTAGTTAGTTAAACTTATAAATTAATATTATCTTAGGGTGTATAAAATTTTGTTTAAACAGTATAATAACGATGTATCTATAAGATTTGTTTATTATAAAAAAAAATTGTTTAGTTAATAATTGGAATCAAAAAGAGTGCAGACGTATTTTTTAGAGAATATAAAAAAGATCGCAAAAAGATATAGTAGTAATTTGAATAATATAAATATAAATAATATAATAATAATTAATAACAATAATAAAAATAGTTGTGAAAAGCAGTTTCCTGAGAGAATCACCTAGACCAGCCCCGTTTCTACGCAACACTTAGATTTGGACAACCATCAATAAGAAGTGAGAAAAAAGAAATTTAAAGTCTGAAAAATTTTATTTAAAAATAAACATTAATATATATTTTATTTTGGACAGAAAATTTAGAAATTAATTTAGTGGGGTTAGTATTATTAAAAATTGGCAATTTATTATATATATATATATATATATATATATATATATATATATATATATTTCTGTGAAAAGCCAGAAAGTTTTTTACTCCTGATCAACTGTTGACGACGTACAAGGCTCAAATCCGACCTCTACTGGAGTATTGCTCGCACATTTGTGGTTCAGCACCAAGGCATTCTCTTCGTCTTGTAGATTCCATTGAGAAAAGAGACATTCGATTGATAAACAGCTCAACTCTCACAGATACCCTTCCCGCTCTAGAACATAGAAGAAGAGTTGCAGACCAGTCATTGCTCTACAGATATTTCCATGGCAGATGCTCCAGAGAAATAAAAACTCTTGTACCACCATTGGCCACATTCGGCCGAAGAACTCGGCACGCTGATCAGTCTCACTCATTTACTCTCAAGATTGACACTACTAGGACCAATCTTCATCAAGAATCCTTCTTTTACAGGGCTGCTACGGAATGAAATAAGCTTCCAAAATCAGTTTTTCCAGAGAACTATGACCTACAACTTTTTAAAAAGCGTGTCCACAATCATTTCCTTTCTATAATCCCTTCCCCTTCTAATAGTCGCAGTGCGGGCCGTCCGCGGCCCACACGATAGGTCTACCCTTTTTGCGACTATTTTCATAAAAAAAAAAAAAAGTTTAACGAGTTTTAATTAGCTCCATTTACTGACGTTAGCAGAAAAATCAGCTCCCTTGTAAATTTTCCGAAAATATTAAAGAATTGAATTTTTATGTATTTGATTTTCGAACACGAATATCGCCTGTAATAAAGATCTTTTGGATAAATAAACCACACGAAAAAACTGCTCCCGATCCAAACTAAACTGCTCTGTGGTCAGATCATCGAAAGGTGCATGCAAAAATAAAATAATTGTTAAACAATTGATTCGTAGATTTTCTGTCGCAGGCAGGCGAAGTGAGCATGCGCGACCGAGCCCACCCCAGCCTGCAAATGCAATTCGTCACAGCTATTGTTTAACAATTAATTCATTTTTGCATGCACCTTTTGACGATCTGACCACGGAGCAGTTTAGTTTGGATCGGGAGCCGTTTTTTCGTGTGGTTCATTCATCGAAAAAGTCTTTATTACAGGCGATATTCGTATTTGAAAAACAAGTACATCAAAATTCAATTCTTTAATGTTTTCGGAAAATTTACAGGGGAGCTGATTTTTCTGCCGACGTCAGTAATTGAAGCTAATTCTTCTTCTTCATTTGGCTCATAACCCTTGGTGGGTTTTGGCTTGCTCAACTATGTTCCTCCATCTGGTTCTATCTATCGCTATTCTCTTCCAGTTTCCTATTCTCAGAGTTTTTAGGTCTTCCTCCACATCCTTGTCTATTCACCTTTTCTTGGGTCGCCCTTTCGGTTTTGTGTTTTAAGGTTTCCATTCGAGGATTTTTTTCACAATTCTCTCTTCCCCCATCCTGTATACACATGTCCTAACCATCTTATCCTTTGACTTTTTATGTATCTTGCTATATCCTTTCCTTCTATAAGTGCATTAATTTCGTGATTCATTCTTGTTCTCCACATACCGTTTTCATGTATTGGGCCGTATATTCTTCTAAGGATCTCTCTTTCAAATATTCTCAATTTATTTTCATCGTTGTTTGTTAGTGTCCATGTTTCACATCCATAGGTTACTACTGGTCTTAAGAGGGTTTTATAAATTGTGATCTTAGATTTTTTGTTGAGTATGCTGCTCCTTATTAGTTTAAGATAGACATAATAGCATTTATTTCCTTTTAGGATTCTTGCTCTTATTTTATCTTGGACGTTACCATTATTGGTAATGTTCGTGCCAAGAAAATTAAAAGTCTTGACGCTCTCGATCAGACCGCCGTTTACATTAATACATATATTTCGTCTTGTCTTTGTTCACTTTGTTTACCTGTGGCTCAAGCTCTATGGCGATTTGATTCAGTGAGGCGAGGTCACGTGCAATTATTGTAATGTCGTCCGCATACCCAAGTATTTGTGTGGTTTTATTTACGATGCTTCCAGTTCTATCGATTTTTTTGATAGCTGCTTCCAGCACTAGGTTGAAAAGCACTGCCGAGAGAGCGTCTCTTGTCTTACCCCGACTTTTACTTTAAATTTTTCGCTGAACTGTTGTTGTACTCTTATAGCTGCTGTCGATTCGGTCACGGTAACTTCCACCATTTTTACTAATTTTTGGGGTATTCCTAAGAGGGTTAAACTTTGTAGCATTTTCTTCCTGTGGAACTAATTAAAACTCGTTAAACTAGCTGTCGCGAATTGCATTTGAATAAACTTTGTGGGCTGGGGTGGGCTGGTTCACTTTCCTCTCTAGTAATGACTGCATCATCGCCGCCGTCTATGATATTTTCCAGTTAATAACACATTCTTTGATTAAATTTAATAACCACCTGCAACGCTGAGAATATTTTACGCAATACTCTTACGAGTTCGATACTATTAAATAAATGAAAAATAATAATTATTAACATTCTGTTATTAACTACTTTATTTTGAAAACATATTAACAAATGAAGTAAAAAAATATAAATAAAAAATTGGCAGTAATTTGACATTGTCGACGAAAGTTAATACTATAAAAGAACAGCGGTTTTATGGATTTTTAAAATAATTGTACATAGTATTAAAAATTAAAATTTTATTTGTGAATTAAAATAATTAAATAATAAATAACCTGATAAAAGTGAGCTGTCAGCTCAAGGACACTTTTTAACAGACAGATAAAATAAAACAAATTATGACGTCACTAATTTGTTGCTGACACTGACGTCAGGTGACGCGAAAAGATAAGTTTACTCCCTATCAAATTTATAAAGAGGATAGATGAAGGAAGATTGACGAAACAGATTTATAATGCGAGTATGGATGGACGGAAGTCGGTAGAGGTCGACCTCGGCGAACATATTTCGATCAGATCAACACTGTTTTGAAGAAAGGCCAGGTCAAGAGTACCAACAACCGAAGAGCATGTGTGAGAGCACTGATTAAAGTAGAGGAAGCAAAAGGTGTGTGTGAGAACCGTAGCAACAACGGGAAAAAAGCGTGACTATACGTATGTATGTAATTAACTATATCTGTAAATAAACCACAATCAAAACTGTCAAGAACTATTTTAACTACGTTTTTACATTATCGATGAAATTGTAAGTTTGCAAGCACATAAATATTTTTTATTATTTTAGAGTTTAATGAATTAAGGCTTAGTTACTTCCAATCCGCCGAAAACGGATGAAATATAATTTTAGAAAAGCTTTGGTTTATATCTATCCCAAATCTTATTAAGTAATTTACGAACTTTTCCGACTAATTTTAAAAAAGTTTTATTCAAGACTGCTGTAATTTTAAAATTTTGGATTAGGAAAAAGTAGATGAAATTCATTATTTTAAAAGATTTACTTGTAGAATGTGCTGAACTTAAACCCGATGTGGATTTATTTTTGTTGCAAGGTTTTTTTTTCGTTGATCAACGGATACTTAAAAATTAAAAGAGTTACAAATATACAGGGTGTAAAAAAAGGTAGGCCATGAAATAAATAAATTTTGGGGTCAAAAATAATTTAATTGAACATAACTTACCTTTATGCAAATTCGTACACAAAAAAGTTATCGTAAGAGCATCTTTTTTATATAAAACCATGAAATCTGTTCAGCCCATAATAGGGGGGTTTTAAACCCCTAAAACACCTCGATCTTTTCTATGCGTAACAATTAAATTAGTATTGTGGTTTAAAACATCATTTTTAAAAAAAATTTAGCTCCTAGCATTTTTTTGAAAAGCCATTTTTTATTGAGATGCGGTTTTTTTTCATTATCCTTCAAAAATGTTGAGTAACAAAAATTAATTTATAACCGAGTATTTATGTTATTCACAGGCATAAAAAATATGTACAAATGTTTAGTATTTACTATAATAAATGTTCAAAATGACCTCCATTTTCCTGAATACACATTTGGCAACGTTTTAAAAAAGAAAACCAAATTTTTTGGATCATCATTGACTTTTGACGAAATCGATTTGCACTTTCAATGATTCGACGGCTCAATTGTTATTCGTCGATTATTTTAACTCAATACACGTCCTATTTTTTTAAACCCCAGAAGCAAAAGTCAATGGGGTTAAGATCTGGACTTTTGGCTGGCCAAGAAATAGCTGCTTTAGGGCCCCTTTTAATCCAACGTCTAGGGTAAAGACCGAAAGGGTATTCCCTAATTTCGTTATCAAAATGGGCTGGAGCTCCATCTTGTTAATACCACATATTCTGCCTTATTCCTAAATTTACCTCTTTCAAGTACTCTGGTTAATTATTTTGTAAAAACTGCAAGTAATTTGTCCCATTAAAATATTATTAATAATGCCTGTCCTAACATTGACTCTTAAAGTGTGCGTTATGCTGATTCGTTATGACATTTCTATTGAAGGTAGCTTCATCGGTAAACAAAATATGATTAATGAAATTGATATTTCGATTGTTTTCCGTTAAGAACCATCCCGCAAAATCCCATTCTTTTCGGATAATCTTCACCTAGTAATTCTTGAACGGTTGTTAAGTGTGTGTTTCCTCAATCTTCTCCAAACCATAATGTGACCAACATCTTATTGAGCAGCTATTACCCTTGTACTGCCTCCGACTAATTTTAATATCCATTTTTGGACGACCACTATTACCAGCAAGTTGCGGTCGCAAAGTACCTGTCTCCCGTAAACGACGAACAATGAAAAGAAAAATTCGTCTGTCTGGTGTATTCTGCATAAACAGAAATTGCGTATACCCGCATTCAGAAAATTATTAATAAAATATTTAAGTTACACACAATTAATTAACATATAGGAACTAAGTCAAAAATATTCACACAAACTAAAAGTGAGTTTAACCGTTCTAATTAAAAAAAAATCATACGGAAACTAACCATGAGATTCATCTCAATGTAATTCTTCATTTAATTCTACTATTGTAATAAGTACACCGATACTATAATTTGACAATATTTTTCATCGTGGTTTTTGAATTAACCCCATGTAAAACTAGTGCCATTAATTTCATAGTGAGCTGCTATGCTTATGCTACTATTATTAATTAAAAAATAAAGAAGAATAAATATCTTTATTATTTAAGAAAGGGAAAAAACTATAAAAGAAGAATATTTCTGCAAAGGTAATTATGATTTTTGATTTTTGCTTTTATGTTGTTTATTCTGGTTCTGTGCAGAGAGGTGTGTTGGTTCCTACACTTATGTACGGTAGTGAATGTTGGGTTTGGCAGAAGAAGCATGAAAATAGGATTAATACTGCGGATATGTGTAGTCTGAGAATTGTATAGCCGGAGTGACTTGCTTGGATAAAGTAAAGAATAGTAAGATAAGAAGATGTAAAAGAAGATGTGGTTACAAAGATAGATAAAGGAATGGTTAGATGATTTAGACACGTAGAAAGAATGGATGAGGGAAGATTGACGAAACAAATTTATAAGGCGAGTGTGAATGGACGGAAGTCGGTAGTGGTCGACCTCGGAGAACATTTCTCGATCAGATCAACATTGTTTTGAAGAAAGGCCAGGTCAAGAGTACCAACAACCGACGAGAATGTATGAGAGCACTGATGAAAGTAGTCCAAGCGAAAGATGTGTGTAAGAACCGTAGCGGAAGTGAAAGGAAGTGGTCTCTACCTACCTCTATGGGAAAAGGGCGTGACTTTATGTATGTATGTATGTATTCTGGTTCTTGTGGACTTTTAACCTTTTTATCATTAGGGGTTATTTTCGTCCCTTAAAAATAAGTGGTGCCTATCGGACACACATAACATATTTTTCTCCTCATTGACTTAATTGTTAGTCTTTACAAATTAATATTTGAAAAAATAATATTAAATATGATTTTTTTAATTTCTAATTATTTTGTGCTTGATTTGTAGGTACATTTCATTAACAAATAATTTTTTAATGAGATAAAAAGTGAAAACCTCATTTAAAATGCTAAAATCCCATTTTTAATGAATCCGTCAATAAATTATCTGCGAATGTAAGAATCCATAAAAAAATTTACACATTACACGCTATCCGTATTAATACTTCGGAACGAAAATTAATCATTTCCAAATTTTCCATAAGACGTACACATCTTGTTCGGTTAACTACTTATCTCTGTTATTGTGTAATTAAGGCATTGAAATATCAAAGGGGCTAAGTGCCAAAATAACTAAAAAAAAGTAATTTAAAGAAAACATTTAATTTCAGTTATTTTTTGAAATATAACATAAACATCGATATAAGTATGTGGCATTTCGCTAATTAGTCCAGTCACATTAGGAGATTGTGTGTAAATAATTCCCTAAAAGGGGAAACTTTACATATGTATAGTACTAGCACGCAGTAACAACATATTAAAAATCAACATTCGTGCATGCTGCGCTACGGCCACCATCTTATAAAATGGCGGCCGATTTTCACTTTTTTGACCATAGTTCACTAACCGTTGGAAATACAAAAAAACTTTTTAAACAAAAGTTAAAGAACGCAAAAAAATACATCTTTTTAGTTCTTATTAGTAATTAGTTATAACAAAACTTGAATTTTGTTTGAATTTCTGCAGTTGAAGTGGGAAATTTAATTTAACACGTACATCAATCTTTAAGGTTTGGCATTTAGGCATAGGTATTATTAAAATACAAAATATTACAAAAAGGTAGAAAAGTTATAAATACTTGAAAACATTTTGATTATTCATCTTGTTCTACAATTTCGGATTCATCCACGTCCACCTCTGTCGAGTTCTCACAAGACAATTCCTCACATTTACCACGCAGCAAGCACAAATTTTATATTTTAACTGCAGAAATTTAAGTTTTGTTATTACTTACATGAATTTTTCTCAATAACCGTTGGAGATAGGACAAAAATAATAGAGACCAAAAAGATGTATTTTTTTGTATTTTTTAACTTATGTTTAAAATTTTTTTTTGTTTTTCCAACGGTTAGTGAAATATGGTCATAAAATTGGCCGTCATTTTCCAAGATAACCGCCGTAGCACAGCATGTATTTCCAGGTAGAGGGTTATTTTTACTTAATATGACTGGACTAAAACACAAGTACAAGAAAATAAATTAAAAAAACATTTAGGTTTTACTCTGAAAAAAAAATGTAGGTAAGGAGCTAATATTACAATATTCAGTAGTTTTTTATGAAAAACCTTATGTTTTTTTTTTCGAGGTAAGGTATCGTGGATTCCAACTGTTTTTTCTTGTTTTCGCCTATTTTGTTGTGATTTGGCATCATATTTAGATCAAATGGTCTTTTGCCCTTTTTTAAATCAGTGGTTTGTTTCCATAAACACGGGACTTCTTTTTTCAAATTTTAACCAGACCACCTTGCTTATATTAACATTCTTTAAATTTAAGTCGAGTCGGTGGCCAGTTGAATGTCAAAAAGACCATAATGCGATTTGTTTCTGTGCTGTGCAGTTATCGCTCCAAATAAAAATTTTCTTTTTATTTTCAGTAATTTCCATATTCAATGCTCGCAGCAGTCATGACGAAATTTCATCGCCACCCCTGCCAGCACATGTAGGATACTTTGTGGTCAGCTAAATGTATACACACATTGAAGCACGATAACTAGCTCAAATAAAACATACCTGAATGTGTCAAAGTTGGGACGAATAATAGTTGTTGTAAATCAATGGATAGCACACTCTTGTTTGACTATTTGGATCTTGCGATGACAAAATATCTTCCTTTATTAAGGATGTGGCTGACTCAGCTTTTCTTTCTTCCTGTCTTTCAATCGTCTTTGTTCTCCAGCGAATGATTCAGAGCCACTTTTTCTCCTTTCTTTCTCGATTTTGTTCTTTTTTTGCTTTTCAGGCCAAAACAAACACTAACAACAACAAATGATACGTAGTATTACCGCGCGATTTACGATAGTTCGATTTATACTGGCACTTAGCACCTTTAAACATAAGGCGGTACTTAGCCATGTTGCTACTTCGGTGCCAATTTTTACAGTCAAGTAATACAGTAAAAATTAAGATGGCAAGAAGCTCATTTAACACATGGAAAACAGTTCTAACTAGCAGACACTTGACAATGGATACACGTTTGAGGATGCCAAAGTGTTACGTGTGGTCGGTCTTGCTGTACGCCAGTAAAACATGGACCTTAAAAATTAACACAATAAATAGGTTAGAAACATTTGAATTGTGGTGCTACCGCAGAATGCTGCGCGTAACTTGGACATCCCATACACTTTACACCGGAAGTGCTGAGAAAAATAGTCACAAATCGTGTTTTGCTGTCCAACATCAAAAGAAGAAAACTGTCATATATCGGTCATGTGGTTCGTGGTCCCAAGTAGGAACTAATTAAATTAATAATCCAAGGGAAAGTAGAGGAAAAACGCTGGATTGGCAAAAAAAAACTTCTATGGCTACGCAATGTTCGCCATTGGACGGGTCTACAGGTGTAGCAACTTTTTAGAGTAGCTGTGGATCGAGAGGCATACCGACAGCTAATCAACATGATGACCGCCACCGCTTGAATAACGAGCAAGGCACACGAAGAATAAATACATCTAGCATTTGGTCCCTTTTTTAAATTATTGTCGATGACGCATAGCACCTTTTTATGATTAAAAACTACGCCTTAATTAAAGCAGCAACAGTAAATTTATTACAAAATTTCTGCCGATATAAATTTTATACATATTTTATACATGTTTTTGACTAACACCAATTAAAAGTCGGATGCATAAAACATCCATGTTTTTTGTAAATTTAAATAATTTAAAGATTGTCGTATATTTAATTATGAGGTTAATGCAGTCACTGCCCATTTATTACATCACAAAAAACTGAGTTTCTAAAAAAGCCGATGAGAAGTAAACCGACAAAAGAGCGCACCTTTGTGAACATTGTGGGAGACTTAAATTTAATGATAAGGAGATAAAATTGTGTAACTTAGAAGTGGCAACCGCCGTATTCATTAAATTAAGAAAGTTATATGGCGAGTTTATACAGCAAATAAAATAAAATAAGGAACAAAATAAAATAAATTAATAAATATAAACATGCCCAAATCTATGAAAGCGTTTATACAACAAATAAGAAATATGAATAAGAATAAAAGATGGTCAATTTTTATCTCTTTTTCTTATTTTATTTTGTTTAAAAACTGATAATGCGCGTGACCCAAATGTTTTTTGTTCTAAATGTTCCGTACAATCAACCTAACCTAACCTAATAATTTATGGAGGTATTTTTCTTCTATGGCCCGTATATTTATTTTTAAAAGCTTCCATCTATGTTCAGAAGCTTCAGCTACAGAAAAAGTGATTTAAAAAACGTTAAACTATCTGATTTTTTGGCACATACGTGCTTTCTCCATTATGTTAGCAAGTGTGAGCAAAGCATTTTCTTTCTTTCGGCTGTTTTGTATTTTCCATCAGTTTTTGCATATAACTGAGGAAAGGTCGATACCTGCTCTACCAACATGCCATCATCCATTATAATATTTTTTCATCGATAATGAATGGTAGATATATAGTTGAATAATTTAAGATATAATGATAAAAATTAAAAAATCCTTATTTGAAATAAAATAACAAATCAATTTGGAGATTATGTACTGTTATGCACAAAACACAAAAGTCATTGTCAAAAAAGCTGCAATTTCATCGGTTCATTCTTATTTTATTTTAGTCATCTGCATAAACAAATATTTTTTGCACTCATTCCTTATTTTATTTTATGTTATTACTTATTTTATTTTATTTGCTAAATAAACTCGCCTTTAATGTAAAGAATAGCAAAAAATAAAAACGAATTCTATCGTTAAAATAAGACCTATTAAATTTGTTACATAAGATTTAAACATCAGTTTTAGTATAGCAACAATTAGGTTAAAAACATATGCCTATTTTTTGACATCTCAAAGCTTAGTTTGAAATGTGTCCTACAAATACACAATGAACAAATATGAATCAGTACAAATATAATATATTTGTATTGAACGAAAATGAAAGATAAATATATAGGGTGTTTTTCAATTCATGCGAAAAAATTCAATAGGTGATTGACCGTATGAAATTATGATGGATCTTTTCTTTAACAAAATTCCTTAGCCTACCCCTTCTGAGATATCACTCTTTAAAGGTGGGGAGTAAAATTAAGTTTTAATTTTTTTTCTTGAATTTAAATTAAAATGAAAATTTGGAATTTTGTAATGTTCCATACACTCGCAAAGGTCTAACCACTGGTATTTTTTCAACAACCATGTTACATTATAAGGAGGTGAAATTAGCATACTTTAACCGATTTAATATCAAATCTTTTTTTGAGATTTAGTTTTGTAAAATAAAAAAATTACTTTAAATCCATGTTTATTTAAAAACATTTCTTAATCTTAAAGTTTTTACTAAAACCAATAGATTCGGTTAAAAAAAAATTAAATTCAATATTTTGTATGATACCTCGTTTAATTTAATTTTTTTTACCGAATCTGTTGGTTCAAGCAAAAAAATTTAAGAATAAGAAATGTTTTTAATTAAACAGCGATTTTAAATATATATTTTTATTTTACAAAACTAAATCTTGAAATAAAGATTTGATATTAAATAGGGTAAGGGATGCTAATTTCACCCCCTTATAATGTAACAAAAATGTTAAAGAAAATACCGGTGGTTAGGCAAAGATCCATCATAATTTCATACAGGCAATAAGCTCCTGAATTTTTCAGGCGAATACACCCTGTGTATTGCTACTTATTGTTTTGGTAATACCTATTTTCAAACAGAAAAACCGAAAATAATATAAATTCCAATAAAAGTTTATTGTAAAAAAAAAAGTATAAATTTTTATACAATTTACACTTATCTTTCAATTAAAAAAAAAATTTATTTTATGACTTTATTTGAAAAAATGTTTATTGTAAACAGCCAGTTTTTGAGCTCGTTCAGTATTACGATTTTAAATATGCAAAAAATTATATTGACATAATAAGTTGCGATTTTTACCGGCTTTTCCAAAGTATTTTTTAAATTAAATTTTTTTAGATTGCTAAAGGGTAGGTTTTTTTGAAAGAAAAGTTCTAGACCATTGCGAAGCCCCGTAACGCAGCAATACCGAGTAAGAACCAATCAGGAAATATCAGAATTTTACAAAGATCCAGATATTGTAAAGGAGATAAAGACAAGAAGGCTGCAATGGGCGGGTCGTGTACAAAGACAAATGGAGGATAAAATTGGCTTGGAAAGGAACACCAATAGGGCAAAGACCTTTGGGTCGCCCCAGAATGAGGTGGCGTGACAACATCAAAGCGGACCCAAGGACCATGGGGATAGAATACGACCCAGCATTGATGGAAGATCGACAACATTGGAGGCAAATAGAACAGTGGGCCAAGACCCACCCCGGTTGTAGAGCCATGGAGTAAGTAAGTAAGTAAAGGGTAGCTTTTATTTTATCACCAGTTTTTAGCAATTCGTTTATTTGTTAACTACGTAGTAAACACAATATTCTTACATATTCGAAAGTGAAATCAAGATTAGAAACCACCGATGAATATTTAAAAACCCAAATGCAGTACCAAATTTAGAGGTTACAAATACACAATTTTCCGGCCCAGAGCCCTTCTGTGGACTTTCCAAAGCCCACTTAAAAGAAGAGGTTCGACGCTGGGAAACAAATGAAATAAAATCTCACTTGCATAAAGTGCCAGGACAAAGACAAGCGAAAAGGCTAGTAAGCCTTTCGCCAAGGAAAGCTAAACAGCTTCTCGAGTTGGACTAGAAAGACTTGAAACTGGTGACGGGGCTCCTTACTAAACACTGCCCTCTGAGGTATCACCTTAAAAAGAGGGGTAAAACAGAGAGTGATAGTTGCCGCTACTGCGAGAACTTCGCTGAAATTGCAGAACATTTGCTTTGCGAATGCCCAGCGCTTTTCTGCAAGAGGCTTAAGTTTCTGGAAGGGGCCTTCCTAAAGCCCTTCGATGTCAGAAACTTAGCCCTCAGGAAACTAATAAACTTTACTTGAAGTCTCGGAATCCCGGGCCTCGAATAGATTAAGGGTTTTGCACAAAAGATCTGATAGGTCAAAGTGCTTGAGAGGCAGCATAGCCTTCACGACCCACCCTACAATCTACAATTTACAATCTATATAATTTGATGTAGATTTATAATATTTATATTTTGTATAAAAATGGTAAATCTGGTAGTGTTTATTTATTAAAAATAATAATACATGAACGATAAAGTTTTATTACTATCAGGATAAATTTAATTAACAAAGTTTATATTGTATGTATTTGTGCCTTAAAATCGAGCGTTGCTCATCCAACGCACGTTTTAAACTAAATAATACATAAAATAAAGCCAAACATAATGTAGCGAGGAAAATTGTCAGAATCTAGAAGTAATGGTAACATTAATAGTTATCATAACATTTTAATTTAGGTCGGTGGACCCTCATCCTAAACTGTTGTCAAAATTAGTAGAATCAATAAAATCTTAAGGATGAATTGCCTTGTAACATTTTCATACTTGTTAAATATTTATATATTTTAGACTAATTAAATTTATAAAAAACGTTCTATCTATTGTTTTTTTTTTAATTTCCTTTAATTTTCATTCTTGTTTTTGTAAAAATAAAGCGAAAATAATATTTAATAATTTGTGATTCAATATCGAACACTTCATACATGTTTTTAAACTTGTTTTTATAATTAAAAATGAATGAACACACATTTTTGCTTTCTCTACATTCATCAGTGCTCTTATACATGCTCGTCGGTTGTTGGTACTCTTGACCTGGCCTTTCTTCAAAACAATGTTGATCTGATCGAGATATGTTCGCCGAGGTCGACCTCTACCGACTTGTCCATTCACACTCGCCTTATAAATTTGTTTCGTCAATCTTCCTTTATTCATCATTTCTACGTGTTCAAACCATCCAAGCATTCCTTTATCTATCTTTGTAACCACGTCTTCTTTTACACCACATCGTTCTCTTATCTCACTATTCTTTACTTTATCCAATCGAGTCACTCCGACTATACTTCTAAGACTACTCATTTCCGCAGCATTAATCCTATATTTATGCTTCTTCTGCCAATATATATATATATATATATATATATATATATATATATAAGTATAAGAAGTACTTATTCTATTTATGTGGGGAAGCAGCAAGTAAAAGAAAACTTTTTTAAGATTTTCCAAGCTTTCGGAAATTTTTTATTTCTATTCTCAGGGAACTAGAATAAGGATTTTAAGGAGATCAAAAAATATTTTTTTTTATAAAATTAAAATTTTTTGTTACACTTTTATCAATACACAAATTTGTTGTTACAAGTCAATTGAGATAAAATTATATGCACAGATATTATTATTTTAATTCGTTTTTATGTTGCTACTTACATATTTTTAGATATTTAATTTTTAAAAACTAATAATTTTGATATAAAAATTTTACACGTCTATCTTTGAAAAATATAATTTTTATACTGCTTTCCTTTCTTTTGTTTTACAAACATCTCCAAGGTTTTCCTCCTTTTTTTTATTTAGCATTTACGTGCATACGTTTATATAGCAAACTGTTATTATTTTTTCATGTAGAATCACCCTCTGAAGTTTGTCGCACGTATTTACTAACACCCTGGACTAATGTCTAAGCATGCTCCAACAACTGTTGGAACAGTGTTTTCTTTACGTGAAATATTCAGCAGGCATGGTTTACCCGAAATTTTAGCGAGTGATAATGCTTTCATTTTCAAATCTACTGAATTCAATAAATGTTGTTCACGGAATGGTATCTCACAGGATTTCCAGCAACAAATTGACAAGCTGAGCGTTTTTGTCAGACCTTGAAAGCCAAGTTAAAGTGTATGATTCATGGATCTAGAATATTACATGATAAATTACATTATTTTCTTTTAGGATACCGAGTGACACCTTTATCCTGTGAAAAATCACCATCGAAAATATTATTTGGTCGTAATCTAAACACCAAGTTGGATTTAACTCGCCCACGAAAGCAAGAAAAACCAAATGTTCAGCAACCGAAATTTGACAAATTCTTCAGGAATGGGGATAGAGTACAGTCACGGAATTATTTAAGAAACATCTTATGAAAATATGGTGTTGTACTTGAACGATTAGGTAGACTGCATTACTTTATAGAATTAGATGATGGTTTTATCATCAAGCGTCATTAAAATCAGTTAAGAGTATGTTAAGTGGCGAGAAAACCAAGATTCACTACACAGCAATCAACGATTCCTGAGGTTCAACCGGTAACACTTATTCCGATGTCTAATTCAAGACAAGGAGCGATTTCTAGTATGAAAAAACCCTCAAGAAGAGTTGTATTCTCTGAACCAGTAATAAGTACTGGTAGTGAACCTCAGACTGCTGTAACTACAGCAGAAGCATCTTCCTCAACAGAATGTTCTGCAAGACCTTCGCCAGGATCCTTGGAGAAATTACAATCAAGATAGGGACAAAGTAGCGAGCAACCTTTCATGTCAGCAGCTCCATTCATTGGAGATATGATGAATGAGGAGACACAAACTCCACAGACTTCTTCGATGACCACCTTCATTAAGAATTCGCCTATCTATCTGACGATTTACCACGCTTAACAAGGATTAGAAAACCAGTTGATCGTTTTCATTTTTGATCTGGTTTTTTTTAATGCACATCGATATTAAACGGCAAAAAATTGTTATGTATTTGACCTTGTATATATATTTATATATATATATATATATATATATATATATATATATATATATATATATATATAATCAACGTAACACGCAAGGCCTTTAAGACATGAAAACCAGTTCTATGTAATAGAAATCTGTCTTAAGATGGTATGTGTGGTCTGTCCTACTTTATGGTCGCGAGACGTGGACACTAAATGTCACAACGGTAAATAGAATAAAAGCATTTGAAATGTGGTCCTACCACCGGATTATAATAATATCGTGGGTCTCGCATACTACCAATGAGGATGTCCTCAGAATGATGAACATGGAACGGCAACTGCTAAACACTATAAAGAGGAGAAAAACGGAGTACTTTGAACACATAATCAGAGGATCTAAATATCAGCTACTGAGCCTCATAACACAGGGAAAATTGGAAGGTAAAAGGTGGATAAGGCGAAAAAAGCTGTGCTGGTTACGCAATATCAGGCAATGGTGTGGTCGAAGAACTGTTTGTGATATATATATATATATATATATATATATATATATATATATATATATATATATATATATATATATGTATACGTCATGTCAGTTAGATTGATTGACTAGATTGATTAATAAAAAATAATTCAATGTCAATCATTGATCTTAAAAAAATAAGAATTTTTACAATATAATACTTACAAATATTTAAAAAATGATTAACGAATATGTAATTGAGTTATAATCACGTGTTATTTTGTGTGTGAATTTTTAGAATGCTATATCTTAATTTATTTATCGGCAAATTTTAAAGTGAAAACTTAAGGCGCGTTGAGCAAAATTTGGTAGGGGTAAACTTATAGTTTCACATCACCCTGAGGTGTTTTTGTTATAAAAGATAACAGCGGCTGTCAGCAATGGTCAAAATAACAAAAAAAAACGGTGACGTCATAGCTACTTATTCTTCTTCTATCTGACTGCCAAAAAGTGGCCTCAAGCTGACAGCCTACTTTTATTAGGTTAGTTATTATTCAATGATTTTAATTTACAAATTATAAAATTCTAATTTTTAATACTGCAATTAATTTGGAAATTTAAAAAAAAAATACTGTATTTTGTAACAGTTATCACTTCTGTCGACATTTTTTTTTCATTTAAAAATATATACTAATTAAATCGATAAGTTACAACAAAATAAGTATACTTGGACAACACCAACATTCAAAAATATGACAATAATTTTTAAACTATTTTAAGTTTTAGAAAGAGAATAATTTAGATCCTTGTAACCCTCCTTGCAGTACACCATTCGTGAGAATTAATTCACGCCACAGGGGGAGATTAAACCTATAAATCTCGTTAGGTATGAGTAGGTGGATCGATTATTGCAAGTGGTTTTCTTCACAAGGATATTTAACGATGGCAAATATTTTCTCTTTTAATTGTAAAAGCAGATGATATCTTACCGACGAAAGAATTTATAGCACACAAAAATAGTAACCTAATAAGGAATGTTGATACCAGATGACAGAGCAGAATATTTAACATAGTAAAATTAAAAAGAAGTGCTTATAGGACGTAATAACCATTACAATCAAGAAAATAATTCCTTGTTTAACAAACCCGATGCTTTTTATACTGTCTGTTTCTTTTGGGGTTATGCAAAAGCTGCCAACTGCTTACTTTATTACTTTTTACTAACTGGATAATTTTTTATTCTATCAGCTATCGCCTATTAGCGACCGCCTGTATAAAACGACCACTCCCTATACCGACCGATTTTGAATTTCCCAATTTTAGTTGGATAATCCCATGTTATTGTACCTATCTATACCGACCCTTTTTCTGAAACAACCGCGGGCACTAATTATGGAAATTTCTTAGTACACAACAATGCTAAAAACAATTTCAATACAAGGCAATAAAATCCGACAAAATGCCATCTTCAACAGTATTAAAAATAATAATATGTGGAAGTAATGTATGTATTTGTATATACAAAGAAAGTACCTAAATGTATTTATTTAAAATTTATACGTATAAATCCCAAATTTATTAATTATAAAGCTTGTTTTAAAAGTTTACCAGCCAACGTTAAATAATTTCCCAAAATCGAGGGACTAGCTGTTGACAAAGTGGTTTTCAATTAGTCATGTGAGGCTAAAAATAAGCACCAATATCAAGACCATAATTTTATTAAAATCAATTTAAAATAAAAAAATATCATTGATATCTGGTTATTTAAAAAAAACCATACATATGTAAATCATTTTAAAATCTTGCTTGTTCTTTAGTTTTAAGTTAATTAATTTTTATAGAAATTCTGATAATTTAATGATGTTATAAAAAATTTTAATAAATAAAGATTATAAATATAAAATGCATATTAGATGTCCTAATTTTTCTAGTTCTTTAAGCGACCACCCCTCTTTGGCGAAAAATGCATGATTCCCTTTAATATCTTTATTGGGAAGTTTTACTGTATAATTTACAGATAAACCTATTTGCGTCAAATTTCTTACCACTCGATTAAAACTTATTTTATATCTGATCTAACCTAAACTAATAGATTAAGTGTAAGTATCGATTCTAAAACTATAAAGGTTATTAGCAACACATTAAGATAGTTACAAAAGTAACCCTATATTAAACTGTAAACGTTTATGGTTTTCAAAAACAGTAACACGTTACAGACATTGTTTATACTTAAAGCACTGGACAGAGTATTAGGTAAATAATACCTTTTCCTTGTTATTGTGTATTTAGTACAGTTTAACAATATATGTTTAATGGAGAGAACTGTATTGCAGGATTTACACATAGTAATCGGTTCCTGTTTCATTAGATATTCGTGTGTAATTCTTGTATGGCCCAGTCGCAAGCGTGATGTTTTGACCTGACACTGGCGGTTTTCTGGATAACACAACCATTTTTGGAACGTGGGTTTTACCTCCCGTAACTTTTGTTCGCACTGATTCCACTCACTTTGCCACATAAACGTTATTTTGTTTAAAAGAGACCTTTTTATGTCCGAACTTACAACACTGTTATTTAGGAGAGCACTATCGTCACTAATTGCATGCGAGCACACTTGTCTACTATTTCATTGCCTACAATTCCTATATGTAAAGGGATCCAAATGAATATTACTATTTTCCTCTTTTCGTTTGCTAAAAATAGTTCGTTCTTGATTTTTTGTACTATTGGATGTTTGGGATATAAATGTTGAATTAAATATAAGGAGTTAAGTGAGTCCGTAAGGATTATAAATTTATTGTATGAATCAGTGGTGTTAATATATTTGAGAGCTTAAAATATTGCATAAAGTTCGGCAGATAGAATCGTATTGTCAATTAGGAGTTTGAATAGTAATTTTTCAGAGGAGGTTACTACTGCAGCACCTACGCCTTCCGGGGTTTTGGATGCATCTGTATAGATGTTTTCGTGATTTGGGTATTTGGATAGCAGATCGTTAAATTTTGCTATTAAAATGTGAGGATTTGTATCGTGCATTCAAACGTATAGAATACATGTTACATTATATTAATAACATGCCACGAGTATAAACCTGAGAATAAATTTCTGATATACGAGTGAAATCGAAAAAGTTTGTTTTTATTTTTGTTTTATTTCAATGAGTTTATTTAATTAAACTATGGCATATTTGGCTAAAATTTTATATGTCTTGTTTATCATTTAATGTATTTTTTTCTTTTTTTATGTATCATTTCTTTAATATTTAATTTGTGGTAATTTGAGTCTTATGCTGATATTTTTGTATTTTTAAAATCGAATTCATGTTTTTCTGTTTTTTCACATTGTTATATCTACATATTTTTTTGGACAATTTAAGCATAGTACAGAGTTTACAAACGTTCGATTTATTATTGGTTTTTGTTTGGCTTTTTAGTTTGGTAAATATTAGTGATAAAGTGTTTTTCGAAAACATCAAATGTTGACATTTTCGTTAAAATCTTAGTTAGCGAAGTGGCTCTTTTCTGTCACTCAGCTGATAAATACTTTTTCTGCCTACTGTGCAGAAAGCGTCACTTTCGGCCCGCTACGCAAAACGAAGTTGCCGTTTTTCGGCTACAGTAGAGAGAAAAATAGTATACACACCACAGGCATTAAAGTAAGAAATGTCGCAGAGCACATGTTTGTTGACCAAGGCGAAGCTCTAGATGCCCTAGATGTATAATATACTATTACGTTCTAGATGAAGGAAGATTTACGAAACAAATTTATAAGGCGAGTGTAAATGGACAAGTCGGTAGAGGTTGACCTCGGCGAACATATCTTGATCAGATCGACATTGTTTTGAAGAAAGGCCAGGTCAAGATTATCAACAACCGACGAGCATGCATGAGAGCACTGATGAAAGTAGAGGAAGCAAAAGATGTGTGTAAGAACCGTAGCGGAAGTGGAAGGAAGTGGTCTCTGCCTACACCTACGGAAAAAAGCGTGACTATGTATGTATGTTTGTATGTACGTTCTAGAACGTAAATGTTGGTCATTTGTTGGGAACTTATTTACGAATTTATTAATTGAATACTCAATATACGAGTATATTAAGTAGTTTCAATACATAATAATAATAAAATATTATCCGAGACTTACATAATTCGCAGACGCTACAGTTTTCAGATGGTTGCTGGTTTTCAGTTTTCACTATTTTCCTTTTCACCCTTCAGTTTTTACATGTTTTTTAATGTCACAGATTACAGATGACAACATTTCTTTCGTATCTTGTCATCTGTCAATTCTGATTAAGTATGTATGGTAGAGATGGGATAGCGAATTATCGACATTGCACGGATCAGGGAGATAAGTATCCAGATATGGGCCATCACAGTTAAAGTTCTTGATTTCTTTGGACGATATCCAACTGATTTGTATTTTAAATATGGTATCATTTTTGGAAATATTGTGATATTTACATTTTCTTTGACATTTAACGTACTCTTTAGCATAGAATATACTAACCATAAAGTTGAAGGCTTTACTTTTTTAATTTTATGTTCAAAGTATGCCAATAACATAGATTCGGACACTTTCTAAATGCTCTTGGAACTGCACCACTCTTTGAATTGGGTATAGGCAACTTCGTACTGTCTTGATGATTTCTGTGGTATTAATAGTGCAACCGCACTTTGTGCCGCTTCCAATACTTCTTTTGGTAAATAGTCATTATCACTTTTAGAGCTTATTTCTAAATAAACACTTAAAAAAAATGACTTTATAGCTGTGACAGTTTGACACGTTACGAGTCATGCAAAAAATTGGTTGTCTATAAAGTCGATTTACGGACGATAATTTTACGTGATAACGTCATAAGAAAACATTGATGAAAAATTGAATACTTTTATAAATTGAATTGTATTATTATTACTGAATTATAATCATTCTGTATAATACAAAGAAAGAGTTAATTAAAAATTACATTTTTTTGGATAAATTAACATTTATTTGCACTAGTTAATTCAAATATTTTCTGTCTCTCTTTTGCTTAGACGCATCAGCCGATGGAGTGAAAGAGAGATAGATGCGTCACAAGCCGAACGCTTAGGCCGATCGTGCATCTCTATTACTTGTTCCACGCTCTCGCTTGCATTGTCTCGGCTCAGGCGGAACGTGACAATGAATCACGCTTTTTCGTGCATGCAGCCGGCGTTCATCGATTTATAAGTCATTATCACGTCAACAATACTACCTACTAGATCGTCTTATTTCAAACACAAAATGTCAGTTAAGGATGATAAATACTTTTATTAAGTTTTATTAATTTTTTTATTCTCATTTTAGTTGTAATGCAGATTTCGGAAAAATATATTTTGCACCTCGAATGCTAAATGCTTTAGCGTTATCGAATGGTTATTTTGCCTCGCTGAAGCTCGACAAAATAACTTCCATTCTTAAACGCAAAAAATAACTCCCATTCTTAAACGCAAAAGTATCATTTTGCATTCTAGATACAAAAATAACTATTTGAGCTTTATGGCATGTTATGTTTAGAAAATATGTATTTTATTATTTCATTTAACATATTTAAAAGGACTATTTTTACAAAAAATCAAAGTTTTTAAGGGGTTAAATAAGATCTTTTAAATATATTTTTATGCTTATTTAAAACTCTTTTCTCGTTTTCCCTAAAAAAGATTTTTATTTACCTACACATTTATAAAAGCATAAAAATATATTTAAACGATCTTATGTAACCCCTTAAAAACTTCGATTAGTTACAATGATAGTCCTTTTAAATATGTTAAATAAAAAATTATGCTGTTACCTTACTTAGCTGATCCATTATACCATAATTTCCCATTATTTTATTTTTTTGTATTTTTTATTATTTCCATCATATTTTCTTTATAGAAAAATTAATATTTTGCATGTTACATGGTTTAAATTAAAAGCAAGTCTACAGGTTGTTCCCTTTTTAACACGCTTATATTAGTTTCTCTTTATCTTGTATGTATGTATGTATGTATATATGTATGTATCTATGTATCTATGTTTGTAACTGACTCTTTGGTCTCAATTTTGCCCTACTTTAAGCGATCGGATTTAATTTAAACTTTGCACACTTGTCAAAGACCGACGACAATGCAATAATTCGATCAAAATATCCGATTATCATGATTAATTTCACCAGGATTCATAAATTTCTTTAGGGATCCTTTGCATGAGAGTAAGAGACAGAAAACTAATGCGTGAACTACGCATGCGCGCAGAACAAGTTTATAGCATCGGTGGTTCAGTGGTAGAATGCTCGCCAGTCACAAGGTTTAATTCCCGGATGATGCATTCTTTTTGTGCTTGTACCATTCAATACATAATTTTTTTAGTAAGTAAAACAAATCGAACTTTAAAGCGAAAAATAAATTATAGTTTAAAAAAACTAAAAAACAATCTTTTAGAGTTAACGAAACTGAATAGTAAAAAATAATTCTAAACAAGAATAAAATTACTGACGAGAAAATTAATGTCACTGTTTTAAAAGCGTGGGGTGCTTTGTATGACATTTTTAAACTAACTCTGCGTTTCGGAATAAAAGCACCCCACGCTTTTAGGACATTAACAATAATTTTTTCTTCAGTAATTTTATTCTTATGTTAATAATTTTTTTTTACTTTTTAGTTTGATTAACACTAAAAGAGTTTTTTTTAATTTTTTTTTAAACCATAATTTATTTGAAACTTAATTTGAGCCTAAGATAACGTCAGATTAACCCATTTAAAAAACGAATGGAGAAGTTGAAGGAATCGCGTACTTGTCTCTAAATTTAACACTATTAATGATACTGACAAAAAAAACTAAAGAAAGTAATTTGTTTTTATTTTTTTATTTTCTAAGTAAACAAACAGTCCTGCCACAAATAGCAATCTGATATATCTCTTGAAATTTTCGGGTTACAAAGGAGCAAAGAAAAAAACGCATTTAGTCGTTGCAAGATGTTCGGTTTCCCAGTTGAATTGAATACTTGTTTTTTTGCTAGAATACCCCGTTTCGACTGGTCGAAACCGTTTAAATCGGAAATCACCAGTCGATCTTCTAGAGTTCTTATTAAAAAGTTTGCGTTGTACCCCCGAAAAAAAGGCGCCCCTATTCTCAAATCCATTAGGATCAAACAAATGGATTTGGTAGAATGTTTTTTTGTGAGATGTTTCAATAATTTACATTGTTTTGCTTTTTATTATTTTTAAGTTACGAATAATATCTAAATGATCGATTACAGCTTGCTAAAATTTATTTTTATTGCTACCAATGCTTTGACACTTTTTAAATTATTTGTTTAATTTGAACCTTAAAAAATTGAAACAAATTTTTAATTTTTTTAAACAAATATTACTTGGTAGTATTCGAAATGACACATAACTAGTTTATTTTCTGTTGACGAAGAATGATTTACACTATTTAAAATCCAATGCAAATTGAACACTTTTAACGTATTACGTAAAGGAGCCTATTTTTTGAATTTTATTTAAAAAATTTTTGGTGACATTACTTATTCATACTTGCCTTCAGTAACAAATTAACCTTATCTCTAATGATAATACTGGTTAATAGTAAAAACCCAAGTGTTTACTATTAAATATTTTGTTCCCTCTTTTTTAAAAAATAAGCTTAAAAAATTACATGAAATTTTACACACGTTTATATAGTCACGCCTTTTTTTATAGGGATAGGCAGAGACCACTTCTTTTCACTTCCGCTACGGTTCTTAGACACTTCTTCGCTTCTTTTACCTTCATTAGCGCTTTCATTTATGCTCGTCGGTTGCTGGTACTCCTGACCTGGCTTTTATTCAAAACAATTTCGATCGGATCGAGATATGTTTGTCCCAGGTCGACCTCTACCGACTTTCCCATTCACACTCGCCTTATAATAAATTTATTTCGTCTTTCTTATTTCTTTCATCCATCCTCTTTACGTGACTAAACCATCAAAGCATTATTTAATCTTTTTTTGTTACTACATTTTTTTTCACACCACAGTGTCCCCTTATCACACTATTTTTCACTTTATTCATCAGAGTTACTTCAGTTATAGGTTAGGTTAGGTTAGGTTTTATGTGAGTGGGGTGTGGTCGCCCCTCCACCGCGACCCTTAGTAGGTCTATTGTGGCTCACCCCTAGAGGCTACAGTTCACCGTACAATCCAGCCCTTCTTACGAAGTTCATGGTTGTATAGGGTGAGATTTTTTTAAAATCGGTAGGTTCTAGGTTAGTGTAACCAAATATGTTGAACCTTATTCTTCCCAGGCCGGGGCATGAACATAGTATATGTTCAGCAGTTTCGTCTTTCACGCAGCAGAACCGACAGTCCGTTTGTTGGTTCAGATCTATCTTTCTGAGGTGGTATCTCAGACGACAGTGTCCCGTAAGCAGTCCTGTTAGAATACGCAGGTCATTTCTGCTCCATTCTAGGATCTGCTTAGTTGTGTTTCTCGAGGGTTGTAACGGTAAAAACGCCTTCGAGTGGGTTAGCCCTGGTAAGTCGGACCAGTACGTGAGTATTTTCCTCTCCGCCCAGTCCGAAATAATTGTTTTGGCGGCACTTGTGGTGACTCCAAAAACCGGTTCTGGTCCAGTGAACGCAGATTCGGCCCCCTGTTTTGCAAGGGTGTCGGCTTTTTCGTTTCCTTCCACTCCCTGGTGCCCAGGTACCCACAGTGGGGTCACCCTGTTGTTCGCACCAAGGTACTCTAAGGATTCGATGCAATTCCATACAAGTTTAGAATTTATCTTGTTGGAGCTCAGTGCTTTTAAAGCGGCCTGGCTGTCTGATATTATATTTATGTTTTTGTTCGCTAGAGGTCTGTTGGTCAACTCTCTTGCACACAATTCGATAGCGAATATTTCAGCCTGAAAGATTGTGGCATACCTGCCAAGACTGGTAGATATTTCAATCTTTGGTTTCCTGCTGAAAACACCGGCCCCAACTCCATCTGGGGTTTTTGAGCCGTCTGTGTACATTACGTATTCAGTCTCTGGGAAGAGGATTTGTCCCCTCATCCATTCGTCTCTCTCCGGAAAGAGGACTTTGAACGACTTTCCTACGTGTATTTTTGTGGCTAGCAAGTCAGGAACCATCCCGAGAATTTGGTGGTTTTTTGTTTCACTCAGTATCCCGGAGTGATCTCCGAGTTGCTCTCCATTTATTTGCTTTTCCAAAGACAGCAATCTATAGGAAGCTATCCTGGCCTCCCTCTCTAAGAGAATATCTAGGGGAGGGAGATGTAGGAGGTGTTCCATCGCTGCCGTTGGTGTGCTGGACATAGCTCCAGTTATGGCCAGGCATGCCAGCCGCTGAAGGCCAGCAAGCTTTGCTCTAGCTGTCTGTTGTAACCCTTTGGTCCACTAGACTACTGAACCATACGTGACCATAGATATTATCATTGTTTGATAAATCCAGTAAATCTGTTTGGGGTTCATTCCCCAAGATTTGCCACATACTCTTCTGAGATTCCAGAGAGAAAACCTGGCTTTGTTTATTGTTTTTTCCAAGTGGGCGTTCCAGGTGAGTCTTTTATCCAGAACTACACCCAGGTATTTCACTTCCGTCGCAAATGGAATGCTCTCTCCGTATAGGACTTCAGTTATACTTCTTTCAGATTACTCATCTCCGCAGCATTGATCTCACTTTCATGTTTGTTTTACCAAACCCAACATTCACTTACATACATAAGTGTAGGGACCAGCACTCCTCTACACAGCTAGTCGTGTCTTTTTTGACACGTTCTGGCTGATGATGCAGGGCCCCATTAATTTTTTTTTCTGCCAACACCTTTTGCTCAATATCACAGATACAATTTAAAATACTAATTAAACTAATTATCTACTTTGCTAACAGACTGTTATTTTCACTACGCACTCTCTTTCAAATCTTATAAACAACCGTCTAATAATAAGTTTAACACCAGCCATGGCAAATATTTGATACTTATATTAATATGCCAACAATGAGATATTTTCTGGGGGTTTGACTCCAAATGTGTAAATTTAATTTTTCTTTTGGTTAACATTTCATGCATATGACGCCTCAACATAAAATACGGTGTTTGTTTGTTTGTTTAATAGGTAAACTATTCATAAAAGTGATATGCCTAATTATATGCGGATGTTAAATAATTAAGTAGGTATTAATTTATTAATAAGGATGTAGAGATACTTGTGGTAAGAGTTCCCTGTAGACCCATTTGGCTGGCACAGCAAGGAAAGAAAACATGACATCCAATTCAAATTAAACAAATTAACATGATACATATACTTGCAGGTATTTTGTTTGAGTTTTATTTAAAATTTTAATTCGGCTTAAATTCTTAAATTCTTTATCAGGACTGGGTCCAAGTTTTTTTTTAAGATGGAGAATAGGTTATGACTCAAGCTCAAGGTCTACTGTGAGACTTCACTGACTGTGTCAGGTTTACTCACTAAAAACTACACCCCTATTTAGCTTAATCTGGCTATTGTCTCCGGTGACGCTTAGGCCTGTTAGCCCATTGTATCTTGCCTATATGGTTTTGTATCATTGTACAATGGAGACCCGACCCGCAGACCGCCCGGCAATAACCCGGAAACAGCAAAACACACACTGCGCCTCCGCGAAGCACTGGTCCGAAAAAGACAGGCAATTCTCGGGACCTAGAACCACGCTGCACCCAATCCAGTTCCTTCGTACCTTGTACAAGTTTTGTACTCGATGGAAACAATGTAGCCGTTCAAGAACCGCCCATCCTCCCCAGCGCCCCGCAGCAGTATAGCACGTGCTCTACCGCCCCCGGATCCCCGCCGTACAACCCGCCGGCCAGGCCTCCATTATACAGTCCATTAGTGATTCTTAGCTGATTCCTGTTCATCGGTAACAGTTCTGCCGTCCTTTTATGGCACGGCTCTTTGATGTATTATTTCCCGTGTTGGTTTTCTGGTATGCTTTTTCAGTAGTTTTTGTGTTTTTTTAAACCTCTTCTTGCAAGTTTGTCTACTTCCTCATTACCTGCAACTTCCTGGCGTCCTGGAACTCGTATCAGTTTGATGTGGTTACGGTCTACCAGCGTTATCAGTTCTTTTTTGCAGTCAACGAGTATGGGGAAAGGGGTTGTCCAGGCCTGAGGTGCCCCCTGCACAAGACTAAGGCTGTCTACTAAAGGATTTCACCCGGTTTCTTGTAGGCTTCGTAAGCTACGGTTCTCCTCCACCGCCATGCATCCATCAGCACGGGTCACATGACATTTTGGATTGGGAGTCTTTTAGTCGCTTTTTACGACAGGCAGACCATACCTGGAATATATTCTACGAGTATTTTCCCCGTATCCTCAAGGGATAGCGCAGCACTTTAAATATTGAAACTAAAATATGTTGCCTTCATATATTTTTGGATTATTGGCAGATAAATGGTATGTTTATGGTATAAACAAGATCCTTAAGTAATGTTATACAAATTAAATAAACCACTGACAATAACATCGCTTAAGTTCACAATAAATCGGAGTTTTGGCGCCGATTATTTACTTTTGATTAAACTTAAGAAAACACCATTAAACGCTCGAAACAAAACAATGAACTGTGAAGGAGGAATCGGCTCCAAAAAAAGCAAAAACTACCACGTATTACTACTTGACAAGCTAAATGCAGAAATTGCAGAAAACCGGCCATATTTGGAAACAAAATTTTGTTTCAACAAGACAATTTGTCTCACACCTCAGTAGTTGCCATGGCAAAAAACCACGAATTACGGTTTGAACTGCTTGTCCACACTTTTTACTCAGACCAGATCTAGCCCCAAGCGACTTTTTTTTGTTTCCTAATCTAGAAATTTCCCTTTAAAATATTTTTGTCAAATGAAAAAGCTATCACCTTCGTAAACAATTATTTTTCAGAGAAAGACGCCGAGAACTATTTGGACGGGTTAAAGAGACGAGAAGTGTGTAGACTTCAAGGAGACTACCTATGTAGAAAAATAAAAGTTTATTTAAAGAAAAAAAATCTTGTAATTTAATATTTATATAAATATATATAATACTTAAGATAAATAAACTAAACCCTATTAAATATATATATATATATATATATATATATATATATATATATATATATATATATATATATATATAAATAAACAGTAGAAATGTAGCAGGAAACTAACAAATGGGTCCGATTTTGCGAATCCCAAATTTTGACATATCTCCACATTTCAAGGTCCCCAGAGTCGAATACAATAGTTTTTAAGTGGACCTCTCTGTGTGTATGTTCGTATGTGCGTTCGGAATTATTTTTCGTCTCGATTATCTCGAGAACAAAAAATGATATCGACGTGGGACCAATTGCATTCAACGAATAATTACGCAACTTAGAACTAATTAGGTTTTCAGCAAAATCGGTCAAGTTTTTTTTATGTAGAATCAAAAAGCTAAAAAAATGGTAAACTACCTGAATTTTGCAATATATAAATTATACTATTTTTGAATAATATGATTATTGCATGTTAGGAATATTTGTATGAAAAATATTTTGACAATATTTCATAAAAAGAGATAGTTTTAGAAAACAAAAATAGGAATTGGAGAATTTTAAACTTGTGTCATTATTGAGAGAATAGCATTGAAGACGCTATAACAGTGAAAAATTATTGTTAGTAATAATCAAGCATTGTTTATAACAATTGAATATTGTTACTAACAAATGATTATTGATCATAATAATTAAAAAAAAATTTCAATGGTTACAAACAATTGAAAATAGCTCCAGCTTATGAAATGATAAGAAAAAGTTTGAAAGAATACGGTTGACATAAACAGAATATTGTTAATGACAATTATAATTTGTTATAAACAATTTGAAATCGTTTTTTATAATAATTTTAATAATATTAATGATAATAATTATAACAAAAAAACATATGGTATTTTTCCATTCTTTCCACTGGGAAGTTAGTCGTGTGGACCTCTCGAGTCGCACCCAGACTATCAGAGAGCACTGATATTTTATTTTTAAAATTGTTATTTTTTTAAAAAGCATTTCTTATCACTTGTTTTGCCTGATTTTTTTACACATAAAGTCGTGGGAGCCATTCTGTGGTATACCTAACCTAGTCTTGTAATTATAACGATTTCTAAAGGCGGGCATTATTATGAGTCCCTCGGGGTAGCACCGTATTATTGGATACAACCGGTACCAAATAAATTATAACGTTATTAATACGATAAGGCATTAAATTGTTGATTGTTTTAGCAGAACAAGTAATAAATTTTATTAAGATCCACAGACATTCGGTATGTCAATGTTCCGCGATAAATATGCTTCTTTATTGAAATTCATGTTTTGTCTAAATTTATTAAATTATTGTAAAGAAATATTGAATTTATTCAGACATTTGTGATAGTTATTTGGAAGTTTTTTAAAAAATTTGTGCCTTTCTTTTCCTTTCACTAAAGAAGCATATTATTGGCTACTATGTATTTATCTTTTTATATCATGCAGTATTTATTTAAAAGTGCAGCAATTAAAAAATAAGAAAACATTTATAAACCATGAAAAATATATGGGGTGTTTAATGTGGAATCGCGAAATTGGCCTAAATGATATGATGGTTTAAAAATGGTAAAAATTAAAGATCACTAATTTTAAGTAAATAATTTAATAAGTATACAAATATTTTTATTCTTTCTTATTATATATTTTTTATTATTATTACCGTAAATTAAATTAAACAACGTGTTAAATGTAAAGTTAAAACAATCGTTAGTAATAATTAAGTATAAATACTTACAAACCAGTTTTTCGGTACAATAATAAATTTTAAAGTAAACTTACCCTACTTTTTTAATTATTTAAATTTATTATTTATAATAAACTACAAGAATGTAGTAACATTGTGACAGTAATATTTCCACATTTTTGGCATTTTAACATACATACTAAAGCTCTGTTAAACAATAACTAAACAAGCTATCATTAGTGTGTAAGTTTTTTTAAAACAATTTTGAAATGTATTTTTATTAAACATGCGTGTTTTGGTTTGTAATGAAAAGTTAATAGAATGGTTAATTTAAGTAGTTTAATTAGTTTTATAATAAATAATATTAATTTAGGACCTAACTGTTCGACTGTTCTTGATAAATCATATACAAGCTTCCGAATGAAAAAAACCAATGGTTAGTAAAATTTACTTATTGATTTAATAGTCTGGAATTAAATACAGTAACCAATTTTATTATTATAATTAATTGCGGGAGTAAGATAGGATTAAAAAAATTACAAGCAAGTATTAAAAAATCTAAATTTACCAAAATTGAAGAAAAGCCATTACAATAATTAGTTTCTTTTACGGACAAGCCACTTCATATTTTTGTTGCAACGCCTCTAACATTTATACAAATAAGCATTTAATATTTGTAGTAGAAACAGTAGTTTGATAAAGGATTTTTTATCAATAGATCGCTTGGTTTTAAAACTGTAGTTATATCATTTAAGAAGAGGTTTACACATTGAAAGAGAACAAATTAAATTCGGGGGGTAAAACGGGTCAAGAAATCTCTACCGATGGCGGAGTCTCAGAAAGAAAAAATATATCGCCATTGCAAGTAAGTCTTTTTCTTCTTCTTCTACTTGTTAGAGATTTAGATGATCTGTTGATTCCGGACTTGCCTCTGTAATATTTCCTGGGATGTGAACTGCCAGCTGTCTCCCCATCTCTTTGGTGGTCTTCCGGGTGGACGGGTCGTCCCTGCTGGTTTTCCCTCAAGTACAATGCGTGGTAGTCTATCGTCGGTCATTCACTTCACGTGGTTACACCATTCTATTCTCCTCTGCCTTCCCCATCTTACCACATCCTGTACGTGGCATTGTGCTCTAATGTCAGTGTTTCTTACGTGATTTCTTTTTGCTTTCCCGGCTATTGTTTTCAGTACTGACATTTCGGCGACTCGTAGCATCCTTTTGGTCTTGTTAGTATCCTCTCTCGCTTCTATACCATTTCTCAAAATTGGCCTGACGCATGTCTTATATATTTTGATTTTATTCTCCTTTCGCATATAAGGATAAGCCCATACAGTTTTTCTTAGACATCCTAATATTATGGCTAATTTCTTAATTTGGATTGTCAGGTCCTTTACCGGGTCGTGAGCGCTGGACATATCTATGCCCAGATATCTAAATTACATGACCTGCTCTATGGGTTTATTATCTATTACTATCTTGCATCTCATTGGCTCCCTAGCGATGGTCATGGTTTTCGTTTTACCTATGGATATATCCATATTAAGTTGCTGACTGATCTGGTATAACTTAAATAACTGTCTCTGTGGGTCATTCTCACTTTCTGCGAATATTGCAGCATCGTCGGCGTAGCAGATAGCCCTATTGTTCATTCTGTATCCCGAATTCATGAATGTTACTTTTCTTATAATTTTGTCCATCAGGAGGTTGAATAAAAATGGACTGACGCTTTTTCCCTATCTAATTCCTCCTGGAGTGGGGATGCTAGATGTAATATTCTCTCCAGCTTTCATTTGCGTTCTATTAGTAGTGTTAAGGTTGTATACCGTTGTTATTATGTTGACAGGGACTTCTTTTTCCTTTAAGATGTCTTTCAGGTGGACTTTGTCAAATGCCTTAGTAAGGTCGACGAAGCCAATAAATGCTGGTGTATTGTACTCTATTGCTATTTCTTTTATTTGCTTGGTAATGAAGATGAATTCGGTTGTTGATCTATTCTTAAGTAACTAAAATAGTAAAAATATGTCATAGATGGTAAGAAAATCAAATAATGTTATCAAATAGATAATGTTACGATCTGGCCCTGTTGGATGTCGTGACAGCGCGTCGATCACAATTGGGGGACTGCCGACGCGGTGATTGGAACAAAAAAAAAGACTGGCAAATTCTATAATACTGCGTCTAATGATTCCGAAACGGTGAAAGGATTATTCGGACACTTTTTAGAAAAAGGTCCAATAATTTCGAATGGTGGCGATTTTTCTAGAATGATGATTTGAAAATATAAAAAGGGCGGCGGTCGTAAATAAATAAAGTTTAGTTTTGGAAGTTTAGCTAGTTTGAAAGTCAAGTAAATATCTAAGTAATTTGTAAAGTAAAATTATTTTGTAAAAAAAATATTGGAATAATAATTGTTTAGTTATTGTACTAAGAGTTTAAAATTACCGAACCCAAGGAGAAAATATTGTTACAATAATAATAGCTTAAAGTATAAAAATACAAACTTAATGTACTTTATACACGAAAATAAACGATAAACATGTACGAGCATGTTCCCTACATGGTGATAAAAAACAGGATTCAATGAAAAATCATTTACTTAGAGACCATGAAGTGGGACTGAAAACAAATTCACACATTTTACGAGAATGTTATATTCGTCCATACCTATTAGACAATAAAAGGCACATTTATTGATTTATTTTAAAAAATTATAGTAATAAATTTTATTTTGCAGAATCCAGCAATGGTTAAAAGATTATGCTTTTCAAAATTATTTTATTGGATCCTTATAAAAAAATATTTTTCGTCCAAATAAAATCACGAATCTTTAAGTAGAGTAAGAGTAAGGAGTAGAGTAAGAATCCGTTTTAAATAGACCTATAATTTAATCCGTAATGTCCATTTTTCTATTAATTTTACTGTCCACTATTTTAGGCAGTAAAAATTTCGTATAAAAATTTGGGTTCCATTTTTGTTTTTAAAAATTTATCTTTTCGATATGATTTTAGTTCAAATCATGATATAATTAAGTTCGAAGCCAGTCACATGTAATCACAGCGATGAAATCAATCTACTTGTCGATACAAGCCGCATATATTAATGTGGACTCCCAAGTGCTCCTCCAGTTCCTTGATTGCATTTGTTTTATATATATTCCATGTTAAATCGATTTAGCAAATATTTTTTTGGAATACAAAATTAATTTTATAAAATTTTTCAATAAAGATTTTGTTTTTTTTTGCAAATTTCCGCAAACTTTGCATTGAGACGTATTATGAAAGCTAGAAAAAATTTAACAACAGGGAATGTTCCAAACTCTGTAAGAATATTTACTTTGCCGAAATTTATTTCTAAGGCAAAATATATTGGCTTAGTAGATTGGCAAAATATTGAACTCACTGAACCCCCAGTGACAAAAGCTTTAACAGATCATGAAATTTTAAATTTAAATACAACAAAAAACTATTGATCTGAATCAACTGCTTCCTATGGTAAATGGCTTTCCATGTCACACTTAAGCCGTAGAGAGACACGTGAAAACTGTAACAGAAGCATCGATAGCAGTATGTGGTTTATCAAATAGAGACGGTTTCATAACAGCGAAGATCGAATAAAGAAGAATAGTGCCTTCGTTCAATACAAAAAAAAAAAATATTAAGCTGCTGACTGAGTGCTGACTACCATTAATTATACGATTGTAGTACCTTTATGAAGTTTTATTTTAGTTTAGACTTTTGTATAAATGATCTGTTTGTAATAATTTACTATAAAATAAAATTTTTTTCGTGAAAAATTTATTTACTTTCTTTTACCATCTCTGGGACAGTACAAAATATTAAAATAAAAATTTGAGATTTTGTTTTTTGTAACATCTTATCACAGAGCCTCTATTCCACACCAAGCAGTTTCCAGTTTTCTGTATACGGTATGTCCTATTTGTCTCTCTTTTCTCACAATCAGGACATCAAGAAATGCCAATTCTTTGTTGTTCTCTATTTCCATTGTGAATTTTATGCTGGGGTGTATGCTGTTAATGTGGGCCAGACAACAAAGGTGTCATCTACATATCGAAACCATACTTTCGGTTTTAGATGCGAGCTGTCCAAAGCTTTCTTGTTAAGTTTCTCCGAAACGTGAGCAGTTCTTAAACAGCCCTTAAATATGCCCCGCCCACCAAAAACTTATATAACCGGCGATCACGACATACAAATGTCACAAACAGTCAGCCTTAAAAAGCAGACATTATATCTTCAGAAGATGCCATCCACTCGAGATGGCGAAACGTTGAGTATAAACTCAGAAATACGACGGCCAATAAACCCAAAAAACCATTAACCAACAAAATTGGATCTTTATTTACCCCTTCTTTCTAGTTATTACTAGAATAGTCCGAATATTCGGTAATTAATTAAATTAAATTGTTGTGTAAAAAGCAAAATAATCGTAAATATGCTTAAGATAATAAACAGAGTTTTGCATTTATGTATTGACAATAAGTCAGTTTAATTAAAATAAACAAATATAAAATTACAAAGTAAGCAATAAACAGTTTTATTAAAATCATTAAAGAAAGTTTTATAAACAATTATCAAGTGAAATGTAAAAATTTGTTGTCTTAAAAAGTTACCAAAATATGAAATACCTATAACAACACCTTTAAAGTGTTTATAGTTGTTTTAAGTTAATTAGCTCAAGTTTAGGCAATCGCTTTGTAGCAATATTAGAACTTACTCTCCCAACATTCGATCTCTAATGGTTTCATTAAGTTGTTCAAGCAGTAATTGAAACAATTTAGGAAAACATTTGCTGGGAAAGTGGTTTAAAAAAAATATTCGAAGTAAGGATGATGGGAGTTTTTTTATTTATTTTCTGCAATAAAAAGTAATTAAAATAATTTTTGTAATTTTGTTAGTTTTAGATCACCACCATATTAATGCCAGGTTATTTTTAAAGAATGGTGTTACGATTTACCAAGAAAGATAATTAACTGTTAAAATATTAATAAAAAATTTACTTTAAAGCGGTTGATATCCTGTATTAATTGATAGTTCCCGATAGTTCTTTCAGCAAGTTACAAAACGAACGACTAGCAGTTCCTGGAAACTTAAAAGTATATTTTGGGGGCATGATATGTCCACTATATTTTTGTCTTCGATCCTAATTTTATCAAAGAGACACTGTTTATGAGGTTTTTTAGTAACTTGTTGGCTGTAGGCTGTTATACAGTAAACTTTTAAACCCAAATTGTTTTTGTTCAAATTCTTTTATCCCAATTTTTTAATAAATAAATTTTCTTTTGAGATTCGAATAGCTAAAGCTATTTAAAAAAAATTAGTTTTTTGCGTGCAAATTATTTGTACCAAATAATGTTTTATACAATAAATAAATGCCTTTTATTGGAAAATGTAAGCGCTTGAGCCACACGTAAACAAAGGAGGCCTGCAAGTGAACAAAGACAAGACGAAATATACAGTGTGAAACAGCCAAATGGAATAAATTCGATAACGAATTAATGAGAGCGTGTTGGGAAAAACGCTTGGACACTTCGATTTGTATTTTTAGATGCGCATTTTTTTCAAAAAAAAATACTTATATAGGGTGTGTCATGTGACAGTGGCCAATACCAACTTTATTTTAAATTTTTTTTTTATGTTCTGGTTCCCACGAAAAGGGATATCCTGTAATGTTCAGAAAACATCGTGGGAACCAAGGGAAAGAAGGTAGGAGTTGGTGTTCTTCTTAAATTTCTGGAGGTTGTATGCCTCGGGGAACACCTTCCTAGGCAATGAGTTCCAAAGCCTCGCAATTCGTTGGATGAATGAGTCTTTGGAAAGTGATGTTCTGCAGGTCTCCAAAGTGACCACGAAGGGGTGTGAAGACTGAACTTGACGGGTTAATCTCGAAGAGACTGCCAAAGGAGGAACGATTGTTGATATTTCAGAAGAGCATCGCCCATGAAAATATCTATAAAATAGAGACAAATCGCCAACTTTCCTACGGTGTTCCAGACAAGTGAGCGAGTTTGTAAGCGAGGCCTCACCGACGAGACGAATTGCCCTTTTTTGGACAGAATCCAATAGCTTCAGGATATGTTTGGGTGCCGCACTCCAAATATGGGAACAGTATTCCAGTACAGGTCGGATCTGTGCTTTATAGATCATAAGCAGCTGACTGGAGGTGAAATAGCTCTTGGCACGAAACAAAAAACCAAGTTTTTGGGATGCACTTTTGGCAATGGACCTCACGTGATTTTCTCAGGAAAGGTTATTGCTGATAGTAATACCAAGCATCGATATGGATGACTTCAGTGGTATGGTTACTTCTGACAAAGTTATGTACAACCCCCTATATATTATTCATCTTTTGGATTCTTCAGAAAATTCTAGACATAATTCATCTACAATGTCTCATACCTATCTTCAACTGTTTCGGAAATCTTAAGTGTTTTCAGATGTATTACAAAAATTAACATTAAAAAAAGAAAATTATTTTATTTCACAAATTCGCTACATTACACTCAATACATTGCCGCTATTGGTCTAATGGTAATCTTTACTGGATGAGAGAGGAACATACGCAATATCCTGAAAAAGTTAATGTTTGGGCAGGAATTGTTGGAAATCATATCGTAGGTCTCTTTTTCATTGAATGGAGATAAATATTTAGACCGGTTTTAATACTTCTTGATTTGCTACTTGATGCGCCTAAAGAGACCTTGAAATAGCGACCTTTCAGCATTCTTTCCAGTAATCTGGTTAGTTTCAGGCAAGGAATCATTTTCATGAGTTTCAGGGTCAGCCCATCTATCCACACTGTATCGTATGCTGCGCTAAGATCGACAAAGGCCACTGATGTTTTTGGGCCTTTCTGAAACCCTGCTTCTATGTAAGAGGTGAGGGCCAATACTTGTTCACAGCAACTACGGTTTGGTCTGAAACCTGCCTGCTCATGCGGTAGATGTTCATTTATGGTAGGGCATATCCTGTTGTAGATCATCCGTTCCAATAGTTTATAACAGATGCAGAGCAAGGCTATAGGGCGGTAGTTTGCTGGGTTTTCAGGACTTTTTCCCGGTTTGAGGATAGCGAGAGTGTGAGACATTTTAAATTCTTTTGGAAGCCGTGCTGTATTCAGTATGTCGTTAAAGAAGTCTTTAATCCATGTTCTTGCTATTGGGCCTAGGTGTTTAACAAATTCAGGGAAAATATTGTCGACGCCAGCTGCTTTCCTTAATTTAAGGCTTTTTATAGCCGTGTTTACCTCGTCGTTAGTAAAAGGGATTGAAAACTGTGCGTTTTCTTGTAATGTATTCCTCTTCTGATCTAGTTCATTTTGTACTGATGTCATGTCCTCTTTGCTTATGGTTACGCATTCGGCTCTTTCTTTGATGTGTTTCGCAACCTCATTTGGCGATACTGTTGATTTGGGGATTGGTATGTGGGTTGCAGCCCCAAGTCGTCTCAGTAAGGACCAGCTTTTTCGACTTGAGTGGGTAAAATTCAGGTTTTCTGTAGTCTCTTCCCATCTTTCCCTTCTTTGTTGGTTTAGAGATTCCAGCAGTCGTCTTCCCACTTGAGGATTATTTGTTTCCCTGTACTCTTGATATAAGTTTTCTGTATCAGAATTCCAGCATGGTATATAGTGTTTTCTATGTCCCCTGGGAATATTTCTCTTGGCCGACGAAATCATGAGGCCAGCAAACCTGGTGTAGTTTTCGACTCTAGGTGGAACGAACCGTATGTTTGATTCCATTTTTCTTTTGTATGTAGGCCAGTCCGCTTTTCTGAAGTTCCATTAGGCTTTTGGACTGATTCTATAGTGGGACCTGTATACCAATGGTTACAATGACTGGGCGGTGTTGAGTGCGAGGGAAGCTAGGAAGCACCCTCCTCTTATGTGGCAGGGGGGTTCGTTTCTCATCAGTGGAAACAATACATAAATCAGGGTTGGTATCTGTCTGCCATCGTGCTGAACGGAAAGTTTTCAGGTCTTTAGCGTTATAAATGAGATATAGGTCTTGTTCTTCAATCCATTGCATCAAAGTTTCTCCATTGTCGTCATTAGTATTGTATCCCCAGCTGGTGTGGTGGCAATTGAAATCCCCGAGAAAAATTCTTGGGATATTTTCATTTATGAGTGGAGGATTTGACCATCTTATGTGGGGTGGTTTATATACTGAGACTATACGTATTTGGGGGAGTTCGATTGTTATAGTTTCTGTGTCATTTGCATTGGTCTTCGTTCCTACCGTAAAGTTGTCAAGGTCACTGCGCAGGTACATAATAGATCCATACGTTTCCGAAAGGATTGCTTCCACTGCTTAAATTAATACAATTAAAAGTTTAAAATATCAATTTTTATATTTGGTTTTAATTAGATATATGTACCGTTGTATTCAACTAAAAGTTCATTGCAATGATTTTAGATATAATTTGGCATATATACAGGGTGTTTGCTCGTACAATATCCTGTGTGATACCTTGTTTTAATTTTATTTTTTTTTATCAAATCCAGTGGTTCTGGAAAAAACTCAAACTCAAACCCCCAAGGTTTTCGTACGCAAGGTTATGAGGATGATATTGCGGTACTAGCGTTGGCGAGGGACGCTGGCACGGCCAATAACCGAGCAAAAGTAGCGCTGTGTATAGTGAAAAAATGGTGTGAGAGCACAGGTCTAGCAGTCTATCCTGACAAAACGGAACTAGTGATTTTCACAGGCAGGAGGGTGCTAACAGGACTACGCCCATTAGTGCACTTGGAGTAATGTTGAACATTCCGCCTATTCACCTAGTGGTAAAGACGGCGGCAATGGGGACCACAACAAGACTGATAAGAAATGGTATGTGAAAGGGGCGTGAAGACACACGTACTGGACACATGGCAATCGTTAAAGAACTGAAGGCATTGAAGCTGATAGCGAGAGCGGGGCAGGATTTTATGTTAAAAAAGTACTGCTTCGGAAATAGGTACAGGGTCGCTTTTTCGGATCGAAAGGAGTGGTTGAATGAACCGGGACCTACCCGCGGGCAAGATATCGTCTGGAATACGGATGGATCTAATAGGGGACTGGGTCGGGGATATAGCTACGAGACTCAAGAAGAGGACTAAGCGTGGCCCTGAGGGAGGAACGTTCGGATTTTTAGGAAGAAATTATGGCCATTTTGGTCTGTGCACAGGAAAATCTGAACAGAGGCTATGTGAGCAAAAAGATTTGTATTTTCTCAGATAGTCAGGCAGCGTTACTGGCGCTCAACGCGGCAGTAGATAGATCCACTTAGCGAATTTAGGAAGAAGCTTGGGCTCCTGGCCAGACGCAACAGGGTGACATTACTTTGGATACCTGGACACGCAGGGTTTAAAGGGAATAAAAAGGCAGATGAACTGGCACGAGAGGGGTCGTCACAGACCCTCTATGGGCCAGGACCCGCAGTTGAAGTAGCAGAATGCTACGTTAAAGCAGAAATCCGCTCATATCAGGACAGTGAGCACAGGAAGCTGTGGAGAGACGAACCAAAGGCACAGCTTCTTATAAAGAACAGGAGAGAGACCAACAACTGATGGGACTATACAATGGACAACTAGGGATAGTTGTGGGTCTGATTAGAGGGCACATTTTCTAATAAACAGGATTTTAAATAAATATTTTTATTTTACAAAACTAAATCTCGAAAAAAGATTTGATGTTAAATAAGGTAATCGGATGCTAATTTCATCCCCTTATAATGTAACAGGAATGTTGAATAAATACCGGTGCTTTGTACTTTGCGGGTGCACGGAAATTACAAAATTTCAAGTTTCCATCTTTACTGAAATTTAATGAAAAAAATTAAGTTAATTTTACTCACGACCCTTTAAGGATAATATCTCGAAAGGTCTGAGGAAATTTTGTTATAGGAAGGATCCATTATAATTTCATACGAATCCTGAATTTTTTCGCAAGAATATAAAAACACCTTGTATATATATGCAACAAATCACTGTTATGCAACAAATCACTGTTAAACTTATAATTGCCCTGTATACAAGTATAGAGGTGTGTTGGTTCCTACACTATTGTATGCTAGTGAATGTTGGGTTTGGAAAAGAAGCATGAAAATAGGATTAATGCTGCGGAGATGAGTAGTCTGAGAAGTATAGCCGGAGTGACTCGGTTGGATAAAGTAAAGAATAGTGAGATAAGAGAATGCTGTGGTGTAAAAAATGTGGTTACAAAGATAGATAAAAGAATGCTTAGATGTTTTGGACATGTAGAAAGATTGGATGAAGGAAGATTGGCAAAACAAATTTATAAGGCAAGTATGAATGGACAAGTCGGTAGAGGTCGACTTCGGAGAACATATCTCGATCAAATCAACATTGTTTTGAAAAAAGGTCAGGTCAAGAGTACCAACAACCGACGAGCATGTATGAGAGCAGTGATGAAAGTAGAGGAAGCAAAAGATGTGTGTAAGAACCGTAGCGGAAGTGGAAGGAAGTGGTCTCTGCCTACCCCTATGGAAAAAAGCCGTGAATATATGTATGTATGTACAAGTAAAATTTTCACTATGACAGAACAAATAAATAACTGTGATTGATATACTTCAAGTTCCAAATAAAAAATATTAAAAAAAAGGTTGCTTGGTATTTAAAAAACAAAGATTTCTAAAAATTACTTAATTTTTTTACACGGGAGAAAAACATGGATGTCACAAATTTAAATGCACATACTTGCACCTACAAAACGTAAAAAAACTTAACAATATGGAAATTACAAAAATGAAAGTTAAAATGTAAACTAATCAAATTGTCAAAACAACTGCACAAACAGGTTGAAATAAACTTTTTACATGAATGGGAAGGAGATTTGGCGGTGAAATCACTTTCCAAACACTGTTGTCAGTATTAAGAACAAACTGTGAAATTTTCAGCAAAACCGGTCTTGTAGTTTTTACATTTATACAAAAATTAAACAGATAGATAGGTTCGGAAAAAATATTATTATTAAAGAAATTTAACATTTGGGCCCATAATTTTTTTGGCCAGGATTTCATTAGTTTTAAACCTTCTCCGAAAGACGAAGACTATTTTGCAAAATACCGCTTCAATAGTCTTTTAGTCAATAGTAAATATTGCCTTTTATACACACCTAAATAGTATCTATATATTATACAAAATTATAAATCAATACTATTAAGAAATTTTTATTTACTTTATTTTTACGATAATTTGTTTTTTGGTTCGGTAATTCTTAACTATAAGTACAATAACTAACAACTTTTATTCTAGTATTTCTTCACAATTAATTTTATTTTTTTACAATCACTTAGATATTCATTTTACAATTACTTTAAAATATTTGGCTTTAAACTAACTTCAACTTAAATTTTAAAACTAAAACTTCTTCGCGACCGCTGTCCTTTTAATATTTCCAAATCATCGTTCTAGAAGAATCGCCACTATCCGAAACTATTGGACCTTTTACTAGAAAGTCCCCGAATAAATCTTTTGTTTTGAAATTATTAGAGACGCAGTATTCTAGAATTTGCCGGCAGTCTAATTGTGATCGACGCGCCTCAAGGCGACAGACTTGTGATATTATTAATGGATATAAATAAAAAAATTCTGTAATTTATAAAATAGGGGCATTTAAATTTATCCAAACAATTTATTTTTCTTAAAAATGGTATTGGTAAAAGCCGCAAATGATATTTACAAATTATTAATAAACTAGAAAGGTAAGTTAAAAATAAATTTAAAGTCTTTACTATTAAAATTTTACTTTGTGCACTTAAAAAAAACGCCTCCATTGCAAAATTATTGTTATTGTTTACTTTTTTAAATGAAACAAATACTTATTTGAAATTACAACATGTGCCTTTTTATTATTAAATATTAAATTTTTTTTATTTAATACCAAGAGTTTTGTAATATTTATTTTGCCGATAATATAAGGATGATATATATATATATATATATATATATATATATATATATATATATATATATATATATATATATATATACCTATTGCATGAAGTAAGGGACCTATTGTCATTTGTCAGCAGTCCGACCCTTATTATCCCTGATATGACGTATTATGCGCGGACCATGCACACACACACTGTGTACTATTGTCCAGAACATCATTTAAATAAATTCGGGGTAGTATATTTCATAGTTAAATTAATTTAAAACCCACAGATTATCTTTAATTTAACTACTCTTCTAATTTAGAATTCATATTAAATGCTTCTTGCTAACATTTGGTACATAATCTGTTGATTTAACAGAAAATAGTATAAAATTTTAAAAAATTTATAGACTCTAAAACAAAAAGTCCTTCATATTTATTAAATTCCTTTATATTGGAAATACCTGAAATATTTTAAATATTTTAAATTAACATGGTATTTTATAAAAAAGTAAAATCTTTGATTTCGACAGCCAAATTTAAAAGAAATTTTATTTCATTATTAATTTTTCAAAATATAAGGGCCACACAAATTTAATGACTTCCTAATTTTAGGCTTCTTCTGCCAAACCCAACATTCACTACCATACATAAGTGTAGGAACCAACACACTCCTATGCACAGCCAGACGTGCTTTTTTTGACTTTTCTGGCTGCTCATAAAGATATGCAGTGCCCCATTCATTTGTTTTCCTGCCAACACCCTTTGCACAATGTCACTGTCATAATTTTCATCTCTCGTAAACTTTGAACCCAAGTACACAAATTAATTTGCTTTTTACACTCTTTCTCCCTTAATCAGAACTTAACAGTTTGTCATACTTTCTTCTCTTTCAAAAACCATTACTTTTGTTTTGCTTACATTTATTTTCATTCCCATGATTTTCAGGGCATCATGCATAACATTAACTATCGCCTGCAACTCCTCTAATATGACTTGATCTTTGGCGTAAAGAAGGCATTTGACGATCAAATCATTTATTTTCAATCCATACGCACTCTCTTTCAAATCTTTTAAACAATCGTCTATGTATAAGTTAAAGAGCCATGGCGAAGCCACACATCGCTGTCTCACACCCTTTTCGATGTTAAACTAAGCTCCGTTTATCTTGACACAAGCAGTGGAATATTTGTAAAGTCATTTCAGTGCTCGTATTAAACTACCGCTCATTCCATACATAGACAATGTCGAAAACAATTCACTCCTCTCCACTCTGACATAGGCCTTTTCCAAGTCTATAAAAGCAGAATAAACCTTTTGACTTCTAGCCAAGAATTTTTCGACTATACCTCGTAATGAAAAGACCTGATCCATACATCTCCTTTCTCTTCTAAATCCTGCTTGCATATCCCATATCATCTTCTCAGTTTCATTCGTTACTCTTTTAATTAATATCTTTGCATACAGTTTGCCAACTATGCTGAGTAAACTAATACCTCGGTAGTTCTTAGTCCTGCCGCGAACCTTTTCCCTTGTAAAGCGGTATGATAACGGCCTTGCACCAGTCGTCCGGTACGCTACCACTCCTCCAACTAAGGTTACAAATGCGGTACAGCAGACTAGTTACCACGCTTTGTCCAGCCTTCATAATTTTAACTGTTTCCTGTCGTACCCAGGTTATCATAAAAATGTTTATATAATGCCTCGCATACAAATAAAAATATTTATTTTTATTTACTTATTTTTTAATTAAAAAATTAACAGTCATTGGGACTGCATTTTACTATTGGATTACTTTTGACGCACATTTTTAAAAAAAAATAATCGGCGATCAAAATAATGTACCACTTGACCCCCCTTCCCATATAAGATTCTAAAGGTAGCATCTACCCCTCCTAGTGGGTTAAACCACGAGGGCTAAAAATATTAAAAGTATCCTTCTTAAAAATAAAATTAAACGTTTTTTTTAATTTCTTATATTATTTTCTGGAAAGAAAATATTATCGGTGGGAAGTTTTCAAATTAACACCTTGTATAAATAATTTGCGTTTACCAACATATTATATTTCAATATTTTTATTCTGACTAATAAGTCTACAAGAAATTAGAATACAACTTTATGTTTTTTTTATAGATATCTTGAAAAAATACCATCTACCATAGCATCTTAAATGGTTTGCGAACATCCTAAATGCATTTTTATCCACAGAAGATACGGTAGAGTTTGGTATGGTATTGAGGTAGGTAATTATAAAATTGTTAATAAAACTATTTAACTGCTTATTGCTCTAATAAAATATGGGACAAAATAATTTTAATAATTTATTGAATTAAAAGAATCCACTATGAAAAACGTGCGACAAAAATATTGTTTTAAATGGCATGTAATATTTAATAACACATTATGAAGTTTATTATCTCATAAAATAAGACAATTAAACAAAATTAATGGTTATCCAAAATTATCATATTTGACATGAAAAACATAATTTTACATTAATTGTACTTTACATGTTAAACATAATGGTCATGATAACTATTAAACATAACGTAAGATTACGAGTGCATACAATATTTTTCAACTACGAAGCACAATCATTAGTTTAACAACTGTAATTAAAAATAAAATGCAAACATTGGTTTAAATAAACATTATGCACTGATTTAAAGGGCATTTAATATTTATTTCGTTGTTATTAAGTATCAATGAAAGCTTTCTCTTCATTACATTAAAAAATAAATATTCAAAATACGAAAATTATTTTTCAAAGTTAAAAACTACCGTTATTTGAAAAATCAAAAAGTAAAATTATTATTGTAAGAATCCTTATTATCAATGCAAGTATTATTTTTATTAGAAATAATACTTATAATATTACAATAATTTGAATTATATTAATAGTTCTAACGATATCCTCTCGCTCAAATTGTATGTATTCATCAATATTGGAATTATAATCATTATCATTTACATTATATAAATCAATAATATTAATTATTTCAGAAAAACTGGTTTCATTAATATTAACAGGGCTTATACGTGGAGTTATTTCATCATCATAGTAGTAAGTTTCATGTATATTAACAGGGCTTATACGTGGAGTTATATCATCATCATAGTCGTAAGTTATATTTATATCAACAGGGCTTACAGTTGGAATCATTTCATTCTCATAGTCGTAAGTTTCATTAATTCTTACAGGGCTTGGACGTATAGTCATTTCATTATCAAAGTCGGAAGATTCATCAATACTTACAGGGCATAGACGTGTAGTCAATTCGTCATCATAGCTGGAAGTTTCATCAGTACAAACAGTGCTTACATTTGGAGTCATTCCATTATCAGAGTAGTAAATTTGATTATAACTAATAGGGCTCACACTTGGAGTTATCTCATTATCGTAGCCGTAAGTTTCATCAATACTAACTGGGCTTAGACGCATAGTCATTTTATCATCATAGTCGTAAATGTCATCATTATTAACAGGGCTTACACGTGGAGTTATTTCATTATCATAGTCGTTATAATCATCTTCGGCATGACTGTGGTATTCTTCCCGCTCCGCATTTGAAACTGTATTTGCTTCGTGATGTTCAAAAATTGATGCAATACTCCCGTTACATTCATCCTCAATCCTTGACAGTTCGAATATCCTAGCGATTTCCTCATCTTCTGGTGAAAAAACATCTTCATTTTCAGAAAAACTTGCCATCTTACTTGAAATGCTAAGTAAATTTTTTCAAATGAGATTTAGTAGGTAGGTACAGAATAATTTTCAATATTTTAAGCAAATTTTTTATAACATTTGACATATAACATGTAATGTCCGATATTAAGAAATTGCTACTCGGTGCACGTCCCTCATTAAATCAAGCAGGCGTTACTGTAGCGGAATACCGTTTTTAAAAAGAACGCTCAAAGTTTAAAAAAAAAGGACACAAGATGTTTTCTGCATAATTGTTTTATTAAAAAATTATTGCGTATCCATTTTCTTCTGACATACTTCACTTCATCTAAAACAGCTAAGTTCAGTTCTAACCTGACGTACACCTTTTAGTGAATACTTTCAATAAAAGTCCTATATAAGATTGTTTCAATTATCTCTACCCTCCATATCTATGTAGAAGGTGACAGTGGCTGTGGTCAACATGTTTAAAAACATTGACGTTTTACTTCTTCTATCTGTTTATCAAACAGTGGCCTTAAGCTAACAGCCTACTTTTATAAGGTTATTTATTATTTAATGATTTTAATTTACAAATTATAAAATTTAAATTTTTAATACTAAGATAAAATTATAAATCCAAAAAAAAACACTGTTTTTTATAGCTTTAAGGTTTTACTGCTGTCGGCAGTCCCAAAGACTACCAATTTTTTTTAATATTATTTTGACCACAGCTGACAGCCGCTGTCACCTTGATAAAGGATGTACATTTTTTATTTTCTTTTTACTTTTACGTTTACTTGACCGACGCGACGTTTTATAAACATTATTGCCTATATATTTTTCTTTGACATACTTCACACTATCTAAAACAGTTAGATTCAGATCTAACCTCATAACTACCAGCCTCATATTTATACACCACATTTTGGTGGACACTTTTTTGTATAAAAGTCTTATATAAAATTGTCCTCTCTATCTTCAATCTTTATAAAAAAATCATTAAATAATTAATAACCTAATGAAAGACCAAATGTCTGCCGGTATAAGTAGACACTTCTTGCCAGCCAACAGGTTAGGGTAAAAGAGCTGACAAGAGTAAAAGCATCTCACTGTCCTTGGGAAGAGAAATCTTCCCTAAAGGTGGATGAATCATTAACTGATCAACAACATGGGATACAGAAGGACACGGGGAATCACTGTATTAAAGGCCTATAAAGGCATCCCCAGTAGAAAACCAATATGGCAGTCAATACTAAAATCAGTTCCGGAGCAATTCCCCCAATCGGATGTCCGGGGGGGAAAGTAATGATTTCCTTGCATAAAGCAACAGATGGAAACTGCAATATTTCGGGCATGTTATGAGAGGCGAAAAATACCGATTACTGCAGAACATCATGCAGGAAAAAATTTATGGTAAAAGAAAGCCGGGCCGCAGAAAAGCATCATGGCTTAAGAATCTACGTGACTGGTATAAACTCGACTCAAGCTCTCTGTTCAGACTTGCCGTCGACAGAGTAAGGATAGCCTCGTTGGTGACCAATGTTCTAGAAGAACATGCTACTTAAGAAGAAAAATGAAAGTGGGCTGTCAGCTCAAGGCCACTTTTTGACAGACAGAAAGAAGAAGAAGCTATGACGTCACCTATCTGTTGCTGACGCTAACTTCAGGTGACGCGAAACCATAAGTTAGCCCTCTACCAAATTTTGCTAAGACACGCCTAAAGAAGTTTTCACTTTAAAAAATAATTATTTTGATATCAATATTCGACAGATCAAAAATTTAAAAATATTTGTAAACGTAAACGTATATTTAAAGAAATTATTTAGATAATAAATATTTTAATGGACATTTAATAATACATTAACCGCAAAATTTACTTGTAACCTTACCCGAGTGACTACACCTGAGGAGTAGGCAGATTGAGGCCTCAGTGTGGAAATCATTCTTCCTTCGTGACTACACCTGAGGAGTAGGCAGATTGAGACCTCAGTGTGAAAATCACTTCTCATCCTCAATTTACTTTCTACTTCTTGAAAATGGCTTTAAAATCGAAGCCGAAACGTCGAAATAAACAAATTTCCAGACGCGGTTCAACCCGAACTTTAAGTATTACAAATATAAATATATATATATATATATATATATATATATATATATATATATATATATATATATATATATATATATATAAATGAAAAAATGTTTGTATGTTTGTATATCCTTCAAAAACTCCCAAACGGCTGGACCGATTGGAATGAAATTTTCAAAAGTTGTTTTACACATACCAATGGTGGTTTTAGTAAAAAAACTTCCCTATGTTATGGTTGGGTAGGGGATAAAATATAAAAACCAAAAACCAATATTAGTATCAAACTCAGTGTTAGGGGGCGCTGAGTTTGATGGTAACATTCCCATTTTTGTTAGCACCACTACGAAAGGGTATGAAATGTAAAAACTATTAAAAACGGCTAATATTAGTGTCGAATTCATAGTTTTCGAGAACGCTGAGTTTGATAGTGACATTCCCAGTTATGTAAGCATCCATACAAAAGGGGTGGGAAAGGAATAAAATATAAAAACTGTTAAAAAAACGCCGATATAAGTGTCAAATTTATAGTTTTTCAGGTCGCTAAGTTTGATTGTGATATATCCAATGTTGTTATCACCACTACTATGGGGGTGGGATAGGGGATGGAATATATAATCTTTTAAAAATGCTTTATAAGTGTCGAATTTATAGTTTTCGGCATCGCTGAGTTTGATAGTAATATTCCCGAAGCAGGCAAGCTAACGTTCGGGCAAGACAACGTCTGCCGTGTCCGCTAGTATGATGTAAAGTGTGTTTGTCTTTTTGTTTCACCGCACGAATTACTAAACTACTATTTATCCTTTTCACTTTTTTTATTAAAATTAAAGTTTACATAATTTAATATTGGATAGTTGATTTTAAGAATAAAAAAAAAGTTTCTATATCATCACAGGCAAGCGTATGGTTCTGCGCGCGAAGTCGAATGAGATCAATGCGCATGCTTCAGTAGACAAAGACAGCTGTGCCAAAGCGGCTAAATTCATCGGCCAACGGCCAAAGTCATCGTCTTTCTTTTTCTATCAAGCGGACGTTCCCACTTGCACGCGGGTATATGGCATACTCTATCTGTATTATCTCTATGCTTATTCGCGAGTTACCTGCAAAAAATTGTTAAGGCAATTTTTTGCGAATAAAATAAAATAATATTTTAACACACTCTGACAACAATTTTTAAATTTGATAAATTTCTTTTTTAAACAATCTGAATTCTGAACACAATTTCATTTTGTGATATCTATTTGTCATGTAATCATTAGGTTAAATTTTGTCAAATATATTTATAATTACGTTTTTATAAATAAATATCTTATTTTGATAACCTCCAAATAAATGTTAAATTAACTAATAAATTTTAACTGAATTTTAATTTAACGCACATATCTGCTATTTTAAAATTATATCTGCTCATTAAAATGATATGTTATTATATTTCTCACAGCTTTTTATATCGAAACAATTTACGGATTCGTAGAAGAGTGAGACATACGCTCTGCGGTGTGTTGTATTTGTTTATTTTAGGGAATTTTATTATCTGTCAAAGACACAGTGTAAATATTGTTCGCAAAAAAGTGTATACATTTTTAAAGGACGTCAAGCTGACCTATCTTTTATTAAGGAAGTTTTTATGTCTTTAAAACAGATTAATAAATAAAATTCAACTATTTCCACAATAAATGTTGCCGTCTTTGCTCTGTTTTCTAAAATTACACTGTTACTGCGTGTGAACTTCACAGTGCAACAGTAGTAGCATGGCGGGCGACTAGCCTCTAAAATAACAAATATTCGGCTGAATATACTTCACATTCGTAAACTTCTTCCTTCGATTGTACTTGAGACTCACGATTACTGAAAATTTCGTCGTCGCCGATCGGATCGTTATTCGAATGTTTTCGTTGTGCGCAGATTTGTGTGTTCTTCGCCCGCCAAGCTACTTCTGTTGCACTGTACACACGCATTGTTTTATTGTATAAAACTAATACAGTTTGTAAACAGCTACACAACTTGTAATTTTTTTATCAGCCCTTTTACTCAGATAAAACTATTTATTATCACAACTGCGTCATCTGTAGGGATAAAAACTTTTACCAAATTGTTTAAATTACCTTGCTTGCATTTGCTTTGTTATTTTTATAAAGCCTTTATTTAAAATTATTATAACCATCTTTGGCTTATCATATGTTTGCATTAGTTTATAATAATAGTTTTTTTATGAATATTTAATTGTTTTTATATATATATATATATATATATATATATATATATATATATTTATATATGTTTTAATCAGTGCACAATCTTTTCTTGGCAAAATACTTTATCAGAAATTCAATTAGGGAGACATCTTAATAATTCATAAGATATACCCACGCTAGCATAAGTTTCACTTGTTTAAAATAACAGTGCTATAAGCTGATAAGTTAGCTGCAAGGTTGTTAATATCGTGCCGATGTTGTTAAAGTTTCCATTTTTGAGGATCACTTTAATATTCCAGGATCGCTATATGACAGCGCGTAGCAGGATCGCCATATTATAGCACGTGCCAGAATCGCCCTGTATTGGCACCTGTCAGGATGGCTGTGTATGAGTCGGTTACCAGGGAATGGTATTGAAACGATTAAATTTTTGTTTAAATAATTGTATAATTACACATAACAAATGTACTGAATAACAAATATGATCATAATAAATGTATGATTTAGAGTGAACATAAAAATAATGTTAATAAATGAATTGTTCACAAGATTTCCCTTAGGTATTATTCGGATGTTATAATATTTCAGGTATTTTTTTGGAGTTATCATATTTCATGGTCTAATTTAATACACATTTTAAAATAAATTTAATTGCGATAATATACAATACCGCAAAATAACCTAAGCAGATGATTTCTAGACTTATAAAAAGGGGAACTGTGCAAAGTTGCAAGGAACAAGTGCTTGTCTGTAAGGAGGGTGCTCAGGCAGTTTCAGTCCTATAGTGGTCTTCTGACTGCTACGAGTGTATCCTCGTCAAAAAAGTCCCAAACTTTGTATTGAGACTTGATTGGCACATAATAATAGTCTCGTCACCTGTCAAATGTTGTTCACATAACGAGATTGTCCCTATTATCAAACATATTTAGCGTCTCCCGGCACCATTTCACACGTCGTGTCATCTGGTCTTCAGTCAGACTCTGCGGGATCCAAAGAGAACAGACTTTCGTAACGTGCAAATAATCGTTCAGAATCAAATTAATTGCTGGTGAATTTAGGTCTAAGGTTTCCTTAATCTGGTGGTAATTAACTCGCCTGTCTTTGTCAAGCTTTTTTCTCACATCAGTAACGTTTTCCTCTGTAACGGACGTTGGTGACCTCTTCATCCTCTCAGCGTCCTCCAGACTAAAATTTCCCCTTTTGAATTATTTGTAACACCTGAATATAGTCGTACGATGTAAAAAATTACCTAGTGCAAGAGTCATTTCTTCTAAGCACTGGTCTTTGTTTAAATCACGTGTGAAGTTATACAACAAACCTGCCGTATAATATTTCGTAATAAAGAAGAGCCAGTGATCAATTTTCAGTGGTTATTTCAAAAGTCTTAAAAATTTACTGAATCAATGTTTAATATCTGCTTGACAATAGAAGCCACTTCTGGCAGCCCCCAATGGCCGGGGTAAATAACCCCAAAATTTTAAAAGAGGGTTAAAAAAAGAATTATTTTGGTTAAAGTATCAGTCAGGAAATTCATGCAGATTATTTCTAAAAGTATATTGAATGTGTAAAAAATTCGTCCCTCCTTATTGTTGACAGAACGCCATAAATATTTATAGAAAATAGTTTTATTTTTGTTATTTGATTAGTCTTTAAATTTTAACATAATACAAAAAATATGTACAGAAAACATATTATTGAATGCCAGAAATTAATTTCGTCACTTACGTTCTGCCAGAGGGAAAAACGTGCCCTTGCGAGTGCGAGCGACACAGTTAAATTCATATCTGTGAGTTGAAAGGAGTGCGCATATTGGGCCTCATTGAAGATGGATTGTAAATTACATGAAATGCATAAGTTTAACAGTTAAACTCATAGAAAATGTATATTGCGGTAAAATAACCTGTCCTTGTGACAGAGGTATTCTCTAAGTAACACCGAAAGTAACTATGAAATATCAACAATGATGATGATAGGTGAAGAGGAATACAACGACAAAGATGAATGAAAAATGATAATTATTTATATTGTACATAAATGCCTTTTTAATGATGTAAGAAACAAATTATCTCCAAAAAAATTTATATTTACACTTGTAAATATTTTACTGTCTATTTGCGCTCTCTTTTCAACTCACAGATATTAATTTAACTGTCTCGATCGCACTCATACAGGAATGTTTTTCCCTCTGGCAGATAGTCAGTGATGAAATTTATTTCTGGCATTCAATAATATTTTTTCCATACATATTTACTGTATTATGTTAAAATTTGAATACTAATGAACTAACAAAAATAACTATTTTCTATAAATATTTATAGCGTTCTGTCAACAATTAGGAGGGACGAAATTTTTATCCATTATATTTTATACATTCAGTATACTTTTAAAAATTATATGCATGAATTTCATGACTGATACTTTAACTTAAATAATTCTTTTTTCCTACCCTCTTTAAAATTTTAGGGTAATTTACCCCGGCCATTGGGGGCTGCCAGAAGTGGATTCTATTGTCGAGCAGATATTAAACATTGAGTTTGTAAATTTTTAAGACTTTTGAAATGACAACTGAAAATTGGTCACTGGCTCTTGGTCTATGACCAAGATGCCATAGCATGCACTTTAAACTATCAGTGCTAACAAACAACTGAGCCCACCGACTTAGCCGCATACTGTGCAAGTATAAACACGTCTTAGCATGCATCAACACTCAGACTCCTGCACCACGTTGTTGTGTCATATTGCAAAGCTTTTTCAGTTTCCTTTGTATGTACAGGATGTTCTTTTCTGACATAACATGGCTTTAAAACTGGTTAAAAGAAAGTTGTTTAAAAAATCACAATTAATTAAAATAAAAACAAAACATATTGCTTTTAAAATGATCACGTGATCATTTATCAATTAAAAAAATTATATTTATTGCATTTTATTTGTTTGGATTAAAATTTAACAGAAATGATTCACGCTGTTTTATGTTCAGAAAATATTATGTATTAAATATACATATTACTAAGTTTTATTTCCAATAAATACTTGACTAATGTATTTTTTTTGTTAAAATTTTTATCTTGGTCGTGCCACTAAATACCACTCCTAGAAATTAAAAATTGGATAAGCACTTGTTTATCTTTTGTATGAATTGTAAATTCAAGGGATATAATTTATTATTTGATGTTTTTATAGAAACTAAAATTTATGCATACATAATAGACATGAAAAATGATTAGGTATAAGATAAGAGTGATAGATTTAGAAAAAGCTCAAAATATTTTACAAAGGTACGTGAGGGTGAAAACTCTTATGGCTCCAATTAGTTTAGCCAGCTCAGCCTGAATATGGAAGATAGTCTAGTAGAACAAGTCATTAAAAGTTTGTGAGTATAAGTTAACCAATAACTACTCTTTAAGGGATGACAAATAAAAGAATATTAATATTTTTACCATGAAATTTATATAAAAATATCATTTTTTTGTCTTAAATATTCTCTTATTTGTAATTGTTTAATACTGTGATTTAAAATTGTCAAAATACCACTAAGTAAATAATTTAAATAGCAAACAGATGCTTTTTGGCTAGCAAAATTCAAATATTAGTTTAATGTTGCCTTAGTAACGTGGAACATTTATAAGTTTTTCTGATAAATCTGTAAAAAAAATATTTTAAATATATTATGAAGATTTTGTGTGATAAGCAACGCGAAATAGTCAAATACGATATATTTTTTTATATATTTAAATTTTACAATTTTTAAAATGTTATTACGAACTGACATATACACATAAACAAATTCTTTCAAAAAAGTATTGGATAATTACATCATTATTTATCTTTACTACTTAAAAAATGTTTATAAGTTAAAATATTAATAAACAAAAAGACATCTGTAAAGTGTAGTTTGTTTTATGTCAATATCTATGTCTCATATTATACATTTCATACAGGATGATGCATAAAACATTCCATTCAATTAATTATTTTTTATGGTAAAATATATTTCAAAACCTACAATTTTCCTGATCCATTTTTAAAACGTTTTTATCCTCAACATATATCTCTAACATGTAAAATTTTACTGGAGCCCGATTAGTGTAAAAATTAATTCCTGATAATTGAAAAGCACTGATCCCAACTAATCAGAGCCTACCCTTTGCTAACAGTGTTTTTTAAAAATATATGTGGGAAGTAAACTTAAGCACGTAATATTAAATAATAACGTAACAATTAATAAATTTATTACTGATGAATTTTCGACACCAGGAAATTTTAAAATTAGTTCAAAATTAGTTAATTCCTAATTTTTAAAGAATTTTGAAATGATAATTTTAAGTATACAGTATACATAAAGTAACGCATAAATTCATTATTATCTAAAAAATCCATAAACAGGTCGATTTTTGATTTTTTAAAAGAATAATTTATTATACAGGGTGAATAAGAAACGCACCTCTTTTTTTTAATTTACGTATTTCCCTTGCTGAGCTGAAATGTATTATTAGTTAATTCATATCGGTACAGGGTGGAAAAAAATGCAAAAGTTGTTTATGAAAATTTATTACTTACAAAATATTAAATAAAGACTAAACGGACACTCTTACAAAAACAAACCAAGGAAAATTTACAGTAAATGTTTAAATTGTTCTACATTGACCATTAAACAATGACTTAAACTGGTAATAAATTCGTCTTTAACATTTTGTAGCATAGCGGGTGTTACGTTATGCATTTTCTGCCTGATTCGTGCTTTTAGGTCACGGATATTGTCAAATATGTTAGTGTAGACTTTAGATTTTAAACAACCCCATAAAAAAGTCTATTAGGGTAAGTTCGGATGATTTAGTAGGCTATTCCACTGCTACCTTCTTCCGATCCATCGATCCGAAAATGTTCTGTTTAAAAACTGGTGCACAGCTATAGAGTCTAAAGTGTTGGCAATTTGGATATCAAGGAAAAGCTGGGTCAAATCAGTAATTAATATATTTTGCAGAAAATCCAGATAGATTTCTCCTGTTACATTTTAATCAAAAAAATATAGATCAATAATTATTTCTCACAATACAAGCCCATGCGTTGACTTTTTGTGGTCTTTGTGTATGGCATTCATGCATCCAATTTGGATTTTCATCAGACCAATATCGGGTATTTTGTTGGTTAACATGCCCGTTCAAATAAAACGTTGCCTTATTTGCAAATAAAACGTTATCAATGCAATTGTTATTTAATTTATTATCGTTTTGATTCATCACGTACTCGCAGAATTTAGTTCTGGGATCACAGTCATTTTCAGCCAACTCATGGATATGACGTAGTTTATAAGGATGGTATTTTGCCTATTTAAAAATATTTTATAGGTATGTACCTACTGAAGACTTTCCAATATTAAAATGTTTAAATAATCCTGCACTGTACATAGTGGATCGTCTATTGCCGACAAAATTAAAATTTATTTAATATTTGCATTAAGTGTAGGGTCTAACTTGCTTCGGTACATCCCTAACGTGTCCTTATTGTCTGTATTTCTTTTCTATTTTGCTTACTGTAGATTCAGAGAAACGTTTACAATTTGGGTGCATTTTATGAAATACTTAATGTGTATACCTTTTGTTGAGTCCGCATCCTATAGCTAACACCAATCATCATTAAAATTTTAACTTTCAGTTAAAGAAATTTTTATACAGTTTTTTATATTCAATATGATAAATTAGATTAACAATACGAAATTTTACTTGGATATTTATGATAGTTTTTAACGTCAAATTAAAAAACAAATGACAAAAAATACTTTTAAACTTTTCCCGTATAGTCGAGCGGCTAGGAATACTTATGAAAGTAAAAAGATACAATGTTTAAATAACCAACAACTTTTGCGTTTTTGTCTACCCTGTACCAATTTGAATCAACTTGTAATACATTTTTTGGAATCAGCTCAGCAAGGGAAATCCGCAAATTGGAATAAAGAGGGTGTTTCTTTTTAAAAAAACTGTCATCACCCAAAGGTTATTTATCCTGTATGATATTTTATTCTTTTAAAAAATAGTAATTTAAAATCAGCGATCGACCTCTTTCTGGATTTATTTAGCTAATTATAAATTTATGTGTTACTTTATGGACGCACTGTATACTGAGTGTCTTTTTACGTTTTAATCATATTTAACTTTACCAACTCGTATTTTTTAAAAAGGAAAACATTTCATAATAAAAGCTGCATATTTGTTCACATTTAAAATTTATTTTAACCCATTTTAATCTTTAAATTTGGTCACTTAAATGGTGTGATGTTTTTAAAAATAAATATTATTGGGGACGAAAATGCTACTAAAACAATAATGTTGCACAAAAGTGTACTCTGATAAAAAAGAGCACTGTCATACATAAAATTAGTTTATTTAACTGGGTACCTATGAAATAAAAAGATTCCTAAAATAAAAGTATCTTATTTTGGTTATATAAACTCTAGCTATTTACAGTAACTAAAAATAGGATTAATTAAATTTTTATTCAACATAAAAAGTTTGACAAAAAATTTAATTGGAAAATAATACTTAAAAAACAAAGTAAGAAATAAAATTATTAACATTATGTTTAAATGAATTTTTAATTTTTATTTATTTACTGCATTCATTAAATATAACAAAAATTAATTTCAAATACTTTTCATGCACAAAACCACAAAACTGTACTTACTTTTTCATAAAAAAATATTATAAATTATAGGTATTGGATAACAATTTTAAGTTAATATTACCTTTTTATTGTTTATAATTTAAATTTCGTAAATTTATTATTAAATTAAAACTTTAGGCAAATATTAGTTATTATGGCCAGTGCATTTTGCTAAAAAAAAATTCACAATTTCAAATTTAAAATAAAAATATAAAATTATGAAACGAATTTTATCATAATTTTAAAAACAAAAAATATTTAATGTATATAAATATAATTATTTTCATTAAAATTTAATTATTAAGTAAATAAAAACAGGAACGCAAACTTTAAAAACACAACATATTATAAACCACAGTTGCTTGCTACCAACATTTAAAAATATTTTTGTATATAAAATAAATTTTTAACCTTTTTTGTCTAAAAGACCAAATAAAAAAGTTACAACCGTAAAAATTTTATCATGCACTTTAAAAACTTTAATAGGTACTTACTTTTGCAAAAAGAAATGTTTTTGAAGCCATAACATTTTTAAACTACATCAATGACTTAATAAGTTCAATATTTAAAAATGAATTACTATTATTTTTATACGATCACTTTTAAACTAAATATCTTACCTATCTACGAAAACCAATAAAAACTACGTAATTGTTTTAAATAATATTGAGTTATACCAATTTTTCAAAATAAATGTTAATTATAAATTTAAAAAGACCGATAAAAGTTCCGGAAAACGCGTAAACGACCTTTTAAACACGAAGATGTCTTTCGGACTGTGAATACAACATTTTCCAGTTACCCGCTCCGGTTCTACCGGAGTCTGTTGGCGCGCTTCGGATCATCACAAAAGAAAAGTTCAACTTCTCCCCTCCACACCCCCCACCCCTCACTTTGCAACTTCGTTTTGTGTCTCAGCGGCGCGAACTTCTCACCTGTTGAAAGTATATTATCATTGGTTACAAAAGATATGTATAGGAAATGTTACTACTAGTTTTGATTTTTTTTCCAAAAGTCGTTTTTTAGTTCAATAAGAATAAGTTTGAAGTTTTACATGGTCTGTTAGTTGTCAGTTATTACGATTTATTTTAAAACTGAATTTATTAATTATTAAAATTATAAATCCTGGTACTACCACCGATACCAGGCATTGACTTGCAAGTTAACACTGAATTCAAAACAATTATTTCAAAAGCTCCTGGAGAAAACTCAAAGGCTTGCATTCTTGAGTATAACAACGGCAATAAGTACGACCCCAATAAGCCTTTTTCCCGAAAATAGTGTCACGAGAAACAGCAATTGTGGTAGGGACAAATACTAAACTTTACTCATTTACTTAATAAATTACCCATGTGATTGTAGATATTATTAACAAGTAAATATCTGTTGATTAATTTTTCAGTAAATAAACATGAATTAAAAAAAAATATAACCCCTGTTTTTTTACTAAAACATTTCAATTTGTGATATTTAATAAAATTTATCTCAACTACCAAGTATTTTCGAATCATATTTCAGTCTAAAATAAATTTTAAATTTATTATAACTTTGAACATCTGTTATCAGAGTTCTGAAGTACCGTTACATAATAACCAGACCATTACCCATACATATGTACAGAGTACAGAGTAAGCAAAGTGAAGCAGTGTGCATATGACGTAACCAATAAAATATCTTTGTCTTTTGTGTAAAAAATTTATTTTATTTTAGCAGAGCGCTTGCAACCTAGAAGGTTATCTTCAGTGCTTGCTCGTTCAGTTAGCACAAGAAAAGATCCACAAATATCGACACTCACGATGTAACACAAACTGTTTCTATACAATTTTAATCTGTTTTACATCGTTATTTAATGAATTTTTATGCTTACTTGACATGCAAGCACCGATAATAACCTTTTAGGTTAGATGCGCTCTGCTAAAATAAAATAAATTATTTGCACGAAATACAAAGATATTTTATTGGTTTCGCTAAGCAAACCATCTTCCAACTCACGCAGGAACAATTATTCCCGGGCAAAGGTTTACTCAACGGAAACTGAGGAGGACAATCCAAGCAGACCCAATATTGTGTATGCCAAACAGTGAGATATCGCCTTACTTCTGCTTCACCAGAAAATTTCATATCCTCTTTACTTAAAAATAAGCATGGAAAAACCGGATTGCAGTGTTTGCTTATGTAATTTGGTACACAGACGGCTTCAAAATATCTCGTGGCATTGGAGCGGGTGTATACGAAAAATAAAAAAAAATGGAGATCAGCTTGGGTCGACATGCTACAGTGTTTCAAGCCAAGAGCGTTGCCATTGAACACTGTGGAAATCAGATAACTAAACTTTGCCAATAAAAAAATACCAATCTGCTTCGACAGCCAAGCCGTGCTTAAGACGTTGGCGTCTCCGGTTATCACCCCACGAAACGTGATGGATTGCAAAAATGCCCCAAAGGACATATCAGACATAAATAATGTCACACTGGTATGGATACCAGGACACTCGGGGTTAGAATGAAACGAGGAGACAGATACATTGGCCAAAAAGGGCTCAAAGACTGTCTCCATCGGACCTAAACTCCACTGTGGGGTTTCAAAAAGCCTCAGAAAGAGCACCATAAATAGTGGATGCAAAGCTCTGGTTAAATGGAATGAATCCACGGGTCAGAGGCACACGAAAAAGTTCTTAAAAAACACTCGCATGCGACAATGGCAAACCTGCTTAACCTTAGCCGTACTAGACTGAAAATTACAGTGGGCCTGCTGACAGGACATTGTTGACTTTGCAAACACCTTTCTAGGTTAAGAGAAGCTAAGGACAGTGAATGCCTTTTCTTTCTTGAAGATGAAAAGATGACGGAACAAGTCCTATGCCACTGAAAGGGGCCTAGTTTCTATGCTTAGGCAAAGAAAAACCTAAGGCAGAGAGCTACATAAGAATACCCAACAGCCTTTGGAAGTTGGTAAAACAACTGGAGTTGGAGGAGCAAGGGCACAATAGACCTCATCAGGTCGAAGTGAAAGGTAATTTTGCAATACTCTAGCAACTTGTGGCCGTGCATTGTCATACAATAACAAAATTTTTAACTACAAATGGGGCAAATGGTACTACATGGTACTCTAGAATGTCCGTAATGTATCTGGCAGCTGTTAGACGACCTTCTTGAACAATCAGTAAGTCTGTACGAGCCTCTAAACTGATGCCTCCCCAAACTTCAACATACCCGCCGCCTTAGCTATCTGTCCCTACAATGTTACATTGAGCATATTGCTCTTCGGGACGTTTATAAACTCTTATACGACGGTCATTTGTAAATAGGCAAAATTACGTGTTCTCGGGCAAACTGGAGCTTCCTACGATGATCTCCGGTGAGTAGCGGACCAATGGCAGCTCTAAAAGGTCTCAAATTGTGTTCCACCAATCTTCTTCGTACTGAATCCCGACTTATTAGAAACTGGTAGCGGCGAGAAAATTCCTGATGTAATGAAGTACTCGTAAGAAACCTCGTTCTTAGAGCTTCGAGACGCAGAAAGCGATCTTGACGATCTGCGGTAACTCTTGGTCGACCTTGTCTAGGTCTTTTTTTGTTTCTGCTTGTTTTTTTGAATCTCCTGAATGCTCTGGAAATTGTTGATTGTGTTACTACCATGCGGTGTGCCACCTGAACTTGGGTAAATCCTTCTCCGATGAAAGCTATAACAACAGCACACTCTTTTCTTGAAAGATTTCTTGTAACACGTTATTTATTTATTTAGTAAAAAAAGCTCCCAACAAAATCATTAATTTCACTAAATAAGTACACAAATTAAAATAACCAGCAGTAAAATGTCTACAGATTTCTATCAGAATATCATTTTACAAAAACTGCAGAGGTAGAAAAAAAAAGAAGTCACAGAAAGAAATTCCCTCAAGACTTGATAAGATAACATTAATTAACATTTATTAAGCATTGGCGTACTTTTACTGTGCTGTGATGTGGTGGAAATCAAAGAACAGTAGTTCTACATTTCCTAGCCATTTCATCAATAATGTATTTTTAAATGCCGATGCGTATGACCTAGCCAACACTTAGAAGCTCTTTCTTTGGTAGTAATTTTCCTCGGTAGTAATTTACTTTTAAATTAACCAGTCTTTTAAGCACTGTTTTTTTTTTCCATTTTGCTATGGGTATGGTTCTTTTAATCTTAAATAATCTCTCTCTCTCCCTTTTTCCATCCACTCCTGGACGTAGGCATTCCCTATTTTTTGCCATTCATCTCTATTCTGTGCCACTTGATACCATCTCTTTCCTGCTTTTTTCTTGATGTCATCAATCCATCTTTTTAGCGGTCGCCCCACACTTCTTTTGTTTTCTCTAGGTCTCCATTGTAACAGTTGTTTTGTCCACCTTTCATTCTCTTGTCTGGCTACGTGTCCCGCCCAGCTCCATTTTAGCTTACTTATGCTCAAGATCACGTCCTCTACTTTGGTCTTGTCTCTAATGACTTCGTTTCTTATATGATCCCTAAGACTTATTTTCAGAATTTTTCTCTCTATGTTCTTCTTAATCTATTTGCCGAGTTTATCGTCATTGGTATCGTTTCCATACCATAGGTCATGACTGGCAGGATGCACGTATTAAATACTTTCCTTTTGAGATTGATTGGTATATCGTTGTTATTTATTATGGTATTTATTTTTCCTACTGCTGCCCAAGTTAATCGGATTCTTCTTGATATTTCTGCTGTTTTATTGTTTTTTCCTAGTTGTATTTCGTGTCCTAGATAAATGTATTCTTGTACTTTTGGAACAATTCGGTCTTCTATGTATATGTTTCCTTCTTCTGAGGTCATTATTTTTGTTTTTTTGATGTTCATTGTTAAACCTACCATCCTAGACTTCAACTTTAGATCCCTTAACATTTCTTGTAATTCTTCCAAGTTAGTGCTAATAATTACTATGTCATCGGCGAAACGAAGGTGGTTGAGGTATCTACCTTCTACGTTTATACCCTTATCTTCCCATTTAATTGTTTTAAATACATCTTCCAAGGCAATATTGTGTCTACTTGCCCTATGCCTTCTTTTATGGGAAGTTTTCCTGTGAATGTATCGTCATTAATTTTAATGTGAAACGTGGCTTGGTCATAGATGTTTTTGAGGAGGATCCTGTATCTGGAGTCGATTCTTGCATTATTCATGGCCTTATATATTTCCCAAAGTTCAATGGAGTCAAATGCCTTGTTATAGTCTACAAAGGCCAAGTGTATTGGATTATTGTATTTTGTACATTTCTCTATTACTAACATTTATTAATTGTTTGCTTTCATTCAGAATCATTTATTCATTAAAAAGAACACATATTGTGTGGTGAAAACTGCAGAACATGTACCTTATCAGACCAGTCAAAAAGATACATTCGTATATAAAATAGATTGATTAAAATTAATAAAATTACAACAATGGGGCAACATAAACATAAAAATAAACATTTAATAAGATGGTTAAATTTTAACAATGAGACAACAAATCCAATTGAGGTTTGTATGACTATAATTTTAAAATATATTCAGGAGCTCAGAAACTCTTCTACGCCATAGAAAGCTTTATCACTCAGAAATGTTGATATTATATTCCTAATTGCTGACTTGCTACAACTTATATCTATTAGATTCTTTATTTTATTAAAGCATTTTATACAACATATTATGGGGAATTTTGACCAATGAGGTGCCTGGAAAGGGGCAGATTAATATTTTCCTAATTTCCTGTATCATGTGCATGTATCCGGTCATTCTTCAGATATGTATTTTAATTGCCTTTTTAAAAAATTGTCAGGTTTAAAATATAGAGGCAAGAAAGCGTTAGTATTTTAAATTTTTTGAATAGTGGCTAACAAGATTCTGAGGGGTGAATTTTGTTTATGGTTCTGATGATTTTTTTTGGAGAACAAAATGCCTCATTGCATAATGTTTAGATATTTTGTAGTAAATGTTTTAATAAAGTTAGCAATGAAAGCCTCTAACGAAAAAAAATTAAATATTTATAAATTCAAGCCACAATTTTTAAACAACTACTGCTACTACTACGTTTAAACAGCAAACTGAAATTATGACAGATTATGTGTAGGTAACTTTTTATTGTTGCTAATCTTATCAATTGGATTTGTTATTCCAACCAAATTATTGATAGAATAACAACTTAAACAATCAGTTCTGGTTGCTAAACAATCAAAGTGTTAAATGTGCTGTTAATGTAATTAATTTTGTAATACCGTACAAATATGATGGTAATCAAACAGCGTTAGTACTTGTTTGTTACCATTAAATATTCGTGCGTATCTGTTTTAAAAAATACACAATACAACCTTATACATACAGGTTGTTTCAAAAAAAGGTGACCCCGTCATTAGGATGGGTAAAAAAATAAAAAATAATTGGGGTTTGGTTAGTAAAAATTTTTCGTAAAACCATCCGTATTCAAGATCAAGGGCGTTGAAGAAAAAAATGTATACACATTTATTACGATTTTTCGGAAACTACTGGAAACATTGTATTGAAATTTTATAAGAGTATGTTTTAGAAGCTGATACATCCCATGAATTTGTTTTTATATCTGACTCTCATAGAGGACGTTAGTTACACATTTCGTACCAAGTAGTATTGAACATAACTTTTTTAAGCTTGGATTTATTAATCAAAATTGTAAGTTAACTTAAACATCATTTAATTTTACACCAAAAAGGGTACTCCTGGTAAAACTCGATACTGTGAACCGTTTTCGGAATATCTTGATTTAAAAATTATGATGTAATAACCGATGCTGGTATAAAGTAATGATAAAGTTATTAATTATTATTAATTAGTATACATTGTGTGAATTAAAAATCTTCTGTCGCGTAAATAAAACATTATCAATAAAACACATACATGTTAAAAAATTGGGATTAAGGGCTTTCCTTTCTTGTAACGTTCCACAAAAATCCATTCTAGTCGGTATATCTTGATTTTCTCTAAGTTTGCCATGAAAAACTGACATTTATTGATAGTTATGACGATAAGTCAACAATATTTAAATTTTTAAAATCTCGTTATTTGTAAAATTAGATATTGTTAATCAAAATGTACTTAAATGTTAAATACACTGACATGTTATTAACTTAGGCGAGTGTTTATGAAACTAGTGCAGCTGTAACGCGTTATGCAGAGAAGTTTTCTAGCAGAAACTTATCAAGTAAAAATACATTTAGAGCCATTAAACGACGTTGTAGAGAAACTGGGGATGTGAGAACAAAAAAAATTAATTCTGGTATGCCAAGAACAACAAGAACCATTAATAAAGAAAATATTATTTTAAATTTAGTTGATCAAAATCCAACAGTTAGCGTAAGGAATATGGCAAGACAAACAAATACGAATTGTTTAAGTACTTGGAGAATACTTAAAGAGCAGCAGCTACATCCTTGTCATTACAGACAAGTCCAAGAGCTCTTGCCAGACGATCTACCGGTTAGAGTGGATTTTTGTCAAATATTACAATAAAGGACAGCCATCAATCATAATTTTTTAAAATGTATTCTTTTTAAGAACGAGGCGACCTTTACGCGACAAAGTATGTTTAACTACCATAATGGTGTGATGAGAATCCACCAGTCAAAAGGGTATCACATTACCAACACTCATTTAAACTTAATATTTGAGCAGCAACTTTAGGTAACAAATTAATAGGTTATCACATTCTACCTGAAAATTTAAATGGTGATATGTACCTGGATTTTTTAAACAATCACTTATTCGAGATATTAGAAGATTTAACGCTAAACAAGCGAAGATCTCTATTTTTTATTCGCGATGGAGCTCCACCGCACTTTGATAGAAGGTGTCGTAAATTGTTGAGTAACCATTGGTAGAGGTGCAGAAGCTCCGATTCATTGGCCTTCTTGGTCATGCGATTTTAATCCTTTGGACTACACAGTTTAGTCGTATCTTAAAAAAAAAAGTCCATGCTACAGAGGTAAATTCACGTCAAGAATTGGAAGACAGATTTCAACGTCACTTTAATGACTTTATAGCTGATCCCCAACCGTTTAGAAGATTAATGGATTCTTCAGAAAAAAGTTATTCTTCGTGAAAACGAAGAACATTTTGAACACTTACTCTAATTGAATTTTATTTTTGTTCTTAGTCTTTATTTAAATTTACTTCTTGTGATATTTTGTTTAACTAATAACTTTTTCTTTACTTTATACCAGCATAAGTTATTACTTCGTACTTTTCGAATCAAAATATTCCGAAAAGGGTACACCGTATCGAGTTTCACCAGAGGTACCTTTTTAGTGTAAAATTGAATGATGTTTAACTTTGGTCAATAAATTTAACCTTAAAAAAGTTATGTTCAATACTACTTGGTACGAACCGTGTAACTAGCGCCCTCTATGGCGTTACGAAAATTTTTTACTAAGCAAACCCCAATTATTTTTCAGTTTTCTACCTATCCTAGAGGTGGGGTCACCTTTTTATAAAACACCCTGTATACTTTCGTATAGGGCTGCAATTGGTTTACCTCAAAAAGTCTATTTATTATGAATTTGTATTTTTAAACAATATGGGAGGTTTATATCAGGTTTTAATATTTTTTACTGTTTTGTAAATTTAACTAAGGATTTTATTATTTTATAGCAAACTAGGTTTTCTTAAAAAAATTTTAATAAATTATTTTTCTTTTTATTAATATTTAATTTATTTGCTATAGCAAGTTTAGTTGTATGAGCTAGTATGTTTATAATAAAGTGATCATATACGAGTACATCCAAGATAATAAAAACAAAATAAAAATATATTATAACAAATTGTGATTTTATTTGTTTATTAAGGTGGTGGTCACGTGTAATTTACAATATTTTTGTGTAGTAAAATAATTTTTAATAGTTTTTAAACAAATTTAATTAATTTTTTTAATTGGTTCTTGCACACGATGCCACTAGGGTTAAAAAGACTTATTTGGATCATTACAAAGTGTCAATACCGGCTACATCACTTTCTTTCTTAATCTTTCATTCACAATCACAAAATCAATAATATTACTCTGGCATTCTTCTTGTTAAGTAGATATTTTTATGGTTTAACATTGTATTTGTTACCACAAGGTTCCACTTTAAACATGCTTTAAGCTTACTTTCTCCGTTTTTATTTACTCTGTCATCACAGTACATTCCCAGAACAAGTTTTATTCATCAAGCTTTACTCTTACCCAACTAATAAAATCGCCTAGCATTACTATTCTTTCGTTATGGTTACAATTATTCAGAATATATTTCACACTATCCCAGACCTCATGCCTCTCTCTTTGGGCTTTCGAAGACCGATTCCACTATAGATTTTGTGGTGCATAAACCCCTAGTAAATAGATTCGAGTAATACCAACCTTCAGCCTCACCAAGAAGTGTCTTGGGCTCACACAGTCGAAGTCAGTGACACACTCATTCATTCGAGCAGAAAGTATCACACCAAAGCCCTGACAACCTCTGCTGCTTTCCGGAACTGCTGACCAGTAGGATGTATAGGGTCCATGCGTAGTAATATCGCATCCTTTCAGCCTGTTAAGGATATTCAAAGGTACTTTTAGGGGGTTAAAGGCAGCAGGGTTACAAACATTAATTTAAAAAAAAATGTATCTAAAAAGTCTTTAAATAATAACACTCTTAAAAATGTATTAAATTTATTTATTATTGCATTTTTTAAATAAATAAAATGTTTTTAACTATTATTTTAATAAAATATTAATATTTTTAAACTCTTATATGACGTTGTAAATGTGACAACAGCGCAAGCATTTAAATGTTGGCAGTTTTTTGCTTATTTGACGTCTGTTAATACACTTAACTCTAAATTTTATGCGTTACAACTACTGTCGTGTTAAAAATATTATTCAAATAAATTTTGTTTTTTATCTCCACAAACTTTCTTTTAAATCATCCATAAAATAATGACACATTTTTTTTTTAAATTTTTGCTATTCTGTACAATTATACTTGTATTAACATACAAATTAATGTCTACTGTTAAAAATTTGTGATTTCCATAGTAGAATTTCTCTCCATTTAATTCCTTGATTTAAACCCCCTTATTACGGCACAGACGCCAACAAGTAATCGGCCGCTAGGCACGTGCCAGTAGCAACCAACTATAAACCGTGTGCAAAAACGACGGTTACGCGTGGACCAATGAGAACGCTGACTTCAGCGCCAGAAAAACGAAGCCACGCTTGACCTGTTTCCGAACTCTCTCTCTCTCTCTCTCTCTCTCTCTCTCTCGCCTCTAGACCACCGAGAGAAAAACGTTTCCTTAAACCCCACCTTTTAAGATGTAGCACATTATTTTAGTTTTACTCAAATTTTTATGACTGCAGTTAAAACAGTAACATGTGAATCCGACTATGGATTATATTCAGTTCAAGTCGACAACCAGTGAAAGAATTTTAATGATACACGAGACCTGAAATTGTGTAAATAATCATGTTTCGGTGGGGGACAAAATGGCGTCTCCATGTATCAAGTTCAATATACTACAAATGGCAATTATAAAGTGTTTTGTTTTAATGAAAACAAATACACGTGTAATAAATCAAGATTACCACGGCAATGACCCAAAAAACCCTCGGCAACTTAAAGTAGGTAGAACAATTAACTCAGCGACCTATCTACTATCGAAGTAAATCACCATCTTTATCGAGGCGAATGGCGAGATCTTCAGAGAGGCCGACGGCATCAGGTCCAAGTAAGCCAGTATCTTCATTTCTCCTTACCTTTTCTTGCCCCGCCGCGATATCTACATTAGACAAATAATTCACAATTTAACTGTTTTAACAAGCGATGTTGCAAAATGTATAACAGTTATAAAAGTAAATATTTGCTTCCTAAAATTATTGGTAAGACGCTTAAACAAATTGCCAAATTTTTTTTAAAAAGATAATCTAACCTTATAATAAAACTTATAAAATCTGTATGCAGCGCATAAGCAAAAATTGTTTATGACACCAAAATCAGGAACTTGCAATAAGAATTTATAAATAAAGCTATTTTCAATATTTTTCGAAAAAACTTTCGGTAAAAAATAATGACAAAATTCATAAAGTATTTTTAAGTAGTAACTACATAACAATATGTTTGAATTTTACAGATATTTTTTTTTTATGAAAATAGTCGCAAAAAGGGTAGACCTATCGTGTGGGCCACGGACGGCCCGCACTGCGACTATTAGAAGGGAAGGGATTATAGAAAGGAAATGATTGTGGACACGCTTTTTAAAAAGTTGCAGGTCATAGTTCTCTGGAAAAACTAATTTTGGAAGCTTATTCCATTCCGTAGCAGCCCTGTAAAAGAAGGATTCTTGATGAAGATTGGTCCTTGTAGTGTCAAGCTTGAGAGTAAATGTGTGAGACTGATCAGCGTGTTCCATTTAAAAACATAACTTTGATATGTCACACTTTTTTGAGCCACCCTGTAGACTCCAAAATAATTTTCTTTTGCAGCTTTAATCAATATACATATAATAAAATGAAGAAATTCCCGAAAAAAAAATTATTTGGTTTACAGGGACCGTGTCGTATGGGGTGCCCCACCCTGTAGATTAAGTATTTTAGAAATCATCTTCTTCTTCTTCTTATAGTGCATCTCCTATCGGAGGTTTGCTATCATCACAGCTATTCGGACCTTATTGACTGCAGCTCTGAAGAGTTCAACATTGCTACATTTAAACCAGTCCCTTAGGTTTTTAAGCCAAGACACACGGCGTCTTCAAATATTCCTCCTTCCACCAATCTTTCCCTGAGCTATCAGCTGGAGAAGTGCGTATTTGGGTCCTCTCAGTATATGACCTAGATATTGAAGCTTTCTCTTTTTGATGGTGTTAATGACTTCACATTCCTTATTCATCCGATTTAAGACTTCCATATTAGAGATCTTTTCTGTCCAGGGAATACGCCACATTCTACGGTAGCACCAGCAATCATCGTCAGACTCTAAAGAGTGTTTACATGCATGATCTTTCTTACTTTTTGGTTGCTAACGTAATTCTTACTTTAGTTGACTTTATAAATCTACCATAAATAATGTTCCCGTTTCACGAAAGTTTAGCCACAGTCTAAGACGCAAGGTTATGTTAAAAATATTTATTAAATACAAAACAGGGAATTTTGTACTCACCGTAAAATCAAAATAACAAATTAGAGGTTTGAAAAAACCGATGTTATAGAATTTATCTGATTGCAAATGATAAAAAGCTTTGAACAAAACTCGATGTGTCAAAATAATGACAGTTGTCATAAAAGGTCAAAATAATTTCTTATGAATACAACGGATTAATCGTTATTGGCGCTATTTCTTTTTAACATTTAGAGGTCATATTTAGAGATACAAAAGAACGTATGTCATTGCTTGAAATACAAGTGTACATATTGTATGATGTGTTTGTAAAACGTCGGCATTATGACCCCTATTATACACCTATATCTTAATCTATTGAATTACCTGAGGTTCTGAAGGTCTTTATATACGTTACGCAAGAAATTAAAAAATAAAACTTATAATCTAAGTAAAAATATAATACCCTACCAATTACCAGCTAACAAAATATTGTAAATATCACGAGTAGGTTAAAGAGATGTGGTTATTGAAAACCCATCAGCTTATTGGATGATGAAAAGTCAATAGTAAATTTTTTTGAAAAAAATAGATAGTTTGTTTACAAAACAATTGCAATCGAAAGTTTTAACTATTATTATAAAAATGCTAATTGTTGCTATACAGTACGACGGTTTTCTCGGCTAAAATAAAGAAAATCAATCACCTTATCTTCACTATAATCATTTGTAATCGTTTTTAAAAAGTTTAAAGAAAAAGAAACGTCAGAAACTACGTTGATACAGAATTTACAAGTAAGTCTAGTCCTGTCATTATATGTTATATGTCAAAAGTTGTAAAAATGTTGCTTAAAATATTAAAAATTAGTTTGTTAAAAATGTAAATCTTATAATTAGACCAGGGTCGATAATTTTTTAAACAAAAAAAATAATAGTAGGATGAAACCCATTAAAAAAGTAAGAGAATATAACAAAAATAAAAGGAAAAACAATTTACGGGCGATCTGAGGTCGGGAAATGGAAGGGTGTGAGTTTTTTAAGGGTAGAAAACGGTTTATCTCTATATACGGCAAAACTACAAGACCTATGGGAATTTTCGATTAAAAATTAGGGTGGTTTCTCGATATTAAGTCAAAATAAGATGAAAAAATAAATATTTTAAATTAAAAAAATTACAGTGTGTTTGGCACATAAAAAGGTAAGTTTTCAACATATTTTTTAAAAAAAAATTTTTTTGTAGAAGATAAAAATAAAAAACCAAAAACTTTTTTTCATAGTTTTGCCGGAAATCGAGATAAACCGTTTTTTACCCTTAAAATCTCACCCCCTTTCACTTCCCGACCTCAGATCGCCCGTAAATTATTTTTCCTTTCATTTTAGTTATATTCTCTTTCTTTTTCAATGGGTTTCATCCTAATATTTTTTTTTTTTCACTTTTTACCATTTTTAAAGGCTTCAGCACTGGTCTAAATTTGTAAATTAAAATAATTGAACTATAAATAACTTTATAAAAGTAGGCTATTAGCTTAAAGCCACTTTTTGACAAACACCGATTTAAACATTATTTTGACTACACTGTCACCTTCTACATAGATATGTAGGAAAACAATCTTATGCCGCGTTTACATATACGCGCGAGTAGCGAGACGAATAGCGAGACGCAGCGCGAGCGCGAATATGTGAACAGTATACTCACTACTCACCTCGTGCTTCGTCTTATACATATATACATACATACATATAGTCACGCCTTTTTCCCGTAGAGGTAGGCAGAGACCACTTCCTTCCACTTGCTACATCTTTTGCTTCCTCTACTTTCATTAGTGCTCTCATGCATGCTCGTCGGTTGTTGTTACTCTTGACCTGGCCTTTCTTCAAAACAATGTTGATCTGATCGAGATATGTTTTCCGAGGTCTACCTCTACCGGCTTGTCCATTCACACTCGCCTTATAAATTTGTTTCGTCAATCTTCCGTCATCCATTCCTTCTACGCGTCCAAACCATCTAAGCATTCCTTTATCTATTTTTGTAACCACATCTTCTTTACACCAAAGCGTTCTCTTATCTGACTATATTTTACTTTATTCAACCGAGTAACTCCGGCTATACTTCTCAGACTACTCATCTCCGCAGCATTAATCCTATTTTCAAGCTTCTTCGGCCAAACCCAACATTCATTACCATACATAAGCCTCACTTCTATGCACAGCCAGACGTGCCTTTTTTAACACTTTCTGGCTTTCCATAAAGCTGTACAGTGCCCCTTTCATTTGTATTCCTGCCAACACCCTTCGCTCAATGCCACTGTCATACTTTTCATCTCTCGTAGACTTTGAACCCAAGGACACAAATTAATTTACTTGTTCCACTCTTTTTCCCTTAATCTAAACTTCACAGCTTGTCATGCTTTCTTTTCTTTCAAAAACCATTACTTTTGTTTTGCTTACATTTATTTTCATTCCCATGATTTTCAGGGCATCATGCATAACATTAACTATCGCCTGCAACTCCTCTAATATGACTTGATCTTTGGCGTAAAGAAGGCATTTGACGATCAAATCATTTATTTTCAATCCATACGCACTCTCTTTCAAATCTTTTAAACAATCGTCTATGTATAAGTTAAACACCTATGGCGAAGCCGCACATCCCTGTCTCACACCTTTTTCAATATTAAACCAGTCCGTGCAAGCTCCGTTTATTCTGACACAAGCAGTGGAATCCTCGTAAAGTGATTTCAGTGCTCGTATTAAACTACCGCTCACTCCATACATAGACAATGTCGACCACAATTCACTTCTCACTACTCTGTCATAGGCCTTTTCCAAGTCTATAAAAGCGCAATAGACCTTCTGACTTTTAGCCAAGAATTTTTCGACTATACCTTGTAATGAAAAGATCTGATTCATACATTTCCTTTCTCTTCTAAATCCGGCTTGCACATCCCGTATCATCTTTTCAGTTTTATTCGTTACTCTTTTAATCAATATCTTTGCATACAGTTTGCCGACTATGCTGAGTAAACTAATACCTCGGTAGTTCTTACAGTCCTGATGCGAACCTTTTTCCTTGTAAAGCGGTATGCGGTACAGCAGACTAGCTACACGTTTTGGCCATTTTTTAGCTAGATTGGACCAACTAGCGCACTTTACAAAGAATTATATTATATATTACTATTATATTATATATTACTTATAGAATTAATGAATTTTACAAAGGGGTTTATGTATGAAAAAGTAAACAACAACAAAAAATATTCGATTGGTTTATGGCAGGAACTTACAGAGTTCTGCGATGAATCGTAAACATCCATCATCGTCTGCGACGCCATTTTTTCTCCATTTTCTTACGAAGTAAGTCTAAATAGTTATTAACACTCACTAAACGTAGCGCAGCTGCGACTACTAAATCGAGGTCCTCCATATTTGCTTTTCAACAATCGAATGAATGTTCGCGCGAGTATGCGAATGGACACTCGTGTACGCACAGTTGGGCGAATAGTTGGACGAACATTTCGACGAATAGTGAGACGCAGCGCGAGCACGAATGTGTAAACGCGGTATTACATATATGGAACTTTTATTATTGAAAAAGGGTTCACCAAAATGTGGTATATAAAGGTGACGCTGGTAGGCGTAAGGTTAGATCTGAAGTTAGCTGTTTTAGATGAAGTAAATTTTTTCAAAGGGAAATTAATACGCAATATTTTTTAAAGAAACCAATTATCCAATAAAAAGTTGCTCAAGCTAACGTAAAAGTGAAAAATAAATGCACATCTTTCGTCCTTTTTTTTTAAACTTTGGGCGCTCTTTTTAAAAACGGCTATCCGCTACAGTAACGTCTTCTTGATTTAATGGGGGCGTGCACTGAGTAGCAATTTCTTGATGTCAAACATGACATTTTATGTGATAAAAGTTATAAAAAATTTGCTTAACATATTGTAAATTAGTTTGTACCTACTAAATTTTATTTTGAAAAATTTTCCTAGCACTTCTAGTGTGATGGCAAGTTCTTCTAAAAAAAAAGAAAATGTTCCTTCATCGGTTTTACCCAAAGAAGAGAAAATTTCGGAAAGCGCTAAAAGACTAGAACTGTCAAAGAAGCATTATAGTGAGGGTCCATATTACGGGAGTATAGCATCAATTTTTGAACACCATAAAGCAAATACAGTTCCAAATAAGAAGCATGAAGAATACCCCAGTCATTCCAGAGATGATGTCTCCTACAAATATGATTATGACGACCATGACAATGAAATGACTCAACATGTAAGCACTGTCAATAATGATGAAATTTACGACTCTGATATTGGAATGACTCCAAATGCAAGCACTGTTAGTATTGATAAAACTTCCGACTATAATAATGAAATGACTATACATCTAAGCCCTGTTGGTGTTGATGAAACATCCGACTATGATGATGATATGACTATACGTCTAAGCCCTATTAGTACTGATGATTCTTCCGACTATGATGATGACAAGACTGTACGTCTAAGCCCTGTTAGTATTGATGAAACTTCCGACAATGAAAATAAAATAACTCCACCCGAAAGCTCCGTTAATCTTAATGAAACTAACGACTATGATGATGAAATTACTCCACGTGTAAGCCCTGTTAACATTTACCTATGAAACCAGTTTTTTTAAATTAAATAATATTAATGATTTTAATAATATTGATGTCAACTATTTTTATATAAATGGTCATTTTAATTATAATGAATACATACAATTTGAGCCAGAGAATATCGTTAGAATTATTAATATAATTGAAAATAATAATAATATTGTAAGTACTTCCTCTAATGAAAATAATACTTACATTGATAATAATGATTCTTGCAATAATAATCTTGGTTTCTGATTTCTTAAAATATCTTATGTATTAATTTTTGTATTTCTGAATCTTTAGCCCTTTATGTATTAAAGAGAAGCTTTCATGAGAACTTAGCAACAACGAAATGTATATTTAACGCCATTTGCATCGACTGATAAACTCAAGAAATTTCCCATATAAACTTTACTTATTTTAAATTGCACGAAATGTTTATTTAAACAATGTTTTCTTATTTTATTTTTAATTAAAATTGTCAAACTAATGATTGTGCCTTATTACCATTATGTTTAACATAAAGTATAAATAATATAAAATATGGTTTTCCATGTCAAAGATGGTGATAATATTAGACCATTAAATTTCTTTAAGTGCTTCTATGAGATAAAAGTAAATTTCATAATGGTTTATTAATTATTACTTGCCATTTAAAAAAAAAAATTTGTTACACGTTTGTTTGGGGTGGATTCTTTTAATTAAATAAATTATTAAAAATATTTTGTACAATATTTTATTACAGCATTAAGCAGTCAAATTATTTTATTATAAATTTTATAATTACCTACCTCAATTAGCATACCAAACCATGGTAAACGATTTAAGATTATGTGGTATTTTTTTATGATATCTATATGAGAAGTATAGCCGGAGTGACTCGGTTGGATAAAGTTAAGAATAGTGAGATAAGAAAACGCTGTGGTGTAAAAGAAGATGTGGTCACAAAGATAGATAAAGGAATGCTTAGATAGTTTGGACACGTAGAAAGGATGGATGAAGGAAGATTGACGAAACAAATTTATAAGGCGAGTGTGAATGGACAAATCGGTAGAGGTCGACCTCGGAGAACATATCTTGATCAGATCAACATTGTTTTGAAAAAAGGCCAGGTCAAGAGTACCAACAACCGACGAGCATGTATGAGAGCACTGATGAAAGTAGAGGAAGCAAAAGATGTGTGTAAGAACCGTAGCAAGTGGAAGGAAGTGGTCTCTGCCTACCCCTACGGGAAAAAGGCGTGACTTTATGTATGTATGTATGTATCTATAAAAAAATCAATAAGTTGTATTATAAATTTCATGTACGCTTGTAGTCAGAATAGGAGTTATAACACAAAATATGTTAACACACGCGACCATAAATACCTATGTTAGTTATGTGTTATAAACAAGAATTCGCAAATTATTAAAATTTATTTAAGTTAGACTTCCACAGTGGCGGCGCAAGAGCTAAACTTAATGTGTGCAAGCTACATTTCGCGAGGCCCTCTGATGATAGAAGAAGGAAATATTAAAAAAAATCACTTAAAATTAAACAGTTTTGTATTCAAACAAACCTACATTTTTACTTATACTTCTCTGGAACATTAAAAAATATGAAAAAAAATTAAAGAAACAGGAATTTTCTACCTTTGGTTTTACTGAACTCCTTAATCATTGGTTCGTAATTTATGTTAGTTGCTATATCTGCTTCAATAAATAAAACTGCCAAAGCTAAAAGTCTTTCTTGACCCATAGTATTTTTTTAATAATTTTTAATTAGTTTTAATTTTGAAAAGCTCCTTTCAGCAAACAGGTATTGTTAATAAAATTCTAATGACAATGTATACATTTGGACAAAATTTTTTTTTAAATCGTTCTCTATGATATGTTGGAGCACATGTTTCACGAGTTTAATAGAGTTGGGTAAATTTTGGATCACATTTTGTAACTCCTATTTATTTGCTCTTTTGGAATTCTTTTTAACTTGTTTAAGTGATAGAGAAAACCAAAATTATTAAAATATTGATTTAAAGACATAAATCTCGATTCCATGTTACTTATCATAGAATCAATCATGGTATTAAAAAAAATCTGTTTCATACCGGCTTTTAGCAGACTTTATAGGTAGGCCTTTATAATCAAACATCCTTTTATTTTTAAAATCTTTTGGAAAATCATAACTGCTTTTCTCAATAAACTGACGAGCGTCAGACATGCATTTTTCGAATCCAGTTTGTCGATATTCTTTGATCCAGTCACAAAATGTACGCAAATGTTTAAGAGTGATTCTTATTTTATTCACATTCATTTCGTGCGCCAAAAAGTGGAATATCTTTGAGTTGATATTTAATTCTAATGTATTTATTAAAAGAAAAACGCCTTACGCCGCCTCTGGACTTCCAATAATTTTTATTAAATAGTTTAAGCTAGCATCTGCATTGACCAATTATTTTTTATTAACTTATTCCAGGAAATTCGTAGGTACATCAATACTCGAGTTATATTTTTAAATTAACTAAATTTAAATTATTAAATAAATGGATACATGTGAAATTATTGTATTTTAAATGTTGCCTTTGCTTAAATAGTATATTCCTATATGATAATGAATAAAATTGTTTAATTAAAATTATGGTGGTACCAACACTGTTAATTTACAAAATATTCTTTAAAAATTAATGATAAATCAATTTTAATTTTATGGTATACAGGGCTTTTCACGATCAGCGTTAATTAGACGTTTCTGGCAAACCAGACAACGGATCAATCTGAAAATTTGATGGTATGCATAAATCTACTCGCCTAAAATATTCAGACGATGCAGCGTTGCTGCTTCTGCTGTTAAGTAGCGACTACTTTGATTTTTTAAATAAAACACCCTGTAGATAATATAATTTTTTGATTTTTATCACTTTTCCAACAACTTTATGTACTATTATTTCCCTAAACCTATTTGTTACCGTATAGAAGATAAAAATTAATTTTGATTTTTTTTCTAGCAAACATTTACTTTAATGAACGCTAATAATCTTAAACTCTCTGGTACTAAGACTATCAAATGTGAGGTGATAATGAGGTGATATATTAAGGATCCTTGCTTCAAAGCCATATTTTTATTTGCCTTATACAAGGTAGTTAGAAAATAAACATACTTTGTTCACATGAAACAATGAGTAAAAGTCAAGTTTTTTAAATGAAACACTGCATATTTTCACATTTTTTCACATCCAATTTTATATTGGATTTGTTTAGATAATCATATTTTGATATCGAACCGTTTTCCAGATAAACTGTTTTATACACTGACGTGGTTTCCTTGTATTCATCACTTTTTTTGTGATTTAACATTTATTTTATATTACGTAATATTCCTTTTCGATTAAGTTTTTAACAACAGATGGCAATCCATTAGATTATTTTGTTTGGGGTTTTATTACTTCAACCCAATAACAACAATGGAAGACATGAAATCGAGAATTAAAACTGCTTTTAATAGTTTAACTCCAGAATCCATCAGAAGCGCTACACATGAAAATCTTTTGAAGGGATTACATGTAAAGGTGGAGATGTGTTTGAACATATACATTGATAATTAAATTAACTTATTACTTCATAAATTTATTTTCACTTTTTGTGCCAGCGTTAATAAAACTATTTTTAAAGAGAAGTTTCCTTTGATGGTCGAAGAGTATTTCAATGATTATTTAAACATTTTATTATTAGTGACCGATGAAAGAATAACACTTGATGGCAAGAATATAGAAAGAGTTCATCACTTTAAATATCTTGGAAGCTGGATCAATCAGTCGATGGATCCAGACGAAGAAATCAAGGCTAGAATAGAAATAGCTAGAAGAGCATTTTTGAATCTCAAGCCGCTACTCTGTGCCGAGCCACTTAACATTCATCTGCGGGACAGTTTTACCAAGTGTTATGTATGGTCTATTTTGTTGTACTCTTGCGAAACATAGACGCTTCACCAAAAAATTATTGACCGCATTGGTGCATTCGAGATGTGGCTGTACAGAAGGATGCTCAAAATTCCGTGGACAAGCCAAACTACCAACGAGAATGTACTCATCAGAATAGGGCACGATAGAGAGCTCTTAACTACCATCAAGCGCCGCAAACTGAAATATTTGGGACATGTGATGCGTGGATCACGTTATAGTCTGCTTCGGCTTATTCTGGATGGCAAGATCGAGAGAAAAATGGATAGGCCGCTAAAAGCTATCCTGGCTTTAAAATCTCCGACAATGGACAGGTTTAACTGATGAGGAACTTCTCCACGCAGCTCAAGATAGAAATAGATACAAAGAAGTAGTAAATATGGGAGTCGTCAACGCTTGAAAAAGCAAGACACTGTAAGAAAAAGACCGATGAAGGAACATCAAATGGAATCTGTTAAATTTTAAATATAAGTGATGAATACAAGAAAACCACGTCAGTTTGTGTTTGAAACAGTTTTTCTCAAAAACGGTTCGATATTGAAATATAATTATCTTAACAAAGTCGATCTAAAATTGGATGCAGAGCTTAAAAATGTAAAAATATACAGGGTATTTCATTTAAAAAATTTGACTTTCAGTCATTTTTTCATGTGAATAAAGTTTCTGCATTTTCTAACCACCCTGTATGAGGTAAATAAATATATGGGTCTAAAATGAAGATCCTCATGGTATCATTCCACTCCATTTCGAATTTGATCGTCTCAGTACCAGAGAGTTCAAGATTATCAGCGTTTATTGAAGTACATGTGTTGTTAAAAAAAAAAATTTTTTCTTCTAAACGGTAACAGATAGATATATAGAGAAACGGTACATAAAGTTTATGGGAAGGTGATGAAAAACCATAAAATGATATTATATATCATTTTATGGTCTATTTAAAAAATCAAAGTAGCCGCTACTTTAGAGTAGAAGCGGCAACGCCGAAAAGTTTAAAATTTTAGACGTGTAGATCATGTTAATTTATAGATATCATCTAATTTTCGGATTGATCTGTTGTCTGGTTTCCCTGTATATTTATTCCGTTTAAAAGTCCGACCAAAATTATACAAACTTTTTATTTAAATACAGGTATTAAATAAGTTGTATTTAGTAAACGCATAAAAAGGCAAAGTGTTTCAGTGGGATCGACATAGAGTTTGAATCCTGAAAGTTGTGGCTTTGAATCCCACTTTAGGTCAAAATCAATTATTTATTATTATAAATTGATTTAAATAATTCCTGTTAACTAAATTATTTACGGTTGGGTTTAAAATGATTGTGCTATTTCAAAAGAAAACCTACACAGAATTCGAGATTACTAACCCCAAGTGGTTGATTGATACCAAATACAAATAAAGAAAACGAAAATTGTGTAGGACTATCAAAAAGCTTTTAAAGACCCTAAATATAATGTAAACTAAGTGCCTACCAACTAACACAAGCAGATTATTAAAGCAATGAAGAGGCTAATTCAGTAGCCCAAACAAAAATGCGATTACTCTTTATTTATTTATAGCAAAACTATGCAAAACACAAATATTTCATTTAAAATGTAAACACACATGGGATTTACAAAAAAAATTACATCGCATTTTTTTAGAAAAAAAAAGAATAATAATATACTAATATTGTTTTTATAAAGTTTTAAGTTTTGGAATAAAAAACTAAAATAAGAAAGTCTACATTTATTACAACTTCAAGTAAATACTATACAGTTAGCAGAAGCAAACAAAAGCCCTGGTGGGCGTGTTCATGTCGCTGTTGTTGTATTTTTGGTATCGATATATTTCATTTCATATCGAAAACCGACTATCGATAACATTAAGTGTCAACTGTCAACCTAATTAGTGAGGTTAGTTTTGTTTTTAAAATTCCAATAATTTTGTAAACAAGGAAAATTAGATCTAGGTCAATTGTATTGATGTACTATTAGCTGTAAGCCCTCATTAATGTATTATTCATAAAATCATTCGATTGTAATATTTCGATTATATGCGCCAACCTTTAAACTTTTAAACCTTGCATCGCGATTGGTCGTTTGCGATAACATTGAAAATAGTTGGCATATTTTCCACGGCTTTTGTTTGCTTTTGTGAACTGTAGTTGGGTTTCGAAAAAGTAGGCAGTAAATTCTGAGAACTAATAAAGACGGTTCACTGGTATTCTGGACCTTCCACTAACGTACGGAAACTACTAATAAATTTATAAATATTTTATTCGGAACTTAAATACAGGGTGATTCATTAAGAATGGGTTTTTAAAGGGTATTTATGAGTATTTAAAGTTGGAATTTTAATTTGAAATGTCTTAATAATTTTGTGATTTTAAGCAGCATCGTCTTAAAAATTGGCAACTTTATGTTTTTTGGCATAAAAATTACGAATTTTATGCTGAATTTAGCTCTATTCATACAGTGCGTTAGTTACACCTTGTTATAGGTAAATTACAACATATCTTTTTTGCCTAATGAGTTATGGCTAAAATGACTAGAAAATCTAAAAGGCAGTTCGATTTTGAATAAAAAAGGTAATCATGTTTATTTCATTTAACTCTATCAGTTTTTGATTTATTTGTATTTTAAACATTCAATGAATTATTTATTGTAAAATGAATTTATTCCTTTAAATTACTACTACAACTAACAACAGTAAAGACAACAAATACCAATCAGTAACAGTAATAAAAGAAAAATTCAAAGTATATGCTCAAAATGCCCGCCTTCCACTTCAATACACTTTGTAAGGCGTCTCCTTAAAGATATTTGAATATTAAATAACATTTGTCGATTATTTTTAAGAATATTAGTAGCTTCTTGAATTTTCTGTCGTAATTCTTCGATGGAATTAATTTTATCTTTGTAAGCCATGTCCTTTATTTGTTACCATAATAAGAAGTCTAGAGGGTTTAAATCTGGACTTCTAGGTGGCCAAACAAATTCACTGCCACGCCCAATCTACCGGTAAGGAAAATGTTCATTAAGGTATTGCCGTACTGGCAGAGAAAAATGTGGCGTTGCCCCAACTTGCATAAACCACATGTTCCGGTTTTTGACTAGTGGAGGCATTTTCTCTGGAGGCATTTTCCTGGAGGCTTTCCTCTGCATGCTTTTTTTTCTGTCGCTGCAGACGGCTCAAATGGCTTTTTCTATTCCCTGTTAGCTGGTTTTTGTTGGTTGTTTTATGGTTACCGACTATCAACGGAGATTTTGTTTGTCGACTGGCGTGAAATACGCTATACAATACTTTGGAATATTTGGCAGTAAAATTCAAAATACAGCATTAGTTCCTACCTTTAAGAGAAAAATTGGATTAGTTTGGTTGATTTCCCTTGGAAGCTACAATGCAGATGTTTCCATGGTAGGAAAAAGTTGATTTTCCTTCTACAGAAGACATCCACCGAGGGAATCTTTTCATTTGTACTATAACTGTTACTGTTTAAATTTAGATTTTGTTCTCTTCCACCAATGTTATAAAAATTTTTTTTTAATATTAAATAAACCTGTAAATAATCTTTAGGTTTTTTTAATTGTTCCTGAGAGATAAGAACGAAGTTTGTACAGCCTTAAAGCTTAAATACGTCGATTAATTAGCTCGTTTTGTGGTACCAAATTAAAATAATACGATTAGATTTGTTTGGGGTTAATTCATTTTTAGTAATTTTTTATAAAATCCCTTGGCGCCCTCACGTGGTTAGTAATTATAGTTTTTTTTAGTTTGTTTGATATATTCAAAAAAAATACGGTAAATATTTTAATCTTTTTCCCCAAGTTACTTAGTTGATAAATAGTTTGAATATTTAAATTAAAATACATTAAATTTTATTTGTTTTATTAATATTAGTTATCAGCAATTTGATCCTTATTCGTTTCATACAATTAGTTAAAAATACGAGGGCGGTTTGATAAGTCAGTGACATTTTAAATAAAACAAATTTTTTTCTGCAAATAAACATTTTATTTTTCTACATAATCACCTTTTAGCTCGATACATTTAGTCCAGCGTTTTTCTAATTTTTTTATTCCCTCCAAATAATAGGTTTTTTCAAAGCTCTCAAAATACGCGTTTGTTTCGGTAATGACTTCTTCATTCGACTCAAATTTCTTACCGCCCAGCCATTTCTTTAGGTTTGGAAACAGAAAATAGTCGCAGGGGGCTAAATCTGGAGAATATGCTGGATGGGGTAGCAGTTCGTATCCCAATTCGTCGATTTTGGCCATCGTGACTAGACAAGTGTGCACACGTGCATTGTCTTGATGGAACAGCACTTTCTTCTTCTTAGCCAAATGCGGCCGTTTTTGCTTCAAATCAACGTCGAATCTATTCAAAAGCTTTGAATAATATTCGCCGGTGATCGTTTTACCTTTCTTGAGGTAATCGATGTGAATGACACCGCGTACATCCCAAAAAACTGTGGCCATGACCTTGTTGGCTGACAGACTCTGTTTCGCCTTCTTTGGTCCACGTTCACCCCGAGCAACCCACTGTTTCGATTGTTCCTTGGTCTCTGACGTGTTGTGATGGATCCATGTTTCATCCGCAGTAACAAAACGGCGCAAAAATTCGTCCGGATTACGGCTGAACATCGCTAAACACTCTTTTGAAGTGGTCACACGATTGCGCTTATGGTCGAGTGTGAGCAATCGCGGCACCCATCTCGCAGAGAGTTTTTTCATGTCCAAATATTCGTGTAAAATATGATGTACCCGTTCAGTTGAGATACACCTACAGCATGAGTCAACTCACGCGCTTTCATTCTCCGATCATCCAATATCATTTCATGGATTTTATCAACGATTTCCGGCGTGATCACTTCTTTTAGGCGACCTGGACGTTTGGCGTCACTAGTGCTGGTACGACCACAACGGAACTCTGTAAACCACTTTTTAACCATTGAAATTGATGGTGCCGAGTCCCCGTAGTATTTATCAAATCTTTCCTTAGTTTCAGTGATGGATTTTTTACGTAAAAAGTAATGCTTAATCAGCACACGAAATTCACTTTTTTCCATTTTCGTAAAAATTCACGAGGTTGTCTGCTTTAAACGGCTATCAAACACCAACTGCACGACGTAGCTTGCTCAAAATTAGAAAGTTGCCCACTGCTAGATTATAGTTGACGGCAGCACTGTTGCATTTGGAGTAACTACGCGGGAAATTCAAAAAGTCACTGACTTATCAAACTGACCCCGTATTTTAAAATTCTTTTTCAGTATTTAAACCCTTAGCTTTTGAATAAATCGGTATTTTATCGGTAAGTTTTTTAAAGTTACACAAAATTTCTCAAAATTTCTTTGGTAGATCATTAAAATTTCCAATTAAAAACTTTTACTGAGTCGATTAGTATAAATACTGAGTAATTAATTATTATAGGGCGATCTGCTTTGGGGTTGTTCAGATACTTGTAATGTAATTTATTTTTGTCCCAACGTTTAAAAAACTTGCAGCCGAAATAAATGCCGATGATTCGCTACCCAAAATATCATGACCTGTTTTATTGCAAACATTAAAGCAAATGAACGTAAGGTATATAAAAAAAATGGAAAAAGTATTCTTATAAAAAGAGAACAAATTATCTTGTGAAGAAGACATTACTAAGAAAAAATACGAGAGTATCGTTGTAAAGACAGGAAAATTTAATATTTAGATGAAACCTGGTTAAATCAAGGGCATACTGTCTCACAGGGTCGCAAGATTTTAAAATTTAAAGTCGTCGACAAGCATTCATGAAAGGATAATCAAAGAGCTTAAAAAGACCAACGAGTAAAGGACAAAGGCTTATATATAATCACACATATAAGCAGCGATTCGGGTTTTTTGGAAAACGTATTGTTACTCTTCTAATCCAAGAAAACTAGCGACTACCAGCGAGGAATTGGACGCGCATAAGTTCGAAGGTTGGTTTTCACAACTTTTACCAAACCTTCAGCCAAATTCTGTTGTCAGCATGGACAATGCGTCTTACCACACTCGACGATTGGAGCCGTCACCAACAACTGCCCGGCGTAAAGGATACATTATTAACTGGCTTATTTAAAGAAATATATCGTTTACGACATGTTGTTGAAAATTTAATTATTAGGTATCGTGAGGAGACATATACCTGAATTCAAAAAATATGCTATCGATGAAATGGCTCGTAAGAGTAACGTAGTTGTACACCGCTTTCCCCCTTATCGCTGTGAGCTGAACCCCATAGAACTTATATGAGCTCAAATAACAAACCGGGTGACAAAAACGTGACTTTTAAAATGGATGAGGTAAAAGGCCCATTAGCAACTGCAATAAACAATGACACGTCTGCGTCATGGAAATAATGTATTCGACACACTATACACGAAGAAGGCAAAATGTGGGATCTAGACACTATAATGGATATTGCAGTTAAGCCATTAATTACCAACGTGATAAATAGTGTATATCATCCGACGAATATTCTTGAAACGATGAATAATATATTTCTACCTAATTGATTTGATATTCTGTTAAAAGTAAGTAAATTTTTTTTCCTAATATTTTTTTATAAAAGAAACTCTAAAGAATACACAGCTTTTACTTTTAAACTTCACTCGCATTAAAAACCATGTAGGTAAAGTTTATTTTTATAATTATTGGTCATTTTCAAAATTTCGAATATTTTGTGTGCCAAAAATTAATTGTCTTCCTTGAAATTTAAATTATTATCTACTAGAATATACCAAATATTTTATAACATTTTCCTGGCTATTAAATCGTGAATGATACGCTACTGAATGTTAAATTGTGTCGAGAGGTCGGTAGGTCGGTAGCGATTTTTCTACTTTAGGGTAACTTAGATCTACTGTTCTCATCCACTTGTAAATGTACGTAAGGTTGTTATGCACAAAACTGTAAAAACCAAATTATTATTGTACCTTTAAATTTTTGTAACAAATATTGATGTTATTAGATACATTTTTTTATCAAGTATATACTTTAACGAATACAATACGTCATGCTTACTATTTGACTATCTGGCTGCATATGAACGATTGAAAGAGCATCTTATAAAATATTTAAGAATACAACCTGGTAACAAAGCCATCGTTTTAACGCATTTTTATTTCTGAGAATTTACTGACTACAATTTTGTTACCAGTGTATAGGTAAGTGAAAGCATCAGCCTGACGGACCTACATAAGAGTGGAGTTTTTAGTAAGTAGACCTAATACAGTCAGTAAAGTCTCACCTTGAGCTTTCAGGCTTATAACCTCTCCATAAAGGATTTTCTGCACCCCTGCAAAAGAATAACTAGGTTTTTAGCAAACAAAATACTGTACAATAAATATGATATAATATATTTTAAATATGTATAGATATGTAGCACTGTGACGTCCGCCTATATACATTCCTTGTATAAAGGGCCACGCCAGTACATCGAAATCAAGCATAAAGTGGCTTCCAATCATTTGGCAACACTGAGACCTAACAAATTAATAGGTCGATTTTATTTAATTTCCCTTTTTGAATTCTAAAACCATTAAATGTAGGATCAATGCTACGGAAATGAGTAGTCTGAGAAGTATAGCCGGAGTGACTCCGTTAGATAAAGTGAAGAATAGTGAAATAAGGGAACGCTGTGGTGTAAAAGAAGATGTGGTTACAAAGATAGATAAACGAATGCTTAGATGGTTTGGACACGTAAAAAGGATGGATAAAGGAAGATTAATGAAACAAATTTATAAGGCGAGTGTAAATGGACAAGTCGGTAGAGGTCGACTTTGGCGAACATATCTTGATCAGATTGACATTGTTTTGAAGAAAGGCAAGATTTTATTTCATCTGTTTCCCAGCGTCGAACCCCTTCGTTCAAGTGGGCTTTGGAAAGTCCACAGAAGGGTTTTGGGCCGGAAAATTGTGTATATGCCCCTTCCTTGACAAGGCAGTCTGTTTCTTTGTTGCATATAACTCCCTTGTGACTTGGAACCCACATCAAAGTAACCTGGTTGTTTGCTGCCAGTAGTCTCAGGGATAGTCTCAGTTCCAAGTCAGCTTGGACTTACACGTGTATGACTTCACAGCTTTTAGTGAAGGGTGTCCCCTTCGAGGCATGTAATTCTGCTTGAAAGCTGTAATTCGGATCTGTAACGCCCACTTCAACCCTTTCATTCATCTTAGATCCATCAGTGTACCACACTAATGCATAATAATTTATTTTTGTGGTTTTTTACCAAAAATGAATTGTATTTGGGATTGGTAATAGCCTTTTAATACAAACTTCATAAAATTAAATATTAAAATAAAATATTGAAGCGGAAATATAATTTGCTGTAAAACATATTTTTACAAATATGTTAGTAGGCAAGGAAATAGCTCAGTATAATCATATAAACCCTAATTTGTACATATAATACTGATTTAGTAGCATGTCTGTGATCTTACAGGTCAATTATTCTCTGGGCAAAATAAGATCATTATAAAAATTCGAAGAGTAAAAATCCAGTGAAGTTGCAGTAAGCTATAGCGACAGTTCAGTCAAAAGTAAAATTAATATTTTATAACAACGAAGTTCACAAAAATGAACGTTGACTTATAAAATGAAATTTGGAAGAATTCCTTGTGTACACTTTAATGTTACTTTACCATTAATAATGTATATTTATACAAACCACAAGAATAAATTTTTGACATTAAAGTATAGGTAATTCTTGTCTTACCGTATTGGTTACCGGAGACAGTACATTAATTAAAATGTTTTATTAAAGATCTAATTTTATTGCCAGAATTGTGAAATCATGGCATACAGCATCGCAGCCCAGTTAATTTAGTGTTTAATAATTTATTTTTTATGATGCCGAGCAATAAGCTTAATTTTTTTTAGAATATGTTTATGTAATTTAATTTCAATTTTTTTAACTAAATACATATTTATTATATCAATGCTGCGGAGATAAGTAGTCTGAGACATATAACTAGAGTAACTCTGATGGATAAAGTAGAAAAAAGAATGCTTAGATGATTCGAAGGAAAATTGACGAAACAGATTTATAAGGCGAGTGTGAATGGACAAGTCGGTAGAGGTCGACTAGGCAAACGTATCTCGATCAGATCGCAATTGTTTCAAAGAAAGGCTCAAGAGGACCAGTAACCGACGAGCATTAATGAAAGCGCTAATGAAAGTAGAAGAAACGAAAAACGTGTGTAGCATTTGAAAAGAAGTGGTTGAAAGAAGCGGTTGACCATATGTATGTATGTATGATGGTGAAAAGGTAAATTAAGATTAAAAGAGAATTTTTAAAAGATAAACATGAACAAAAATTATGTCAACCATTGTAGTGGGGTGGATTTAATAGTGCCCATTGTCTCATTAAGCTGCGTTTGGACGACATTAGTGTGGGCGCTGTTTAGCCACACGGGACAGCAGTATTCCGCTTCAGTATAGACCAGGGCAAGTGACGAGGTTCTTATGACACTTGCATCTGCTCCCCAGCTATTACCTGATATTTTATAGAGGATGTTGTTTCTCGTCTTAAGACTTTAGCATTAGAATAATGTTATTGTTTTTGGTTTTCAATAAATAGTTTATTGCTTTTTATAATATCTACTTTATACCAGCATCAGTTATTAGTTTATCATTTTATTAAATTCAATCAGTTATAGTTATTTAATTTACTTGATTATCTACATAGGGTAAATCTCGCGACAAGCAATTATTTTAAGGTAGTAATGAATTTTTTTAAAACCAAATTGTTGAATCTTGGATTTTAATCCAATAAAAAAAACATAAATCATTAATAGCAGGTTTTTGTTTTGAAAAAGCTTGGAATAGTTATATTAGCAAAATATATTTAAAATTCATTAAAAGCAGACATGGAAAACTTTATTTTTGTTTTAATACAGGGATATGGATCAACAAAAAAACTCGACAATAATAAGAAATATATTTTTTTTAATTTCATTTGGAATGTAAATTTATACTACTAACCAAATTAGACCACCCGGACGTAAATATATATTTTAACAATTTTTCCGTAATAATGTTGACAATATTTCATTTGGGACTTAGTTTCTGGAAGTTGCATCTTGTACCTTTTTTTTCGTTTAAGAAGATTAAACAGCAAGTAAGTCATGAAACTTACATTTACAAAGTTTTGAAGTTTAGTCATTTGAATGAGGTGTTACTCGATTACTTGAAGCTTATCCTAATCATTATCACGCAATTCTAAAGTTCTAGATAACTGATCTTAGTTTGAACTGCATTAAATAACCAACTTTTAGTTTAGCTTGATCCGATACATAAAGCGTTGGATATCTTTGTTTACACAAATATGATTATCCATTTTAAATGAACAAAAAATAAGAAATCCTTAAAAAGTTATTTTGCGCAGTATTAAGGATGGTTTGCCTTTTCCAGAAATTCTACTTTTTCTTTTTATTTCATCTAGAAAAATTGTAGGGTGCATTAAAACAGTTATTCCGATATTCAGATAAAAGAAGAGGTGAAAGATTAGATAAAGAGAGAAGATCCACTTTAAAAATCAGTTAAATATAATCCTTTTCACAGTATTTGGTGGGGAAAATGTTTAATCTTTCCAAAACAGTACCACTACTTTTCCGGAGTGTCTATTAATTCTTTTATTACTTTATTTTTTTTAAAATGACAAGTTTATTTTGTATAAGTATGAACTTTTCTTTAGTTGATTTATGTTTTATGCTAAACCTATGTTTAAATATGTATTAAAAATTAAAAAGTATTAACAAGCAAACATTTTTGATCCCTAATAAAGTATTTATTAAAATTCGAAAAACTGGCAAAAAACAATGGCTTTTTCCTTAATTCACATCGTTCGACATCCCATCTTACTTCTTAAGTTAACTGTTATTGCATCACTAAACCTATTAGATATTAATTTATATTTAAATAATATGTTTTCATTATATATATTATATTATTATGGCACAGTGTGTTACAGTTTTTCCTGATTTTTTACTTTAGAACAAAAAAAGCTTAACATAAACATTTAAAAAACATGATTTGTTATTGTTTTATGTTTTATCGGTTTTAAACACTAAAGAAAATGTATTAGAATTTATTTGATTTCAAAGTAAACCACCTGCATTAATAAATTGAACATAGAAAGACACCATTCATGCATCGAACAAATACCATTAGCATGCTAAAGATAAACAGATATAGCGCAAGCATTTGGCATATCTCAAAGCGTAATTTCCCGCTTAAATATTGGAGATGCATATAAATGACACAAAGGAAGCACGAGATCTAATAAAGGTCGTTTGTTGCAATTAGTTGCAAGAAGGAATCATACGGTAACGGCACCACCTGAGTTAAAAATGTAGCTGCTACAAACACGAGCACAAATTTTTTTCAAGACCATTATAAACCTTTGGCAAAAGATCACTCAAGATCAAGAAGATCGCTGAGTTGTCAGTCTTTAACAAGAGGCAATCGCGCTACTCGTTTAGCTTGGACTAAAGAACACGTATTTTGTGTCACGTGCCTATTTTCTTTCCCTTCTACAGTTCCATTATTAATTGGTTCTCTGACGATTTCGTATTCCTTAGGTACTCGTAAGTATGGTTGCATACCGTATTTTGTTGTAACTTAAGTATATCATTCGTTGTAAATAGTGTTGCATACCTAGTAGTGATAGGATTTAATTATTAATGGCTGTGACATTTTTGTTAATCGGTGGAGATGGAGTGGGGGTTCTTGTTATTAGATTTTGCCTTGATTTTTGGCCTCGATTGTCGTGTGTTGTCAGCTATATTATTGTTTGGTTTGCTTTTCTGTGTGGATGGGCTGGCTATCAACACGGACGAGCGCGATTATGAGTTTGGAACATAGATTTGCGAAGATCGTTGGCTGACGCGTGTCCCGTGTCATTTTCTGATATCCGGCCTGGGAGTGAGTAGTTTTGTAGAGTCGCTTGGTGTCAGTCGTCGAAGTCGGGTGAGAGTTTTTGGAACAATTTGATATTAACACGTGAGCAGAACCTCTACGGTTTTTTCTTTCATATCTGGCTGTATTTGGGCCATCTTAATTGGATTTTGAAGAATAACCATTTAATTTTTAACTTGACCATTCTATCTTACCTTTGTTGTTGATATTTTGGATTTTGGTGTCGAGTTAAAATATCCGCATGCGGGATCTGATGGAGGGAAGCCATTGTTAATTAGCAGGTGCCGTTCCATAATCAAGCCGGCCACAGGAGTAGTGAATTCGTGTACCCAAAGGTTACAAGTAATTTATTTTAGTATATTTAAACGACGTGACTTATTTTTGACACCACGATTAAGTTTTGTTTTAATTTATTAATATGGTACACTGTTGAAAACTATTTATTGCATTGGATAATATGCCAAGGCTGAACCTTAATTAAAATAATATTCTCAATAGTTCTTTGTGTCCATGTAAGAACGTTTATTCATACTTATTTGTAAATATCCTACAATATCGCTATTTTGAAGGACAGCCATCGTAAAAAGAAATATTTTTAAATAAGCTCGATTGTTTTAACAGTGTAAATCTTTATGTAAATAAAATGGTATAAAAAAAACGTGATTAAATTAACAGCCGTTCGTGAATGTTGATGAAGTATTGTTAAAAAGTTGACTTGTATACGTTTTTTTTGGTAACATGATAAGGTTTGTCATTCTTACCTTTGTTTTAATTATTTTATGGAATCGTGAACTTTCGATTTTTGATTTATTGTTGTCTCATAAAGTTGTAAATTTTGAAGTTTCGATTTATTGTTGGCTGTTAATTTTGATTATATGTGTTATAATTTTGCTATTGAGCTGTGTATTTTAATTTATTGTGTGAGTAAAGTATCCAATATATTTTTGCTATAATTTTATTTTATTTGGTTCACCATAATCTTAGTTGTTTAACGTGTGGCTCTGCTAGTGCCTATAAGACCTAGGGGTTTCTGGCTTGAACCGTCTAAGTTGGTGGTGCGGCTCACTTTTATATTTTTTTTCTTCTACCCTCAACGGCTGAGCTCGGGCATAATTTGCCAGTAGAGAGACCGCTGGCAGAGTACTCTTTAGAGAACGAAAAAGACGTGGCATATGGCAAAATATCCAATGTAACCTTAAATGTTTTTTAGAAGATTTGGAATACATCCTGACTAAAGACGTGTAAGAGTGTGGAGAGTACTGGGCAATAAAGCATTATTGTAGAATATAATGGTTTAGGACGAAATCAGCACCGGAAATAGGACTGATACCGTTTTGCTGCAAACATTTTTAAATGCCAATAGGTACATTGAAATACTTCGACCAATGGTGCTTTTATATGCAGCAGCCACTGGAGAATATTTCGAACAGATGCTTGATAATGAATATCTAAATGTTGTGGCAACAGTAACTAGCTTTATGGGTGATAATAGTCTTAAAGTATTGCCGTGGTCCAATAAAGCATGTATGAAAAATAATATTATTATAATTATTATTTTAGACTTTGCAGGTAGCATAAATAGTAATGGATAGAAATAAATAATTTGTTTTTTTTTATGCAAAGATGATGTGGAGCTATTATAAATAATCGAAAAGGACTTTTTTATTTTGAAAAAAAAAAGAATATTAATTTTAGTTTTATATTTAAGGCTAATTTTGTTAATCATATTTTTTTTAAGGTTGTAGTTTAAATAAATGTTCGTCAACATTAACCTGTTTTAATTTATCAACTTCAAAACCTTAATTTAGTTAAAAAATTTCATCTTAGAATATTATATCCGTAAGTCGTTTAGAGGTTTTTTTGTGAAACAATGATATAATTTTTGGGTGGTGTAAAATATAAATTATATTTTAAAATCCGACGATGTTTCTTGGCTTAATTTTATTAAAGAAAAATAATTTCTTGCATCAACATTAAACTTAAAGCATCAATAAAATTTCAACTTCAAAGAAAAATGAATTAGCTAATGTCGCTAAAAATCATAATTGCATTTTTGTAAGAGCTATTACATGTTCTGCTTATGTTTAATGCGAAGGAATTTTGCTATAATGTTTGGACAATTTAGAAACACGCAATAGCTTCTTCTATTGCAATAACAAAACATTTTATTAAAGTTAAATAAAAAAAATTGTAATAAACAGGCATTATTTCATAAATTATAAATATATCGGTGGCAACAAATTGAAATGTAAAAATAACATGCTACAGAGGTAAATTCACGCAAAGAGTTGCAAGACATAGTTGAACATCACTTTAATGACCGTTTATAATATCTACTTTATACCAACATCAGTTATTATCATTTTCCAATCAAAATATTCCGAAAACCGTCCTAGCTAATTAAATTTTTTACAAATTTTGTTATTATTAAGTTTTTCTCTCTATTTTTAACAGTTTTAAAGATATCCACCAGCGAATATCGAAAAAAATTTGAAAAAATAATTATACCTTACCTTTTTCGTTAAACTTTTGGCTCTTAGTACCTCGACCCTTCTCTTTACAATTAAGTCCCTAAAAGAAAAGTTGTAGAGCATTAAATTTTCTTTGACGTAATTTAATCTTTATTATCTTTAACTTATTAAACTGCACAACAATTTGACAATTTTTGGTAAATTTTAAGTATTCCACTACTTGTGTCAGGATAAACGGAGCTTGTACGGACTGGTTTAACATCGAAAAAGGTGTCAGACAGGGATGTGTGGCTTCGCCATGGCTGTTTAACATATACATAAACGATTGTTTCAAAGATATGAAAGAGAGTACGTATGGATTGAAAATAAATGATTTGATCGTCAAATGCCTTCTTTACGCCGATGATCAACTCATATTAGCGTCATCTGAAGAGGAGTTGCAGGCGATTGTTAATGTTATGCATGATGCCCTGAAAATCAAAGGAATGAAAATAAATGTGAGCAAAACAAAAGTAATAGTTTTTGAAAGAGAAGAAAGCATGACAAACTGTGAAGTTCTGATTAAGTGAAAAGAGTGGAACAAGTAAATAAATTTGTGTACTTGGGTTCAAAGTTTACGAAATATGGAAAGTATGACAGTGACATTGAGCGAAGGGTGTTGGTAGGAAAACAAATGAATGGGGCCCTGCATAGCTTTATGAACAACCAAAATGTGTTTAAAAAGGCATGTCTGGCTGTGTGTTGGTTCCTACACTTATGTGTTGTAGAGCATTAAATTTTCTTCAATATAATTTAATCTTTATTATCTTTAACTTATTAAATTGCACAATAATTTGAAAATTTTTGATTCTACAAGAAAAGTTTATATTTCACTTTTTTGGTTTCCTCTTTTAGTCATTTTCCTCTACAACCCCTTTTTGGACATTTATTGATTGGACTTTTAAACATACATAATTTAAAAGAAATTAATATGTTTTTAATAAGAGTGTCTGAATATATTTTTGAACCTTGGTGTTTTATTAGCGAACCGATTTAGGTTTAAGGAGCAAGTTCGGTGCAGTAGATTATACTCGTAGTGGAATATTAATCTATTACCAATAGTAATAATCAGAAGCCATTATTAAGTAGTGCGGTAAAATTGTTAAGCACATGGAAACGACAAATTCTGGCATGTCGACATTCGAAAATCTGCTTAATGAACCCCGTATGTCGCTTATATTAGCATTTTGAAACTGAATTATTAGCTCGACTTAATGCACGTCAACTAATAGAAGTTAGTAGTATATAATTATACTCGAAATTAAGTAAAAATTCTACCAAAGAAGATATGTTCTGTGATTAAAGACCACGCTGTTTACTTATGACAAATGGCTACAGGCTAAAATGTTTAATATTTTCAGATGTTGCAGACTTCGACATACTGATCAATAGTGCTTAGGATGACAACCGAATCCCGTATACAGTTTGTGAAATACGGGAAGTTAATCATTATAAGTTGCAAATAAATAATATTTTTGCTATTGTATTACACAATTCCAGTGTTAATACAAATAGAAAACGTTTAAATAATTACGTAACAATATATTTATGCACAGGATGAATAAAATACAACTGTAATAAATTTTTCTTTTCAAAACTTACCAAAATTATAAAATACTTTGACTATTGTGGTATAACATAGTTTAATACGTTTTATTGTGAAAAATCGGCTAAATAATTTTAGAATATGATTGAGTTTTGTCATTGTCTGATCACTGTCAAGAGTTTGCGTTGCCAGAGAACATTTACAATTAATTCCACTTAGAGTCGTCGATTTGGTTAAAACTATAAGATCAAATGATACTATAACCATCACAAAATATACTTTATATACAGTCATGGATTCATGTTATCGAGATTTTTTTTTGTGCGTTTGGAGCTTACACTGCAGCTTTAAGCTTATTGTGTTCTGCTGTTATTACCTTTAAGCCTACTTGACCCTTGGCCAGATATTCTCCTGGCTAATCTTGCTTAAGGTTTAGCTTTTTCCTTAAATGTAAAAGGCCTCGTATTATGTTTCTAGCCCGTGCCGCATCAGTCTAAGTCGTATCATTCCTACACTCCTGCGCTACCTATTGAGGGCGTTGTTGTGGAACTCGACTGTAATCCATCTCGAGAGTCGCCAACACAAAAATGTGGTGTCGCAAAAAGGTAAAGAAAAATCTAAAACGCGTCACATAAAAATGATAAGTTGTGTATAAACACATGTGCACTATTGAAAAGTAAGCTTTTGGTTATTGTAAGACTCGTTTCAACCCATGTTCAGTGGGATGAAAGTACGGCCCATTGTTCCTGCATCTTAAAATAAAATACTTGTACGAGTAACATTGCTAAACAGCACGGACATATGGTTCATATTAAGGAAAACATGTGCCTTATTGAAAGTAATCTTTTTCTAAAAAAACTGGTTCTCTTTTAAAAGCAGTCGCTAAAAGTACCCGTTCGAAGTAAGTTCACTCTCGAAGGTGAACATTTGAAGTCGCGAGTAATCCTCGTTGCTAGAAAGAAGTTGTTAATGTTACTCACTCGCAATAAGTTTTAATATTTCACACTCGAAAGTGAATAATTAAGCTCCCTTGAAAAAAATTAAGTATAAAAATCTCGTAATCTCGATCGGTTAATCTTCGTTAGAATTATTTAAAAACATTTTCTCCCTTATACACAAAAGTTTTTTTTTTTTAAACTTAAAATAATAAAAACTCCCTTAGACTCTTTTCTGTTTTCCGTTGTTTTGTTACAAAAAAGTAATAAAAAAAAGTTGTTTTTATTGGAACTACGATCCGGAAACCTCTATGGTTAAGCGAGGACTGTCAAATATGACGTGAACCCCATATTATGCAGATGTTTCATCAGACAGCAGCTTCCCGTAACGAGTCCTGAGCCTGAGCTGTTTCCTGTCCAGCTCTAAGGCCTGATTAGCAAGTGCAAGGTTTGGTTGCCTCATCATTCTCTTGTTGTTCCTCAGGCTGTAGGTTTTTGGACAGCTTTGTTTTAACTTCCTGGTTAGCCAAAAAATATTGAGATAATAATATTTTTTTTATTTTAATTCCTTGAAAAATATCAATATTATGTTGTCTGCAAAGCTGTTTTTTTATCTACATGCAAAATTAAAAATACTTTTTTATACCTTTTATATTTTACCAATTTAATTTTCTCTTTACAGTCATATTTGTTTTGTCACTTATTTTGAAAATATCCATGAGTCATCCAAGTTATGTAAACGACTTTTTCATTACATATCTGTATTTTCTCTTAAAATAAAATACCTACTTGAGCGAACATATCTTGATCAGCTCAACATTGTTTAAACGAAAGGCCAGGTCAAGAGTACCAACAACCAACGAGCATGTATGAGAGCACTGATAAAAGTAGAGGAAGCAGAAGATGTGTGCAAGAACCGTAGCGGAAGTGGAAGGAAGTGGTCTTTGCCTACCCCTACGGGAAAAATGCGTGACTATATGTATGTATGTATTTTTTCAAATATTTTAGTTTGTAATTTTTTTTATACAATAGTAATGGATGAAGAGAACTGAGAAACAATACAAGAGGATCGAAACACAGAACAGCATTAAAAAACACTCTTTATTATATTGCCAAGCTTTTCAAAATGTTTATTTTCTTTTTCCCTAATAAAATTTAAAGTATAGTTAAATTTTCTGGTACGAATTTAAAAAAATTGGATAGTTAAATAGAGCATATAGGGAATTATTGTAATAATATGAAAGCAGCCGCTAAAAGTATCCCTTTGAAGTAGGTTAGGTTAGGTTAGGTATCATGTAAGTGGGGCGTAGGTCGTTCCTCCACTGCGACCTTTAGTAGGTCTATTGTGGCTCACCCCTAGAGGTTCCAGTTCACCGCACAATCCAGCCCTTCTCACGAAGTTCATGGTTGTATGAGATTTTTTTGAAATCGGTAGGTTCTAGGTTGATGTAACCAAATATGCTGAGCCTTATTCTTCCCAGGCCGGGGCATGAACCGCGTTACCACCATGCTGATATATTCTATCTGGCAATGCCTAATAGCAAATCCAAAAGTCAATGCCAAATGCCACATATATGTGAGAAAACTAAGTGTTGTAAAAACATTTCAGCAGACTTTTATAGTATTATTTTATTTTCTTAACAAATTGCTCAAAGCACGTTGTGTACTTTTACATTATGAAAGTTCCAATAACATTTTTATGTGGCAATATATTATGTGTATAAAATGAAATTTGGTATTGAATTTCGAATTTTTAGAGACTTTCACGACATGGTTAACGCAAACATTTTATCAACATGGTTAAATTAGTTACTTTAAACCAATATTAGAAAGTAAGAAAAAAAAAGGTTCATTTATAAACAACTAAGTTTGTTCTGATAAAACGAGAAAGAATTCTATATTTCCACATTTATATCGTATTGTTCCTGACTTTCACAATTGAGGTTTTGTGACACATCAAATATTTAGACCGAGGTACTTTGGCCAAGAATATTTGGGTATTTTAATTGGAAACAATTAAAATTATAGGTTAAAGCCTTTTTTTTAGTATGATTACAAAAAAATCTCTTATAATTTAACAGTGTATCATGGATGATCAAAAGATATATTTAAAATTGTAAATGTATTTGTAAAGCTGGAGCATTAGAAAAATGCAAGCATATCACTGCCACATTTTAAAAATGCATTGTGTAATAGTGACATATTATCGATCTTAAGCAATTTTACAAAACATTATACGAAATTTATTTTTGTTGTTTCTTTTTCTAGTTTTGTTTTGATTTCAGGGAAAAACTCGTAACATTTGAGAAATTTTCTGATACCGACATTTATTCATTTATTACAAATTATTTTTTAATATGTAATGTGTCTTTTGTACAACATTTGGCATGACAATTGATTAAAATACTTACTTTTGATTATTTTACACAAAGTTGCATGTTATAAGTAAAAACAAAGACTTTTCTATGTACTTTAAAGTTTTATTAAAGATATATAATTATTTACATTTGTTGTAAAGTAATACAATAATAAATATTAAAATATTTTAATATTTATTATTGTTATTTAGCATTATTAGAGAAATAAGAATAAGAGCACAAAATTATGGTTACTTACAAACTAGCTTTAAAAATAATCCATCAGAGGGCGTCCAGACTCTTAAAATAGCGAATTTTAAGCACATTATTATTAGTTAAAAAAAAAGGTCTTCTCTATCTTTAGATCTCTTAAATCCAGATTTGTAATTGTTTACGTATTTAATGAAAGGAGAGGAATGCGTTTTAAAGAGATGAAAGGAATACTTCAAAAGTTTATTTGAGAAAGAGGATACACAAGTACAGGCCCCATTAGGAGACTTGAGTGAAAGTTGCAATGAAATTAAAATTAGTACGGCAGAAATTGTGGAAACGTTATGTATGAAATTCGGTAAAGCTGCTGGGTACGACAGAGTAAAAGTTGAATTGCTAAATGCTGGACAAAGCGAGTTAACTAGTCTGCTGTACCGCCTTTTTAACCTTTGTTGGAGCAATGGTAGCGTACCAAACAACTGGTGCAAGGCCTTTATCGTGCCGCTTTACACAGGAAAAGATTCGCAGCGGGACTGTAAGAACTACCAAGGTATTACTTTACTCAGCATAGTCGGCAAACTGTATGCAAAGATATTGATTAAAAGAGTAACGAATGAAACTGAGATGATATGGGATGTGCAAGCAGGATTTAGAAGAGGAAGGAGATGTATGAATCAGGTCTTTTCATTACGAGGTATAGTCGAAAAATTCTTTGCTAAAAGTCAGGAGTATTGCGCTTTTATATACTTGAAAAAGGCCTACGACAGAGTGATGAGGAGTGAATTGTGGTCAACATTATCCATGTATGGGGTGAGCGGTAGTTTAATACGAGCACTGAAATCACTTTACGAGTATTCCACTGCTTTTGTCAGGATAAACGAAGCTTGCACGGACTGGTTTAACATCAAAAAGGTGTTAGACAGGGATGTTTAACTTATACACAGACGATTGTTTAAAATATTTAAAAGAGTTCGTATGGATTAAAAATGAATGATTTGGTCGTCAAATGCCTTCTTTACGCCGATGATCAAGTCAGATTAGCGTCATCTGAAGAGGAGTTGCAGGCGATGGTTAATGTTATGCATGATGCCCTGAAAATCAAAGGGATGAAAATGAATGTAAGCAAAACGAAAGTAATGGTTTTTAAAAGAGAAGAAAGCATGACAAACTGTGAAATTCTTATTAAGGAAGAAAGAGTGGAACAAGTAAATGAATTTGTGTACTTGGGTTCAAAGTTTACGAAATATGGAAAGTATGACAGTGACATTGAGTAAAGGGCGTTGACAGGAAAACAAATAAATGGGGCACTGCATAGCTTTATAAACAACCAAAAAGTGTTTTAAAAGGCATGTCTGGCTGTGCATAGAGGTGTGTTGGTTCCTGCACTTATGTATAGTAGTAAATGTTGGGTTTTGTAGAAGAAGCATGAAAATAGGATTATTGCTGCAGAGATAAGTGGTCTGAGAAGTATAGCTGGAGTGACTTGGTTGGATAAAGTGAAAAATAGTAAGATAAGTAACCGCTGTGGTGTAAAAGAAGATGTCGTTACAAAGATAGATAAAGGAATGCTTAGATGGTTTGGACGCGTAGAAAGAATGGATGAGGGAAAATTGACGAAACAAATTTATAAAGCGAGTGTGAATGGACGGAAGTCGGTAGAGGTCGACCTCGGCGAACATATCTCGATCAGATCAACATTGTTTTGAAAAAAGGCCAGCTGTCAAGAGTACCAACAATCGACGAGCATGTATGAGAGCACTGATAAAAGTAGTGGAAGCAAAATATGTGTGTAAAAACAGTAGCAAGTGGAAGGAAGTGGTCTCTGCCTACCCCTACGGGAAAAAGGCGTGACTATATGTATGTATGTATTTTTTCAATTATTTTAATTTGTAATTTTTTTTATATAATAGTTGGATAGTTAAATAGAGCATAAAGGGAATTATTGTACTAACGTAGGTGTGTATGTGTGTAATAATTTACAAAATATTGGTATCTCCATAACCTTGCTACTTAAACTATGAAGTTATGTTCATATGTACACAACATAAATATGTGTTTTAAGTCTAAGCTGACGCTACTGGAATCTAACACTAATTTATAACTAGGATCCCTTCTATGCTGTATAACGTAGTTATTATTGTTGTCATTCAATAAACACTTGGGTTTATTTATATAACTTAATTTAAAAATCGTTATATTATAATAATATGTTTTAAATATTATAACCATCTTATTATTTTTTTTATTTATGCAAAATAATTCCGTGTTAATCGTTTAAAATTAATTTGCACAAGTATTTTGAAATGAAATTTTAAAAATGAATCGTCAAGTACAATTTAAATTTGAATAAAAAAAAATAGGCTGGGTCGGGGGACTTAAGGCGAAAACGAAACTTCACTCTCTTTCCATTGAAACAAAATGTATCTAAATTATAAATATTTGTAATTGATTATGAATGACAATAAATTATAAAAAAAAAACGTGAAGAAATTTTACTTCGAAAATTCGTGTCCATTTGTTACTTTATTGTTTCACTATTGCTTATTTCTAATATTGTTTTAAGAGTGGAATTGTGGAATACCATGGCAGAACTGGGCGTACCGAAAAAGTTGATCAGTCTCACAAAAGCTTGTGTAGAGGGATCTACAAGTGCAGTAAGACTTGAAGGAAAATTGTCAACCTTCTTTCCAATCAACGGTGGTCTCAAACAAGGAGATGCATTATCCCCACTTCTCTTTAACATCGCCTTGGAAGGCATCGTACGAAGGGCAAACATAGAAACGCTCCTATTTGGAATTCAGGGTCCACGCTTTGTAGTAGCTTTCGCTGACAATTTAGATATAGTAGGAAATACAACTATCAACGTTAAGGAAGAGTTCATTAAACTGGAAAATGCTGCAAAGTAGGTTGGCCTACAAATTAACGAAGATAAAACAAAATTCATGACTACAACAAGAACAGAACGAAGAGACAGGATAAGACAAAATGTGACATTGGACTACTATAATTTTAAAAGGGTCCATGAGTTTAAATATTTGGGAGCTACAATCACCTCAGATAACAATATAACACAAGAGATTAACAACAGAATTCAGGGAGCCAATCGCTGCTGTTTTGCCCAACAAAAACTAATGAAATCGAAAAATGTAACCCGCCGTACGAAAGTAACAATTTATCATGCAATTATAAGACCTTTAATGACATATGCATGTGAAACATGGACAATGACAAAACAAAATAAAAACCGACTAAAAATCGCAGAACGAAGAATTCTTAGAACGATATATGGACCAATTAAGGACAACGCCACACAACAATACAAATTAGAACTAACAGGGAAGTGCAAAAACTATATAACCAACCAGATATAGTAAAAATAATAAAGGCAGAGAGATTGAGATGGGCCGGACATGTGAAGAGACAAGACCAACGTGTCGTAAAACTGGTGTGGAAAGAGACCCCGGTAGGAAAGCGGCCGCTGGGAAGGCCAAGGATGCGGTGGAATGATAATGTTGCAGGGTACTTACGGACCCTAAATGTTCAACGACCAGAAGAACTTATGATGTACTGCAGCAAGTGGAGGCAAATTGTAATGTCAGCGAAGGTTGTAAGTTACAAAGACAGAGAGAGAGAAAATATTGTTTTAAGATTGTCAATTTAAACATTTCTTCCATGATTTAAGATTATTGTGTGAAAAGTTGTCACCTAAATTGAGACGTAAATTTTCAATGATGGGTTTCAATTTTACAACAAAACATTGCGACTAATAATTGTTACATAACAGTGTTAGTTTATTTAATTTTAATAATACCTATCTTTTGTCGGTTATTGGAACATTTTTGATAAAAAAGTTTGTTTTCGCCATAACAACCTAATTTTAGTTATATCAAGAAAAGTAATTTCCAACAAAGTTACATTTTGGACTTTTGGGCTGATAAATCATTGAGTAATGTTTTTACAATGTACGAGTTAAATTGCAAGGTTTAGAAACCGGCGCCGGCGCCGGCGCTGCAGAGGTTTGATTGCTTCTTGAGAAAAAAGAAAATTGCCGGTTATCTAACTCAACAAAACATTCTCAGCTGGTAAATTAATGAATCCAATAAAAAGTCTGACTTTGAAATATTCGGGATTTGCAGCATGTACTTTAGTTGATGCGCTAGTGAATTTTTATTATAATAGTGCCTCCGTTTAAGACATTCCAATTGTTTTTTTACAAAAAAATTGCCTATATATTTAAATATATTTTTGTATTAAATTTTAAATTTATTCAGACTTGTCTAACAATAAAACTCCAGTTCACACGAAATGGTGTTTTGTTGCTACTGCTCATATATGAGTGAAAAAAGAATATTGCTTTTTGCAAATAACTTAAAAACTGTTTATATTTATTTAAATTAAAAAATTTTAAAAAGGAAAATTTTTTCAATAAAACAACTTCAACTTTCGTAACTCCATTTCTATTACACTGCGTGACACGATGTCGATACCTGAAAACTGATTGCTTATAGTTTTCTATTAGTTATATTATGTATGCAGTGGACGTCCTTTATTATTATCACGTCTTGTCTTTGAGAACTTACTGTTACTTTTTCGTGTCCGGAGTGCTTTATAGCTTTTGGGCTTGAGTTCTCGCTAGCCATAGATCGTCCAAGAAACAGGTTGCAAAGCAATCAGTGCATAAGAGAAGATGGTCCATCGTTTGTACCGCACCACATTCGCACTTGTCGTCAGTTTCTGGTATAACCAATTAATTAGGTTGGTTTTTACTGGGGTGACCCCAGTTCTAATACGGTTTAGCATTCTCCACGTTTTCCACTTACATACAGTAACATTTGGCGCTTCTTCTGACAAAGGATAGCTGGTGGGCGGCTTATCCAAAACGTTGTTGAAAAATCGGTGTCTGGATTTTAGTCTGTGAGATCTGCTGGAAAACCCGAATGGGGGATGGCGATCGTCGAAGGTTTTTTTAAACCTTTCAACGAATTCGTGTGCTTTTCTACGTGATTCAGGGCTACTTAAACCCGCTGCTCTATAGAGCTTTTGCACAGGCATAGGCTTTACACAGCCTGTTACCAGTTTGCACGTTTTGTTGAGGCTTATATCCACTTTCTTTGCATGCGCCAATCTTAACAATACAGGACATGCATATTCTGCGGTAGAGAAGCAGAGTGCTTGGGCAGTAGTCCTAAAAACGGTGGGCTTTGCACCCCATTTGCCGTTTGAGAGCTTTCTTTAAATGGTTTTTCTCGCAGATACTTTTTGGCGGGTTTTAATGCAATGGTTTTTATAAGGCAGCGATCTATCAAGAGTAACCCCTAGGTATGTGGGTTTGTCGGTATATTCGAGGATGGTGTCGTTCCAACCGACGTGTAGCATTCTGTGAGCAGGTGAAATGCGCTTACCTGAGTTTTTGATGAGTTTGGTTTAAGTGAGTTTTCTTTGTAGTATTCAGACACTGTTTTTAAAGTGTTTTCCAGTTTTTTCTCTTCCTGCGAAAATGTTTTTCTTTACGCTGTAATTGCTAGGTCGTCAGCATAGAGAAAATGTCTTGTGTAACAGGGTATTAGCGGTTGATCGTATACATTTTAAAAAGGATTGGAGCCAGCACGCTTCCCTGAGCCGGGCCGTTCTTCAGGGTTCGCCAGCGGCTTTTTTTACCCTCAAGGGTTACATAGAATTGCCTGTTTTGCAGCAGTGATTCTATTATTTTTGTAAGTTGATATTCCCTTGTCGCTTCATAGGTTTTTAACATAAGCTTTCGGTGGTTTACTGTGTCGTAAACTGTACTCAAGTCCACTAAAGCCAGACCTGACGACGAGCATGTATGGGAGCACTGATGAAAGTAGAGGAAGCAAAAGATGTGTGTAAGAACCGTAGCAAGTGGAAGGAAGTGGTCTCTACCTACCACTATGGGAAAAAGGCGTGACTATGTGTATGTATGTATGGTAAATTATTTCACTTGATTCGATTTATTTTTAGTTATTGTAATTATACCTTTAGATTTTTAAGCGTCCAATTTTAATTTGTTTGTTTAAAAAAAAATAATAATTGATTTAAGAGATTAACTTATGTTTTTACAGCTATTTCTAAATTTTTATTTGATATATAAAAGAGTATCATCAGCAAATAAGTTTAAAGTATAAAAACCAGGGATATAATCCAACTCATTGAGATAAATAATAAACAACAATGGTCCTAATGCACTTCCCTGTGAAACACCCATATTCACAGGAAATTCTTCACGTACAAAGTTTTTTATTTTGGTTATCTCTTTCCAATTGATGTCATAATCTTTCAGCGAAAATATTACTATACCGCCTATACCATAGTATTTCAGTTTTTTAACTCAAATGTTCCTATCGATTGTCTTAAATGCATACAACTTTTTAAAATTTAAACTTCTTTAGACACGATGAGCAAGATTTGGTATAGGGCAAACTTATTGTTTCGCCTCACCTGACGTCAGCGTCAGCGACAAATGGGTGGTGTCATGGCTTCTTCTTCTTCTATCTGTCTGTCAAAAAGCTGACAGCTGACAGCCCAATTTTATTGGAGTATTTATTATTCAATGATTTTAATATGGAGGGTAGAAATAAAAATAAAATCTTATATGGGACTTTTATTAAAAACAGGTCCTTCAAAATATGGTATATGGTATATTAAGGTGGCGCTGGTAGACGTGAGGTTAAATCTGAACTTAGCTGTTGAAGTTGAAGTTGAAGTTAAAGTAAAGTAGGTATATTAAAGAAAATATGTAAGCAATAATTTTTAAATAAAACTATTATACAATAAAAAATGGCTCAAGAGAAGGTAAAAGTAAGAAAGAAATCAAAAATGCACATCTTCTGTCCTTTTTCTCAAAACTTTGGCCACTTCTTTTAAAAACGGTATTCTGCTATGGTAACGCCTTTTCTATATACTTTTAAGGACATTTTAACACAAAGATTGTTTTTCTTATCTCTAACCTCCGTAGGTTAATATAATATTAAGAAAACGGTGACGTCATAGCTTCTTCTTCTATATATCTGTCAAATAGAAGCTTTGAGCTGACAGCCTATTTTTATTAAGTTATTTATTACTCGATAATTTTAATTTACAAATAATGACAATTTAACTTTCAATACTACATTTACTTTAAAAATCCAAAAAAAACACTGTTATTTCATAGTTTTCACTTCTGTCGGCAGTCCCAATGACTATCAATTTTTTTTTATGTACTAGGTAGGTACTATTATTGAACTTTTTCAGTCATCTTAAACACCCCGTTCTTAAAATATCCAAGTATGTAATTAACTATAAACTTATAATTAAAATTGCTTATTTTCAACTTGAAATTTATTGGGTTATAAATTACTATTTTAACGGCTGGCATATACGTTTAAAGTTTAAATTTAACTACAACATAATAAGGTATTAATAAAAACTAACTACATATTAGGACTAATCTTAAGAAGAATAGGGAAAGTCATAAATGTTAATTAAAGAATCATCTAGTAATTAGTGTAACGTCGAGAAAATTATATTATATTTTTTATGTGTAACATTTTTGCTTTCACTTTCTTGCAATTTGTGAGTGATTTCGTGAAATGGGACGAAAGTATGTAACAGTGTAACAGTCGCGGAAGCGCGCTTTTCAGATTCAGTCAGTTAGCCGTCAACCAATTTTCCGAGAGGTCGGTACTGTCAGCCATCAGGTGTGCACTTAAGTTACAGTGTTGTGTATAAAGTTAGCTGTTATATGCGTAAACTATAGAGGGTGACCTCGTCTCTAGGATAGGTAGAAAAATAAAAAATAATTGGGGTTGGCTAGGTAAAATTTTCGTAACCCCATCCATATTCAAGATAAAGGGCGTTGAAGAAAAATAATCTATACACATTTAATACGATTTTGCCGAAACTACTGAAAACATAGTAATAAAATTTTATACGAATATATTTTAGAAGCTGATACATCCCATGAATTTGTTTTTATATCGGACTCTCATAGAGGGCGCTAGATACACAGTTCGTACCAAGTAGTATTGAACATAACTTTGTTAAGGTAAAATTTATTAATTAAAATTTTAGTTAAACTTAAATATCATACAATTTTACACCAAAAAGGTACTCTTGGTAAAACTCGATACTTCATACCGTTTTCCGAATATTTTGATTTGAAAATTATGAAGTAATAACCGATGCTGGTATAAAGTAATGATAAAATTATTAATTATTAATTACCATACATTATGTGAATTAAAAATTTTTGTCGCGTAAATAAGATCTAGTCAATAAAACACATACATGTAACAAAATTGGGATTGAGGGCTTATGGAAAACTGACATTTATTGATTTGTTGATGAAAAAATAAATTTTAGTAGGCCAAGAACAACAAGAACCATTAATTAAGAAAATATTATTTTAAATTTAGTTGATCAAGACCTAACAGTTAGCGTAAGAAATATGGCAAGACAAACAAATTCCGTTTTTTCAAGTACTTTGAGACCAGCAGCAGCTACATCCTTATCACTACAGACAAGGCCAAGAGCTCTTGCCAGACGATCTACCGGTTAGAGTGGATTTTTGTCAAACATTACAAGAAGATACAGCCCTTAATCCCAATTTTTTAACATGTATCCGTTTTATCGATTTACGCAACAAAAAATGTTTAATTCACATAATGCATACTAATTAATAATAATAATTATTAACTTTATTATTACTTTATACCAGCATCGGTTATTACTTCATAATTTTCAAATCAAAATATTCCGAATACGAGTTTTACCGGAAGTACCTTTTTGGTGTAAAATTGTACGATGTTTAAGATTTTAATTAATAAATTTTACCTTAACAAAGTTATGTTCAATACTACTTGGTACGGACCGTGTAACTAGCGCCCTCTACGAGAGTCCGATATAAAAACAAATTCATGGGATGTATCAGCTTCTAAAACATATTCGTATAAAATTTCATTACTATGTATCCAGTAGTTTCGGCAAAATCGTATTAAATATGTAAAGATTTTTTTCTTCAACGCCCTTTATCTTGAATATGGATGGGGTTACGAAAAATTTTTACCAAGCAAACCCCAATTATTTTTCTGTTTTCTACCTATCCTAGAGACGAGGTCACCTTTTTTAAAACATCCTCTATAGTTTATGCAGCTAACTTTATACAGAACACTGTAACTTAAGTGCACACCTGATGGCTGACAGTACCGACCTCTCGGAAAATTGGTTGACGGCTATCTGAATGAATAGCGCGCAATTCCGCGACTGTTACACTGTTACATACTTTCATCCCATTTCAAATTTCACCTTTCATCTTTTTTTTCAAACACCCTGTATAAATAAATATTTACTGTTGATAAAGTGCAGATCATTAATAAAAAATTCAAGTAAGTAATAATAAGTAATTACTGGAATAAAATATTTCAGTATTTAGCTTTTTTAAATATTAAGGTTGACTTCTGTCACTCTTAGTGTCAATTAAATAAAATACAATTTTCATTAAAAAGAATTATTTTTGGTTATGAAAAATCATTTCAAATAATACCTGACCCATTTTTTTCCGAATATAATTTTAAAATTTCGTATTACTAAGGTGAGATGTCAAAATTATACACATTATATGCGACTACTGTAAGGCTCGCTCGTTTTCTTACTTTATTTTAATATCTGTAAAATGTGAACAATATTAAGATCTTAAAAGTATGAAAATAAGCACAAAAAATATATTCCTTTTTCTATGCGCTTCATCGAAACTTATTACAAGAGTAGGTACAAGAATTTATAAAGCTATGCACATTATTTTAAAACAATTTTACTTTATGTTTGTACCAAAAATCTTTAAAGAAATGTATTTTTAAATACCGTAGCAATTAGGTAACAGCAGAATATTATTTATATACCAAAAAGATAGTATGTAGGGTTCTTATAAGTGTAGAAGAGCCTGATAAATTAAATTCGTTATAATTATTATGCATATTTATAAAAGATCATTCCTACATTTAACACCCTTCGAGTGACAGTTAAAACTCTCAAATTTTAAAATAAGAAGTACGGGCTTGATATACATCATTTAAAAGGTCTCTTCATTGCTTAGTCAAAAATGTTATAGTTTTAAAATGTATTGCAAAAATTGGCGTTTAAAAAAATAAAATCACCTAATGGACGAAATTCTTGATAATATAAAAAACAAAACAAAAAAAATATGAATTTTAATGCAAAAGATGTTTAAAATGTTCGCAACATTCTAATCTTAAATAAAACTGTCTTCTAACGTTATTGTTGTGTCCGACTTAATCGTAAGCGATATTATTCTTCTCGAGTCTAAAGTCTTTTTAAGCTAAATCTAGTGGTTTACTTTTGTGCACCATGCTTGTCACATTTTCCTACAAAAAGAACTGTAATAGGATAGGATCGGGGAATCATGCTGGACATTCTATAAGAAAGTAAGAACATTAACAAAAAATATACTACTTATTGCCTAGCCTACTTCTAATGCCACTGCACGACACTTCGATGTGACATCTTGGATTTCTTATTTTAAGCCTTTTTTTCATGTATTTAGTACATTAATTAACAAATAAAAAATAGTGACAATCATTTAAACATCCACCTTATCTTATCTAATCTAAGCGGTGGCGGCATCGTGTGCAGAAATAGTGTACTAGAGCGTATAAAAGTTTGGCTTCAGAAACGGTTATGGTACTAGAGAAGCACTATTTAGTATACAAGTACTTACACAACGATGCCGAGATATGAATGTGGAAGTCTTCGCGTGTTTTATCGACTACGAAAAGGCCTTTGACAAAGTACAACACGATAAATTAATCCAGATACTCACAAATATAGGAATTGACAGCAGTGATATTCGTATAATTGGAACCAATCTGCTGAAATACGCGTTAATAATCACACAACAGAAAACATAAATATAATCAGAGGCGTAAGGCAAGGATGTGTACTTTCACCACTACTCTTTAATTTATACTCAGAACAAATTATTAATGAGGCTATTGGAGACACTCTCACTGGTGTAATAGTGAATGGTACTCCCATCAACAACATCAGATACGCGGATGATACAGTACTAATATCCACAAACATCAACGACTTACAAGACATGCTAAACACAGTAGTCACCCACAGTTCATCAATGGGACTCACGCTCAACACAAAGAAAACTAAATGGCTAGTTTTCAGTAAGAAGCCAAACAATACCCAACAAAATTTACGAATTGGCAATGACATTATAGAGAGAGTGAAGCACTACAAATATCTAGGATGTTACCTAAACGAAGCAAATGATAATGGCCAAGAGATCCGCTGCAGAATAGAACAATCCAGATCAGCATTCATCAAAATGAGAAAAGTACTGACAAGTCGAGACCTCCCAATTACACTACGAATAAGAATACTTCGCTGCTATATATTCAGTATACTCTTATATGGAATGGAAGCATGGACACTTACCAACAGTATGTGCAAACGACTTGAAGCTTTCGAAATGTGGACATATAGAAGAATGTTGAAGATCTCATGGACTGAACTCAAAACCAATCGGGAAGTGCTACAACAACTAGGCAAAGAAACCGAAATAATAACAACAATAAAGAAACGGAAGCTAGATTATTTCGGACATCTGCTACGAAACGAAAAATATTCACTTCTCCAAAACATTATACAAGGCAAAATTGAGGGCCGCCGCAGCCAAGGTGGCAGAAAAACATCATGGCTCAAAAACTTAAGACAATGGTATGGCCTCAGCACCAGAACACTTTTCCGTACGGCAGTAGATAAAATTAGGCTACAAATACTGGTTACCAACGTACTAGGAGTACATGGAACTTAAAGAAGAAAGAAGTTAAACAATTGTGAAAGTCATTCAAGGAAAGAAACGTGGATGTTGCTATTGAAGTGTGTGGTGTAAGTAATAGAAGGAAAAGATGCGTGGAGGTTTAAAAAGCACTGCCAAAAGCTACAAAAGCCAATCAAATAACGCAACAGAAAACGATTAATGATGTAAACAAGGCAATGAATGAGTATAAAAGGTTAAAAGGTGTGGTAAAAGAGGTTGTGACAAGAATGAACGATAGTGATAAAGATGAATTTGATAGAAAATTATCTGACGATTTGCAGAACAATATTAAACTCTTCTCGAAGTCCATAAGAAGAGCCAGAGGTAAAAATACTACCTCTTAACTATAAAAAATCAAAAACCAAGATAGTAGTATGTTGAAACAAGAGGAATGCGTTTTAAAAAGATGGAAGGAATACTTTGAAAGTTTATTTGAGAAAGAAGATACACAAGCACATGCTCCATTCGGAGACATGAGTAAAAATTTTTTACTGAATTTGCTTGGTTTTTTTTTATTTTTATAATTTTATTATTTTATTTGTTTCGTACAAATGCTCGTAAGTGGTTCGATAATGAGTTGTAACTATAAAACTATTTATTTTTGTAAAAGTAAAAAAAAATCAATTACATCTACGACTTACCACACCAATTCGTTCTTGTTGCTTCGGGGCGCCCCTTCTTTACTTCGTCTGGTGGCGGACTATTTTGAGGCACTTCACATAATAAAGTTTATAACAATGTATAAGGTATACAATACACGGTGTGCTCTCCAACTAGAGATTAAAATGGTGACAAAGACCAAAATGGTATTTAAATGGCGATTTGTAGCCTCTCGAGCATTGAACGTTACTGATTGATTTTTGTCTCCGTTCGGGCTCTTTTCTGCGCCGTCGTGAGAAGAGTCGCAGAAACTCAAAATCGATACTATTAACTGGATTTATCGATCGGTGCAATTGGTTTGTAGAATCAACAATATTAATTTGAATTGAATCTAGAAAATCTTCATAAGCTTTCCCTAACATTAGTTTTATACTTGTTTTTTATTCCTTTTTCTTTAGAAACATTTAAAATAAGTTACTGCTTATTGTTTCTTTTTTGTAATAAACTAGTTGATTTCTTTTTGCAGCTTGAATTATTCCTAAATAAAAAAAACAGGTGGTAGGCGCCTAACAACTTCGAAGCCGGTCAAACACTAGGTTACATTTATTCTCTTTAAGTGATTTTTTGGTAAACTTGGCTTGTTAGTTCGGTTTATGTTAGTTCATCGTTTAGGAAAAAAAAATAAATATATCCGCGAACTGATTAACTGTTCTCTCGAATTGAAATAATTTGCGAAATCAAGAACACACATCCCTGAGTTTAGAGTCTATAGTTTTTTTGGACATGATTTTTTTTAAGAATAAAATAAAAATTAAATCATTTTTAGTATGGACTATTTTTTTAAAGACGTAATTCGTTGCAATAGCCCTAAATTTTGTTTAACCATTTACTGCGTCTGAGAATCCCCGCAAACGAACCGACGCTAGCGGAGGTAAGAAAAGCCATAAAATCTCTTAGAAGTGGCAAGGCTGCCGGACCCGACAATATACCTTTAGAAATCTTTAAAGAATGCCCGAACACAATCGCGAATTTAATACAACCACTTATTGCCCAAGCATGGAACAACGAACACATTCCAGCAGAGTGGAAAACGGGGCTTATCATAAAAATTCCTAAAAAAGGTGACCTGAGCCAATGTGCGAACTGGCGAGGTAAAACCCTTCTAAACACCATCACCAAAGTTATATCTTTGATAATTCGTGACCGAATTTCCCCAAGCGTAGACGAAAACTTGCGACAAGAACAGGCAGCATTTAAGAAGGATAAATCCTGCATAGACCATATAAATAGCCTACGTATAATCATTGAACAGTCAGTTGAGTTCCAGACTTCATTATATTTGGTCTTTATTGATTTTGAGTGGGCTTTCGACACACTATCTCATCACGCAGTGTGGGAGCTTCTAAGGGAAACATTCCAATCAAAGTGATTCAAATTATAAAACAGCTTTATTCAAACTCTGCATGTCAAGTACTTCACAAAGGAATACCAAGCGAACCTATAACAATCTCAAGCGGAGTGAAGCAGGGTTGTGTCTTCTCTCCGATGCTCTTTAATATCGTGCTGGATTCCGTTCTCCGCAAAGCTAATGACCAGGACAGAGGAATAAGATGGGGTTTCAATGGCCGGCTAGAAGACCTAGACTACGCCGACGATATCTGTTTTCTGGCTCACTCCTTTAAAGATATGATGCAGAAGCTCGTCAGACTCAGTGAAGAAGCCATGAAAGTTGGTCTTAAAATTAATATTAATAAAACTAAATAGTTAAAAATTAACACTGACAACGTTAATCCATTACATATTAAGAACCAACCAATCAAACTAGTCGAACACTTTGTTTATCTTGGAAGTTTAATTGACAAGGAGGGTGCCACAGATACAGACATTAAAACCAGAATACAAAAAGAAAGGAGAGCTTTGGAATGCTTAGCAGGGTCTGGAGTTCGAGAGCATACACCACCAACACAAAACTACGTATCTTCGATACAAACGTAAAATATGTTTTTCTTTACGGATGCGAAACATGGAAAACCACTAAAAGCTCATCCAGGGCTCTGCAAGTTTTTGTGAACAAATGTCTTCGCAGGATATTACGTATTTTTTGGCCGGCCCGCTTTTCAAATGAAGAGCTCTGGAGAAAAACAAACCAGACTCCGACCGATACAGAGATACGGAAGCGCAAATGGGGATGGCTGGGTCACACCCTTAGAAAACCTGAAAATAATATAGCCCGAATAGCCCTGGAGTGGAATCCCCAAGGCAGCCGCGCTAGGGGCCGCCCAAAGACAACCTGGAGAAGAACGATATTAAGTGAAATACGAAATATGAATAAATCATGGCAAGAAGTCAAAATGCTTGCCAGAAATAAAGTCCGTTGGAGAAACTTTATTGAGGCCCTATGTTCCATAATGGAATGATGGGAATATTGATATTGATTTACTGCGTCGAGGTTATGCTTAGAATTTTGTAATAAAATATAATCGTGCATTTCGCAATTATTTTTATCTAAATGGCGAAATCGTTTGTGATGATTACTAAATTTTGTAGGTGTCAGTATATCGTACAAATTATTTTGTATGTTATTAATTTTAAATTAAAAAAATTGCGTTTGTAAAGAAAATTACAATAAAAAATTCTTCGAAACCATTTCGAACATCATTTAACGAACATATATAAGATATATTAAATTCCTCTTTGTTGCCAATATGTAATGGGGAACCTTTTTAAATTATTTAAATTCCTTTTAAACATTCGGCTTCGGCACATTCCAGAAAACCAGAAAGAAAACAAGAAAATGTGGAATCGAATCGTTCGACAAAACTGATGGACATTTAAACGTTTCGACTTTCCTAAATATCAAACTTTAAGACTAACCGCATTCGTAGAGTTTTGCCGACTTGTGACAGCTTTTCAGTAAAATTCCCTTTAATTAAATCGGATTAGTGAGCGTATAGCAGCGCTGTTATTGTTTCTATTTTAAAATTATTTCGGTATAGCCCAGGCAACGAATATCAAATTTCATGAAATAAAAATAATAAATACGAAAGTTTTGAAATTTGGTGATAATGTTTATTATGGCTTACTATTGAACGTGTTAAAAGTCCTGAACAATTGAAGGTACGGAATCGCTGCCATCTTGGAAGATAGGTGCATTTTTAAAGGTTTTATTTTTATTGTATAACTTCTTAATTATCGTGTTTATTGAAAAAATCATTTCCACAAAAGTTGGAGAGCATTAAATTTTTTATTAACTTTTTCGTAAAACTAATATTTTTTCGTACAAATGGATGATGAACGTGAAGCAGATGGATGAATTGCTCCAAAAACCCTTCTCCGCACTTACACTTACACAGGGAAAATTCTAATAGCATGTGCCATGTAAATATTAATAGTTGAAATGTGTTAAAATGTGGCTATTATTGGTAAAGAAGTTGATCTTTTGGTTGTACTACTTGCATACTCACCATCGGAAAAGAATATCTCTTTTGTTAAACCGGGAAAGGGGAAAATTGCGAGAAGGGTATATACATGACATCAATTGCAATCATCAGGACTTACCAACACCATTCTCTTCTTGCATGCCTTTAGTGGCTGCGACACCACGTCAGCAATTTTCAAAAAAGGAAAAATTAAGTGCGTAAAATTGTACCAAAAAAATAAAGAGTTACATGATATCGCTGAAAGTTTCAACAATGGTGATTCTTCACACGAAACAATCGCTGAAGCTGAAGAACGTTTTTTCCTTGCCATCTACGATGCACGTCTTGCCGATAATTCTTTGAATAAACACAGATTTCATTGTTTCACAAAATCCGTGACAAAAATTATACCGGATATCGCCTTACTACCACCAACAGAAGGAGCATCCAGGCAGCGTTCTTTTCGCGTGCACCATTAAGTGCAAAAATGGCTGGGGAATGAATTACGCCCTGAATCATGGGGTTGGAAACGAGTTCAAGAGTGCTTCAGTCCAATTCGAACGCTGGACTCCATTGCACCCGAGACTTCATTGAATTTAATTTTTTGCAAATGCACAACTGGCTGTGGAGGATAATGCGGCTGCAAAAAGCGGGAATCGCATGCACAACCGTTTGCAACAATTGCCTTGGACCAAATGGACCAAATATAGTCGACGATGAAAATGAGGATGAAGACGAGGGTGATTATACCGATAACGAGAGGGTATCATCAACAACAAGCTCAAGACGATCATCCTGTACGAATGAGCTTGGTGTCGGTTCATCGGTTTATCCTGATGTGGTTGAGGATAACCCCTTCTATCGGTCAAACCGTTAAGAAGTGTCATAAACAAAGATGTGAGTATAAAAATGTTGTGTAAAATGAACAAAACTTTGTCGTAATAAAATTAATAGTAATAAATATGAATTTCTATGTTCGCAGAGTTTCTACATTCACGTTCATCGTCCATTTGTACGAAAAAATATTATTTTTACGAAAAAATAAATGAAAACTTTTTTGAAGGCAATTTAATGCTCTCCAACTTTTGTAAAAATAATTCCAATAAACACGATAATTAAGAAGTTATACAACAAAAACCATAAAAATGCACCTTTCTTCCAAGAAGGCGGTGATTTCTCACGTTCAATTATTCAGGACTTTTAACACGTTCAATAGTAAGCCATAATAAATATTATCACCAAATTTCAAATCTTTCGTATTTATTATTTGTATTTTCGCTTCGTTCCCTGAACTAGTAGTTGAACCTTTACAGTACCTAAATAATTACAGCTAAAAGAAATTACCTACAAAAATAATTTAGCAAAACTATGACACTCCAAAATTTTTTGTTTAATTTACATTGTGTACATTTTTAGACGTAATAAGTATTTAGTCCACCTCCAAATACCCTCACTTTCACCTTTTTTTTACCGACGCATCCAAGACCACGCAAGAACATGTGGCAGCATACATCTGCGGGGACAATAGCAAACAAAAATTGTAGCATCTTTGCTGGTGAAAAAACAGCTATATTAGAATCACTTGAAATACGTAGAGAAGATCCTAGAAATAACTTCATTATCCTCACAGGAATTTATAGACTAAAACAGTTATATCCATATCATCCAATTCTCGTATCAATTAAAGAAGTTCTTTACCAACTTTAAAACGAAGGGAAAAATATTGTATTACGTACCTTCTCACGTAGCGATCAAGGGATATGAGGAAGCTGATGCCCCAGCCGGCAAAGCAAGTTCTGATGTAGATACCCTTTATCAAAGTAAGTTTTCATCCTCAGACCACAAATCATCAATTCGTAACTTCATAATTACCACTTGGCAATCAACCTGGTCTGAAACGACAAACAAACTTAAAGAAACTGAAGGTTAACTAATGGTTAATGAGAAGTTATTACTACCCACGAGAAGGAGAAAACAATTCATTATCAACCGCCTTCGATTAGGACATACTCTTCTAACTCACCAACATGTAACATCTGACCAATTGTGATACCCAACTTACAGTCAAACACCTCTTGGTACATAAATTCATTTACTTGTTCCACTTTTTCTCCTTTAATCAGAACTTTACAAATTGTCATGCTTTCTTCTCTTTTAAAAACCATTAAAAAGTAAAAAGTAGGTAATGTCTGGCTTAACGGATTCTTAAGAAAAGGAATAAGGAGTTCACAAAAAAAAATCTGAATGATTATTACTTGCTCAAGCTCATGGCATGAACAGAAACGACGTACAGGAGTTTTTTTCTACTTTACTACAGATATACAGTCAGAACAATTTGCTTGACAAACCTGGCCAGATATTTAACATGGACGAAACTAGGACAAAAAAAAATGAAAGGCGAGCAACCAAGACCAAAACGAATACTGATAACCGGAAAGAATAAAAGAATGCTTTGTGACTCATTTGATAGTAAATCTAATGAAGACCAATACTGAATTCCTCCCCAGAAGTAACTGATAGGGAAAATTAGTGTGTAGAATGTACTAAAAATTACTATTCTACGAATTCTCAGGACGATTGGATAAAATGTGAAATATGCCTGGGTTGGTTACATGAGTCATGCACAATGTACGTGACTTTACAGATGGGGTCGTCAGAAAAAAAGATACCTCATTAAAAGCAAATCAAAAAAATCAATTTACGCTTCCCATTTTAGTTTCGATTCCAATGTTTGTCGAGTGGTGTTTATTATCGGCCGAAGTTTAGACAAAGAGCCCCAACACCGTGTTTTTAAAAAAACATCTTTTTGGTTAATTTGGTAATTAAATAAAATAAAATTTACATGTTGTTCTAGTTACCAAACTACCAAGTTTCACATACGAAAAACCAAATAAGGCTCTTTTTAGTATATCGTAAAATTAATTTTCACTTTCATGTGGGTCATTTTGTACTGTTTTACCCTAAATAATATATTTTTTCCTAAGTACATCAAATGCCTGCTTTGCATCATATATTTGAATTAAAAATGTAGTTTTAACAACGTTGATCTGTACCGTTGATTCTTAAAATCTGTAAATGATTAAACCATTTCGTAATATAAAAATTTAATAATTTTATCAATTAAAGCTCTTTGCTATAAATATAGTGTCTAAATAAATTTTTAAAAAAATTTCACGACCTCTGTTAAAAAAAGGCAAAAATTAAGTTTTTAAAGATTAATTCTGCTTTGTAGTATTAATACAATCCAATACGATTTTTTTATTTACGTTACCAGAATTTTTAGTCGTCACTTGTAATTACGAAAAGCACATTAATCCATTTTATATTTTGTTAAAATAATAAATTAGAAACCACAAAGTAAAATATCAAAGTTTCTACCTTCTATTAATTAACAAAAAGTCAAAAGTAACAAGCAATTTTATTAGATGGTGTAAACACGCCAAACTCAGGAGTTTAAAATTAACGGAATATTAAAATTTATGATTCTTGTTAAATACTTTACAAAATGAAGATACATATCAAATTTTGATACCTACTACAAGTATTTTTCTTTGAAACACTCCAATAATTTATCCTTTGTAAATGACAGTTTTTAATTATTTTTTCCATTAGGCTTAAAATTTTTCGTCAAACTGTATTACTTCTGAAAACTGAAACAATATTGAAAATCAAATTATATCGAAACAAAAAAATAAACAAAATCGACCATCCACGTAAAAATTACTTTTTAACAATTTAATGTAGACAGTGACCGAGACATGCTCAGTCAAATTAATTAAGTTTTGTCCGGTATTATCACCTACAAGTAAATAAGCCGTAACCGCCAGATAACTCTTAAGCCTAGTCCAGACCTACATACACTGCCCGCAAACAAGTGTTTGGAAACATTTGTTTGCAAACAAAACATTTATACAGTTGTGTATGATGCTTTGTTTCCATAATCATTTTGTTTAAACGAAGTAGTAATTGTGTCCAGACCAAAGACAGAAACATGTCGGTGAATAGTAAGGCAGTAGCGGTCATTTGTGCCGTTTATATTTGCCGCTGGTAATGCATTTGCATTAACGACAAACATTATGAAACCACACCCTGGTCAGGTACCTGGTTCTAATAATCCCAAACAAATTTATAATTACAGACATTCTAGAGCAAGAAGAATAGTTCCCACCAGGAACTTTTGAAACTGAGGATTACGATAATAATTTCATTATCCCGGGTTCATGGAGACAAGACGTCCAAAGAAAAGCATTGCCTGGATTGCAAAATGTTGCAAGAAAACCCCCAGTTACAGCGCAAGAAATAAGAGATGAATTCAAAGAATATTTTATGTCTCCACAAGGCTCTGTCCCTTGGCAAAACTTGTTAGCCTAAACTGATGAATAACATAAAATAGTTCTGCTTAATATTTTCAGCAGCTTTTTTAAATATGCATACTTTGTGAAGAAGAAGAAAATAAGAATAATATTTTATTTACCGTTTTTTATGTTGCAGAGTTTTTCGACAGCAGTGTAATACTTCTTTTCTGTCGATTGGTGTTTAAAAAATTTAAATATAACAGAGAAATTTTATGCGGATGTTTATTTTTAAAAAGAAGTTATTTAATTATAATTATAAAGTTGCTGTTATGAAATGATATTTTATTTGATTCTTTTTACATTTTATGTTATCCTTTTGTATATATGTATCATGTTTGTTTTTGCTGCCATGGAAAAATGATTATTATTAAAATAATAGTTCTGACAAAATAATATTATGACTGTCGGTCTAAATCTGTATTTATTACAGTGGTCTTTCGAGCTATTAAAGAACAGTTCTTGGAAGTATGCCCAAAGAAGAAATCAGAAAAAGTCATAGACCAAATAAGGGTGTACCCCCATCCAGGTATGGTGATGAAAAGGAAGATAACGACAATTAAAAATTTAAAAGACAAGTCAAAGAAGGATAGTATATCGTTGAATACTATTACAATGTCGAACGGAAAAAAAACTCTCCAATCAGAACTCAAGGCACAAAAGAGGTTAGCGGAAATTGCAAGGAAAAAGCTGAAAATCGAGAAAAACCTAGATGAAAAAGGAGTCATCAGATTTAGAGGAAGAATTGGTGCTTCTCACTGGGTGTGCAAAAAAACCAAAAACCTTATTATTTTGGAACCCAAGAATAGACATACTCGCTTGCTGATTTAAGATCTGCTGTAAGAAGTTGTTGGAATTCATGTCAATTCTGTAAAAAATTTCAAGTTCAAAACCTGTAACACTAGAAATGACGCCATTACCACTCTGTAGGCTTGAAAGTTTTGTCTGACCTTAAACCTTTTTAGGTATGGACTTTTTTGAACCGTTAAGTATAACCGTTGAACGTAGAAAGAAGAAGAGGTATGACGTTCTCTTCACCTGTTTAAGTACTATAGCTGTTCATCTAGAGATAGCTGGATCTCTAAATACTGATTCATCCATCATGGCCATCAGAAGATTGATAGGAAGAAAAGACAATCCAAAGAAAATTGTCTGCGACAACGGCACTAGTTTTCATGACGCAGAGAAGGATATAAGAAAAGCGTTGACAGAGTTGGACCAGCATGAATCTCAAAGATTCTTTTTAGTCAAAGGTATAGAATTTCAATTCAACGCACCATCTGCTCCTCACATGAGAGGTAGTTGGGAGTGGCTAGTGCGATCTGTCAAAATAGCACTGAAAGCGGTCCTAAAAGAGAGGTCTCCCAAGGAAGAAGTACTGTGGACCTGCATATTCGAGGCAGAAAGTATCGTCAACAGTCGACCCCTAGTGCACGTACCTTTGGAAGCTGACGATGACAAAGTGTTAATTCCAAATCATTTCCTAATGGTTTCATCTAGCCCTGCTCATACACCTGGAATATTTTCGGAACACGATGTAATAACCCGAAAGCAGTGGAGGACGTCCCAATATTTAGCAGACTGTTTTTGAAAAAGATGGCTAAAAGAATATAGATGATCACTGATCAGAAGAACAAAGTGGTTAACGAGAGATCCACGGAATGTAGTGTAGTATAGTGATGTAGTCATTCTTATAGATAGAGATTTTCCAGGTATTGTTGGCCGAAAAGAAGAGTTGTCGCGATCTATCCAGGGAAATACGGACATGTAAGGACCGTGGATGTTAAGACCCAACTTGGAACCTATCGACGCGTCGACCAGTTGTGAAGCTGTGTTTATTGGATATTCAAAATACGCGTTTGTTTCGGTAATGACTTCTTCATTCGACTCAAATCTCTTACCGCCCAGCCATTTCTTTAGGTTTGGAAATAGAAAATAGTCGCAGGGGGCTAAATCTGGAGAATATGCTGGATAGGGTAATCGATGTGAATGACACCGCGTACATCCCAAAAAACTGTGGCCATGACCTTGTTGGCTGACAGACTCTGTTTCGCCTTCTTTGGTCCACGTTCACCCCGAGCAACCCACTGTTTCGATTGTTCCTTGGTCTCTGGCGTGTTGTGATGGATCCATGTTTCATCAACAGTAACAATACGGCGCAAAAATTCGTCCGGATTACGGCTGAACATCGCTAAACACTCTTTTGAAGTGGTCACACGATTGCGCTTATGGTCGAGTGTGAGCAATCGCGGCACCCATCTCGCAGAGAGTTTTTTCATGTCCAAATATTTGCGTAAAATATGATGTACCCGTTCAGTTGAGATACACCTACAGCATGAGTCAACTCACGCGCTTTCATTCTCCGATCATCCAATATCATTTCATGGATTTTATTGACGATTTTCGGCGTGATCACTTCTTTTGGGCGACCTGGACGTTCGGCGTCACTAGTGCTGGTACGCGACCACAACGGAACTCTGTAAACCACTTCTTAACCATTGAAATTGATGGTGCCGAGTCCCCGTAGTATTTATCAAGTCTTTCCTTAGTTTCAGTGATGGATTTTTTACGTAAAAAGTAATGCTTAATCAGCACAGGAAATTAACTTTTTTCCATTTTCGTAAAAATTCACGAGGTTGTCTGCTTTGGACGGCTATCAAACACCAACAGCACGACGTAGCTTGCTCAAAATTAGAAAGTTGCCCACTGATAGATTATAGTTGACGGCGGCAGCACTGTTGCATTTGGAGTAACTGCGCGGGAAATTCAAAAAGTCACTGACTTATCAAACTGCCCTCGTATAAGGCTAAAAATAATAATAAACATACCAAAACTGCCCAAACTTTAACAGAGTCAAAAGCCTTCTCGTAATCTACGAAACTCAAAGACAGTGGGATATTATCTTCGCTGCACCAAAGTCCGCAGCGCTTGAATGTGGTTCACTGTGTTGTATCTACTTCGGAATGCCACTTGCTCCTTCGGCTGGTTAAAATCAAACTTTTTATCTAGTCTCTTGGTTAAGATCTTTGTGACCAGGTTTTACAGAATACTTAAAAGGCTAATGTGTCTATAATTACCAAAGAAGGCCATGTTTCCCTTTTTGAACAAAATAACCACTTCAGCACTCTTCCACCTATCCGGAATCATTTCTTTTTGCAAGCATTTGTTGAACAGTCGACAGAGAGCGTGCTTCAAATAAGCTGTAGATTGTAGATCGTAGGAGAGGGGGGCCGTGAAGGCTATGCAGCCTCTCAAGCACCTCGACCTATCAGATCTTCTGAGCATAACCCTTAATCCATTTGAGGCCCGGGATTCCAAGACTCGTACAAAGGTTATTAGTTTCCTGCGGACTAAGTTCCTGACATCGGAGGGCTTTAGAAAGGCCCCTTCCAGAAACTTGAGCCTCTTGCTGGGCATTCGCCAAGCAAATGTTGTGCAGTTTGAGCGAAGTTTTTGAAGTAGCGGCAACTATCACTCTCTGTTTTGCCCATCTTTTACAGGTAATACCTCAGAGGGCAGTGTTCAGTGAGGAGCCCTGCCACCAGTTTTAAGTCTTTCTTGTCCAACTCGAGAAGCTATTTTCCAAATGATCTCCCCTTTTTTTTTAACATTTCCGCGGTCACTTTTACCGGCTTTTCATCTGAGTGATTGCGGCTTTCACTTTCTTGTGATTACCGGGATCTCTTCCGAGCCATCATTTTGCACCGAGCCGCTTCGTAAGCCCGTGCGGAAAAGGGGCGGGATTTGTTCCCTATATAGTTCTTTATAAAAATCATGGATTATACCAATAATATATTTTTTCTAATTTTTTAGTTCATTTGTTGCGTCTCTCATTTTGTGCTCTCTTTCTCTCCCTTTAGATAGCTTTTTTTGTAAGAATTTGAGGTTAATACTGTTCTCTAAAGCTTCTTTCATCAGTCGTGTATGTCTATTTCTCGCATCTCTCCGTATTACCTTCTTTATTTGTTTGTTTACGGTCAAAGTTGTAGATGACACTTTCTTTGTAAATGTGACTGGCCCTTTTGTAATTATATTGCACATTTCGTTCAATCGGTAACTTTATTAATTTGGAACAACTTGATAGTAAGGTGCCTTGGATACTTCGCTTCTTTCAGTTCGTTTGAAGTGCGCCTTCGATACCATTTTGACTCTTTCAAGTTTTGTGTCTATTATTAGTCTTGCTCTGACTAGTCTGTGATTACTCCCTGCTTAGACCCGATTTAATACTGAAACATCTTTGCAAACGTCCTTTCTTGAACACATGATATAATCTATTTCGTTTTCTGTTCTACCGTCCGAGCTCTTTTTTTCACTTCCTTTGTGGTTTCTTTTTATAGAACGTGGGAAGGCAATAAATTTCTTTTTTTCGAGGAACTCTAGTAGCATTTGTCCCCTTTCATTTCACTCTCCTATCCGAAGTTTCCTATAAAAAGGAAGTCTGCGGCTAGTTACTGGATACTTCAGAAAAACTGACGGAATGGTGCGACTACATCGAGCACCTATTTCACGATACCCGGCCAGAACTTCAGAAAGAATTCTTTAATCAAGGCCAAGGCTTGGACATAACGAAGGCAGAAGTTCAATATGCGCTGTCAATTTCAAAAAATGGGAAAGCTAGTGGTCCTGATGACGTCTATATAGAAGTTCTAAAAATACTGCAAAACGAAGAATCACTGAACACGCTGGTAAAGCGTGTTCAATCTTATTTACCGAAACGGCAGTATACCTTCTGATTGGTTAAAATCTACTTTTGTCCCGCTCCCCAAAAACGCGAAGGCCAAGAACTGCGGTGATTATCATCTTATTAGCCTGATGAGCCATGTGCTTAAACTCTTCTTGAAAATAATACACAAAAGAATATATGCGAAGTGCGAGACAATGATAGGGGGGTCTCAGTTTGGTTTTCGCAATGGCTTTGGAACAAGGGAGGCACTATTTAGCATACAGGTTCTTATCCAAATCCTGAGAGGCGTTCGTCAAGGATGCATTTTATCACCACTGTTATTTAATTTGTATTCCGACAGGATATTTCAAGAGGCGTTGGATGAATGTGACCAGGGGATATCTGTCAATGGGATTAATGTCAACAATCTGAGGTATGCGGATGACACGGTTCTTGTTGCCGACTCACTGGAAGGACTGCAGGAGCTGGTAAGCCGCGTGACGGCTGCAAGCTCAGAGGCCGGACTTAGCCTGAACGTGAGAAAGACAAAGTGGCTAGCAGTTAGCAAATTAAACAACGTGGACGGACACCTGACAATTAACGGTCAACGAATTGAGCGAGTAGAAACTTTTAAATATCTTGGGTGTCAACTAAATGAGAAGTGGGACAGCATGCAGGAGATCCGTGCCAGAATAGAACAAGCTCGTGCTTCGTTCCTGAAAATGCGCAAAGTACTTTGCAGCAGAAATTTAAGCTTGCCTCTGCGCGTCCGAGTGCTTCGCTTTTACGTGTTCAGCATACTGTTTTATGGAATGGAAGCTTGGACTTTGACAGATGCGATGTGCAAAAAATTGGAGGCCTTTGAAATGTGGACGTACAGAAGGCTATTAAGAATCTCCTGGATAGAAAGAGTGCGTAGCACCAAGGTACTTCAACGCCTCGACAAGCAGCTGGAAGTTCTGTTTACACTAAAAAAGCGCAAACTGGAGTATTTTGGTCACATCTTAAGAAATGACAAGTATCGACTTTTAAAGTTTATTATAGAAGGGAAGATCGAAGGACGAAGAGGCCCGGGTAGAAGAAAGATATCCTGGCTAAAAAACTTAAGACAATGGTATGGAGTGAGCACTCCCACATTGTTCCGCCGAGCTGTAGACAAGGTTCAGATAGCGCTGATGATTGCCAACGTCCGAGGAGGACAGGGCACCTAAAGAAGAAGAAACGGCTAGTTTAATTTCTATTTTAAATTGATACGCTTATATTAGTTCCACCTGTATGTTTGATCGCTTGTATATTTGTAACTGACGCTTTGCCTCGATTTCGCCCTACTTTAAGCAATCAATGCGCGCAGTTCTTTTAACGAAACAAAAATACGCGACAGTTTTCTACTAACCAAAAAAAAATAGTTTGTTTATTATCCAGTAGATGGCGCCACTAGCAATTTGCAATAATACCAATTGTAGTTTGTATGTGCATAAAAGTGAAGTGTTAATTTTTTCATAAATTGAACTAAAAAGAGACAAATAAATTATAGTTTAGAAAAACTAAAAAACACGCTTTTAGAGTTAATCAAACTAAAAAGTAAAAAATTATGCTAAACATAAGATTAAAATTACTGACGAGAAAATTAATGTCACTGTTCTAAAAGCGTGGGGTGTTTTGTATGTCATTTTTTTTAAACTAACTCTGCGTTTCGGAATGAAAGTACCCCACGCAACAGTGACATTAATTTTCTCGTCAGTAATTTTATTCTTATCTTAGGAATTATTGCATTAAAATTGCCCGTAACTAGGGTGAGCTATGCATTTACTTCACCTCGAGTCCCTACTACTTCTTCGTTGACTTGTTCGTCTTCTTCATCACTCGATGCACTGACGGGTGCGTAGATATTAATTATTTGCATCTTATACTTGGCGTCGTTTTAGAACTATTTATATTACTCTATTTGTTATAGCTTTCGAGGTACTTAAAAGGTACGCAAAAGATTTGTGAAACTAGAGAGCTACGCCACCGTTACTTGTCGTGTCGGCATTTCTATTAAAAGGGATGTGTCCTGAGTTCAACGTTGCGACTTCTTCATTTGCTCTTCTGGTTTAGTAAATTCCGAGCACGTTCCACTTTTTGTTTTCCAGCTCCTCTTCAAGTGCAGCGAGGTGAACGTTCGTTTTAAGTGTGCGAACATTTTTTAAATGAATCCGATTTAAAGTTTCCTCTGAAACTAAAGAAGAATTGGAGAAGAAGGAGGATAAACTACAAAAATTATAGGTATTTTTCGTGGATGACACTATCTTATTAAAAAGTTATAAAAAATATGTGCCATTTAAAATTAGAAAATAATGGATCTAATTGTTGAAAAATAAATAATGTTTATGATTTAAAAATAAAACTCTTGATACTTACTAAAGCGATGTAATAAAATAAACCGTTAGGTCTGGGGTGGTCTACCCCAGAGATTGAAATCAATAAACATCTGGTCTCCATATTTATCGGCCCTCTAATTTAGTGAGGAAGGGTATTTCAAAATAATAAAAGTAATTTTAGTCTCTTGTAAATATTCATACTGTTCTGATCGACAATACAAAATAGAATATACAAAGAACCAACCATACGTGTTTCATTTAATTAACCATAACCTGCGCTTATAATTTTCAATACTAATCAGGGTGTAGTGAAAAAATGTAAAAACCCTTCATTAGAAATTATTTACAAGCGAAGAATGTTTTTTAAGAAATAAGCGAAATCAGACATTTTTGATCGGTGTAGATCACTGTATGATAGAGAATATTGGAAAAAGATTCTTTGGTTTTGAGTAATTGAGTAATATTATGGAATCTCAAAAAAATAATTATTTTACGTAATGAATACCTCAGTAAAATAAATGAAGTTCGTCGGCAAAGTAGATTCGTGTTTTATCTCGATTAAAGAATATTTTGAATTGTTCGTTACATCCAATTAAAGTCCGGTCCTGGACCTGCCGTCAGCTATATTCTGTAAGGTGCCGAAATCGTAAAACAGGAAAAATTAATTCTGACTTCAACTATATGTATCTCTTCCATCCCAAATTATTCGTTAGAAAATAAGCCACGTGAAAATTATCTTTGCATTTTTTAACTTCATTGAAAATTTAATTATTTCTCTCATGTTATACTCGGGGCCTCTTTGTTTCACAAACAAAATTAATCTTTGTTTAACAATAACTTATATTATTTCATGTACATACTTAAGACAGTTATTTACTTTGATAAATTTACTACAAAAATATAATACGTAAGAACGCCAAAGTGAAATATTGTTTTTTTTTAATTTCAAAGTTTCTTCATAATATTATTAGTGGCTTTGTACAACTCCGTAAATAGTTCTCTTACATTTTATGATTTTTTTTAACACCGAACCCTTTGGGCTATACAGTTTCGTAGCTATAACTCAAAATGGCACAGTATTCTAGTGAATTATAGCTCGATTATCTTGGTTAGGGATAAATTTACAGAGAGTTATTGTTTTCGTTAAAAAAAACTGTCTTCTTTACGTTTAAAAAGATAAATAGACTTTATTATTGAACTAGATTTATTTCATTATGTTTTGTGATTATATAATGGCAAATGGTCGATACTAAATAAATATGAGAAAATAAAAATGGACGCATTAGCATTAATAGTTTTGGGATCAAATCAAATACAGTTGTTATAATAATCGTTACAAGTGTAAAATTACATAAATGTAAAAAAAATATTTTTATTTTATTTGTAAATGATTATGATTTTGATAAATAAGACATCCTAGAATATAGTCAGCACTAGTTTATCTAGTAGTTTATGAGAGCTGCTTCAGGATACGAATGATAATTACTTAAGTTTCATTAATTGGATGCGTAGAAACAAAAGTACAATAATTTTTGAAGCTACGCTTCTAATGTTGGGCTTCGCGGACGGGACTCGCTGTAAAAATCGAAGACGTAAACAGACGTATAGTTCTTCCAAAGTAGGTTTGAAAATATATAAAAAACGTCTCAATAAAAGCCATAAAATCTTTAAAGGAAACCGACCAGTAACGTATTAATTTTATGTTTAAATCAGATATATTTTCAAAATTATTTAGTTATTTATTGAACGACATCGTGAGTATTTAACCACGTTTCATTTAAATCAACAATATTTCTATTACCTCATCTATAACTTAAGATCTGTCTAAAATAATTTTGACGAAGTACCACAATACGAAACGATTTAATAATACACATTCGACTATCTAACTTCTTGTACTAAAAACCACATTCTATAAAAATGTGTCGAAGTGTTTGTCCGCCGCCCAATTTCCATCCTCTTAGGTCTTCGCAATCCTCAGATGTTAGGTTTCTTCCGCTCATTGACTTTTAAATACCGGTTTGCCATTCCAATCGAGGTCTTCCTCTTTTCCTTCTTTCACTTGGTTGCCATTGTAAGACTTGTTTGGGCAATCTTATATCGGACATTAGTTGAACGTAGCTGTACCATGTGAGCTGTTTCTGCTCGATATCACTAGTAATGGTGCCTTCATTTCCTATTTGTTATTTTATATTGTCATTTCTTATTTTGTTCCTTCGGGAGATGCGCAAAGACCTCCTGAAAACATCCATCTCAACAGCTTCAACTTTCTTTTTGTTCTTTTCGGTAATCCTCCAGGTTTCTGCTTCATATAAAAGAGTACTTTTTATCATAGTTTCATAGATGTTAATTTTTCTTTTCTTTGTTATTTCTTTATATGTAGTATCCCATTGAGGCATCCGATAATTCTTTTTGCTTGAATGAGCCGTTTTTTGATTTCCATTGCATCAGTACCGCTATCATCAAAGGTAACACCCAAGTACACATTTTCCCGGTAGGTCAAAATCTTCTGATCATCTTCAAGCTCTAGATGAGTGGGTTGACTTCCTATGCATAAATATTTTGTTTTATTTGTATTTAATGTTAAACCCCATTCTCTGTACTCCTTAATAAGTTTTCGCATCATATACTCCATGTCGTCCTTGTCGTTAGCTATAATAACCTGATCGTCGGCAAATTGAAGAGTGGATATAGAGTTATTATTCATTTCGATGCCCATTCCATGAAACTTTCTTTTACAATTTTTAAGTGCTGTTTCAATATTTTAAAAAAAGAAGGTGAGATACAGCATCTTTATCTCAGGCTCTTGTTCACTACAAATCTTTTTGCGAGGCGGTTACCAAATTTTTATTCTGGATCAAGAATTTCTGTAAAGCTCCTTAAGGGCTGCAATATATGTATGATTGATATTGGATTGCTCTAATACTTTCCATAGTCGTGTAACTGGAACGGTGTCATATGCTTTCTGAAGATCCACAAACGTGACGTGAGTTTCTATGTTTCGAGCAATTCCTTTCTCTATAATTTGCTTAAGGTAAAATACGTTGTCCGTACATGACCTTCCTACTCGAAACCCACTCTGTTCTTCTTCTTCATTTTCAAGTCTTCTTTGATCAGGTCACGCAAGATTCTTCCATACAGTCTGCTTAATGTGCTAGTCACTGAGATACCTCGATAATTATTGCAGTCTTGTTTGTTTCCTTTTTTGTGGATCGAAGAGATGTACGCCAGTTTCCACTCTTCTGGGACTGGGTGGCCGTTTAGATATTTGTTTATAATGAATGTTAATGTTTTGACTGTTTCGTTTCGACTGTTCGTTTATTATAAGCAATTGATCAGAGACCGTTCGTTTGACAGGAGCAAGTTGCTATATACCAGATAGAGCGGAATTTATTTGCTCCACGAATTTAGGTAGAGCAGAAAAATCATATCAGTTTGATCTAGCAGAATTTCAAAAATCGATCGGACATTAAAAATGAATAGAAAATTCAGTATAATTAATGGTGAAGTTACTGATGCTAATTCTAAATTGAAAACTTATTTTTTACTTAACGAAATGAAAATTTGATGGGCAATTTGGTTGTTTTTTGTTGGGATCGAATATCAAATTGTTTTGGTGGGGGTTTTGTGTTTCTTTGAATTCAGCAGTTGGTAATTTCTCTTCGTGGGTTGGTATCATATCAATCTGCACATTTATGTAATTTATTGTGCATGAAAAACGAACAGGCCATTAGTATTGAAGAAATTAATAAATTTCACTACTTTATTTTAATGTTTTCAAGAGAGTTGTTTTAAAAGTTGTGAATATTAAAGTGAATAAAAAAAAAGTGTATTGTGTACACGTTTGATCGTGTTTTAGATTTTTGGAGTCACACGTAGAATAAACTATAAATAAAAACTCGAAAATAAACGTAAGAGCATCCAGAGTTCCTTACATTTACTTTGCAGAACGTTATTGTCCTAAAGTGTTTAAAGCATGCGATGTATTCTTTTAATTTAGGAATTTATAATGAAAGTAGATATTTAAGAAAAAAAGTTGCTAATCATGCAATAATTATTTATTTATTTGTTTGTATGTTTTTATTTATCATTTTACTTATTAGATATAAGTATTAATCACAATCTCTAGCTTCGCAAATGACTCCGAGTTTACCGGAGCATTTCATGTCATTCCACCAACCATTTTTATAAGTTGAAACAGCAACAGAAAGACACTCTTCTCCAACTATAGTCGGTTCACCTGCTCCCCAATTGAACCAACTGATTGGGTTGCCAGTCGTCAACCAAACATATTTCTCGTCATCTGCTAATCTGGTACCCGAAACCCAAAAGTCTTTTCGATCAAGAACTAAAAAATATATATTTTTATTATGTATACATCCTTAAATCATTTTACGTTTTTACTCATAGATTGTAACGTTGTCAAGAGAGCTTGGTCTTCAGCTTCATTCCGTATGGTTGCTAACTGCATTTTGTGTTGAAAGCAGTATTGAACGGCAGTAAAATAATTTACCTAAAAAAATCTTTGTTAAACTGTCCTACGACTTCTTTTTTATTACGACTCAAAATATTTAAGCTTATAGAATGCAACACTCACGAAATTTTTACTTATATGAAAATTATTTAAGAAATTAATTACTTTATCAATAAAATTTTCAATGTTCTAAAACAAAATGTTAACAATTTTATAATGCGTCAATTGTCAATTATGTTTTATGTTTTAAAACAGAGGTTTTGTTACTGGGTTTTTAAAAAAATGAGCCCACCATTACAAATTCTTCTTAAACCTAAAAAGTCTATTTCACCTTTTCCATGCAAAAATAAAACTACTCAAGTCAAATTTTATTGGATAAATGGGCACTTTAAAGACGGTTTTGTGAATGTTATGTGATGATACATGAGGGGAGGGTTGATGCAACTTCGTGTCGCGTAACACAGATATGATATTTTTTTATATTTTATCGAACAATAATTATATGACAAAATCTTTCTGGACCGGTGAGCTAATGAATCAGCTTCTTTATTAACCTTGTAAAATGTGTGGTCTGATACCCACGATACCCAAACTGCATACTGCCCAGCTATTATAGGGTTTCAAATATCCACACAAGTTTAAAGTTACCTTGCATGGAGCTGATTGATTTTATAGTCATTTGGCTGTCAGAGTTGTGATTTGTGACTATTAGAAGTGGAAGGGATTATAGAAAGGAAATGATTGTGGACACGCTTTTTAAAAAGTTGCAGGTCATAGTTCTCTGGAAAAACTGATTTTGGAAGCTTATTCCATTCCGTAGCAGCCCTGTAAAAGAACGATTCTTGATGAAGATTGGTCCTTGTATCAATCTTAAAAGTAAATGGGCGAGACTGATCAGCGTGCCGAGTTCTTCGGCCGAATGTGGCCAATGGTGGTACAAGAGTTCTTATTTCTCTGGAGCATCTGCCATGGAAATATCTGTAGAGCAATGACTGGTCTGCAACTCTTCTTCTATGTTCTAGAGGGTGAAGGGTATCTGTGAGAGTTGAGCTGTTTATCAAGCGAATGGCTCTTTTCTGAATGGAATCTAGAATACGAAGAGAATGCCTTGGTGCTGAACCCCAAATGTGCGAGCAATACTCCAGTAGAGGTCGGATTTGAGCCTTGTACGTCGTCAACACTTGATCAGGAGTAAAAAACTTTCTGGCTTTCCACAGAAAACCTAGCCTCTGGCTTGCCGACTTTGCGATGTTAGCAACATGGTCATGCCAAGACATATTATTGGACACCGTGACTTCCAAAATCGACATGGAGGGACTTGGTTCAAGGGTATTTCCGGACATTGTGATGGGATGATTTGAGGAATTCACTTTCTTGGAAAACGTGGCGCTTTGTGTTTTTTGGGCGTTGAACTGAACAAGATTGTTGGTTCCCCACTCGACGATTGCTTTAAGATCTCTATTGATGGAATCAACCTGTTCCTGTCTGAGTCTATTTGTATCATTCACCGAAAGTGATCGATAGGATGTGAAAGTTGAGACAAGTGTGCTATCGTCTGCGAAACGTCGTTGATGTGTAAAATAAATAAGGTGGGGGACAGGATGGAACCCTGGGGGACCACGGCATTGGTTTTAAACGCATCAGAAGAAATACCATCAACTGCCACATGTAAGGAGCGATCTTGCATGAAGCTCAAGAGCCATTGGCGCAGTTTGGTTGGGAGACCGTAGGCAGATAATTTACTTAACAATGCCTGGTGCCAAACGCGGTCAAAGGCTGTAGATATATCCAAGGCTATTGCACGGGATTCACCAAACTTCTCAATAGTTTTTGTCCAGAGCTGAGTGAGTGTTATGCCCGAATAAATACACTTACTGAATAAAAGTTATTTATCCTTTATCATTAAGCTTTTTTAAACATTGCATTAGTTTAAAAATTACGTAACACAAAACGAATATGACTTGGGATGGACTCAATGTCTACGTGGCGTTACCCAGTAGGAAGTGAAGAGGAATTAAAAATAGTACTAAAAAAGCGTCACGTAGTTATGGATATGGCTTATTACAAATATTATTTTTTTGAAAATAATTTTATTTTTATTTTTTGTAAAAAGTAAATAAAAGCCGCTTACATCAATGTCGTCTACAATCTTGTATAATTTTTCTTGAAATTTAAACCAGTGTCCAGTGGCTAAAAAAAATGTTTTAACTTTTAAAATTATTCTTTATATCAAATAGAAATAATCGCTGTTTAAGTTTTCCAGGTCTTTTCTGTAGTTAACTGTATCGTATTTCAGTATGTTATACATTTTAGAGAAATTGAATAGAGAAGACTCATGACCTAATATTTTCGTGTTTCCAAACTCAAATTGACGTTCGATTGATATACAATGCTCTACTAATGAAGTGGAATTCTTCAACGTTAATTTATTATTCATGTCCCTCTGTTCTTTAAGGCGTGTTTTAAGTATCTTTTAGTCTGACCTATATGCTTCAGAATGTTGGACTGTCAAAGAAGTAGATCGTCGTCGGATTGATGCATTTGAGATGTATACGTGGCGACGAATGTTGAGAGTGTCCTGGACCGCACATAGAACAAATGCTTCGGTTTTACAAGAAATACGTTCGTCAAAACGTTTGTCCAGTATCGTGTACTCTCGAATTCTTACATTTTTCGGACACATCAGTCGGAGTGAGCATATAGAAAGGCTTATTGTACAGCGAAAACCTGTAGAAAACAGAAGGCGTGGCCACCAAATCACCAAATCGATGGGTGGATGTTACCAAAAAATTATTAGATGCTACTCTCCCACAAGCGGCTCACATGTCATCTAATTGAGATAAATAGCGAGATGCAATCAAGAGAGCCATCCAAAACATTGAACCTCGTTAAAATGGGTCCATAACACATTTACAAAGATGTTATGATTAGGAAGAAGACGTAACAGTCAAGTGATTTTGTATGTAATATTTGATGACCCCACAGTTGCCATTCAAAATAGAAACAATAAATTCATAGACAACTTAATTTCATTAAATAAATTTTATTAAGTTTTAGGAAAAAGTCTCCAATGTAATAATGGTGTTTTCTTCAAAATGTATTTTCTTCTTAAATTTAATAAAGCCAATATTCCATTGAGACCCATACTTAGCTTCATTGGATTACCAATATACCTATAAGTTAACAAAATTTGTATGTGGTCTACTTAAATACGTCTTTATAATTGATGATAAACATGAAAAGATTCATTTGAATTTTCTGAACAAGTGAAAAATATTTCATTTACTACTTATCATATTTTAGTCGAAATCGTTTGCCTTGACTGTGAAAAAAGTTACGTAGGTCAGACCATTAGATACCTAAAAACACGCCTTAAAGAACATGAGAGAGACATAAATAATATATTAACGTTAAAAATCCCACAGAAAAGACCTGTAAAACCTAAACAGCGCATATTTCGATCTGATATCAAGAATAAAAACCAACAAACTGATACCTTCTGTAAAAATAATATTTAAAATAATGTTTAATAAATAACCAAAATATAATTACCATTTTTGTTAATACTGTTAGCTTGTGTTGAGCAAACCAAGACACCAATTATGAAAAATAAGGTATACATATTAGGTTTTAATAAAAATTAGACAATTCCCGAACCTGATAATGTTAAAAATGATGTAAGTGCTTGTATTTATAGCATAAATTTGTTAAAATTATGCTTCTAATCTGATAAAAATGATGTATTGATCGCTTTTTAAATTTTGAAGTAGTATCTAAATTTATCGATTATTCATTGAAAATTGATAAAATTATAGCGAACAATACATACTTGTATTAAAAAATTTATTTAAATTATTGCGATAGTATGATCACAATAATGACGCTGCATTTATTCTCAATTCATTTATTTTTTAAGGACTTGATAGGTAAATTTATTTTGTTGTAAGTTAAAAATCACCACCCAATAAATCTACAATAATAATTAAATAAAATAAGCAAAACTAAACTATAGAATACAAATTAAAAAACGCTTTAAACAAACAAGTTGTGAACTAGTTTAGACTCCAATTATGTCACCATAACAGACAACAGACCCCTTTTTGTGAACTACGCAAGCGTCTGACAATATACTGCTAAAAAATCAACAAACAGTTTTAAGTTACCAAAACTATTAGCATAATATATGGTAACAAACAATAACTCTTGTTGTAACGCTTCTGAATATATAGTGAAAAAAAAACATTTATCCTGACTGAAAAAACCTAACGTTAACAGCCTTTTTGGGCCTTGTTTTTTTGTTTCGAGGTGAAAACTGGAAAAATCAGACTGTCATTGCTCATGCCAGCGATATTGTTAGGTATGTTGTTATTATCCATTGACGCTCTATTTTCACTTAAATTTTCAACTTTTAAATCGATTCGACTTCTGTTTATTGGGTACCTAAGTAGATGTACTGTATTTGTTTGTGAAAATAATGTTGTCTTTATTATTCATAGGTATATGACTTTGTGGAAATATGGAGGAATATACAGGGTGTTACAAAAAAGGTGACCCTGTCTCACCAAAAAAGTACTGCTGGTAAAACTCGATACTGTGTACGGTTTTCGGAATATTTTGATTTGAAAATTATGAAGTAATAACCGATGATGGTATAAAGTAATGATGTTTCAAAAAAAGGTGACCGTTTTAAAAGTTACCAAAACTATTAGCATAATATGTGGTAACAAAGAATAACTCTTGTTGTAACGCTTCTGAATATATAGTGAAAAAAAAACATTTATTCTCACTGAAAAATTCCAACGCCAACAGTCTTTTTAATAATTTTTAAAAAAATTATAATGCTTTTTTTTATAGTTAACTAAATTAAATGTTATCTAGATAACAAATATTTTATTTTTCAATACATTAACGTTTGAAAAGAATCTTCCAATAACTGGAAATGTTTCTGGAAGACCATTTCCGTTTGGAAAAGGCTATATACATGTTTAGTGAGTATTAAATTATTTGTCCGTAGTGTGCCTTTTTTTTGTTTCGATGTGAATTTCGTTATTTTTAGTAAATATATGTTTTGGAAAAACGTTATTTAAATGCCACAGTGCGGATGGCCCCGAATAATGTTATTTTTTTGTGTTCCCACTTATTGTCGCCTTTGTAGAATTTGCCGTCTCTCTTGGGTAAATAAAAGGACCATCTTTTTTGTATTTTAGTGACCACTAGAACGTTTGAAAAACATTCTTTTAAGTAATTCTTCGTTATTTCTTTAGCCAAAGACAATTTTATCAATGTATGTTGTACAAACATTTAACGCGGATAGAAGGAAATGGAACCGTTTAGGTTAAAAAATCTTACAAAAACCAATCAAAATTCGTCCGACCCTATAATTTTCTCGTGATTATAACTTTTGCGCTTTCTCGTGTCGAACCATCCCCAATAATAACTAATAACTACATCAGGTAATGCCGTGGCTAGCACGTAATGGCAGGGCTCCTTTGTTTCGGGCAATCCAATAAAATTATTAACCAATTTTATTGAGAATTTTTCAAAGCCGGTCCTGGTGCTAAGCCGCCCTACCAAATGTTCTAAACTAGCACTGATAAGAATGAATTATTAAAAGAACCATCGTCAGTTGAATCCTTTCATTTAGTAGTTAAAAAGGTCGAATACATTTTTATTATATACTAAGTTTTATGTGTGTATGCAAAGATAAAAGAGTAACGAATGAAACTGAGAAGATGATCCGGAATGTGCAAGCAGGATTTAGAAGAGGAAGGAAATGTATGGATCAGGACTTTTCATTACTAGGTATAGTTGAAAATTCTTGGCTAGAAGTCAGAAGGTCTATTGCGCTTTTATAGACTTGGAAAAGGCCTATGACAGAGTGGTGAGGAGTGAATTGTGGTCGACATTGTCTATGTATGGGGTGAGCGGTAGTTTAATACGAGCACTGAAATCACTTTGAGAGGATTTCACTGCTTGTGTCAGGATTAACGGAGCTTGCACGGACTGGTTTACCACCGAAAAGGGTGTGAGACAGAGATGTGTGGCTTCGCCATGGCTGTTTAACTTATACTTAGACGATTGTTTAAAAGATTTGAAAGAGAGTAAGTATGGATTAAAAGTGAATGATTTGATCGTCAAATGCCTTCTTTACGCCGATGATCAAGTCATATTAGCGTCATTTGAAGAGGAGTTGCAGGCGATGGTTAATGTTATGCATAATGGCCTGAAAACTAAAGGGATGAAAATAAATGCAAGCAAAACAAAAGTAATGGTTTTAAAAAAAAAAGAAAACAGGACAAACTGTGAAATTCTGATTAAAGGAGAAAGAGCGGAACAAGTAAATGAATTTGTGTACTTGGGTACCAAGTTTACGAGAGATGGAAAGTATGACAGTGACATTGAGCGAAGGGTGTCATAGGAAAACAAATGAATGGGGCACTGCATTGCTTTATGAACAGTCAAAAAGTGTCAAAAAAGGCACGTCTGGCTGTGCATAGAGGTGTGTTGGTTCCTATACTTATGTATGGTAGTGAATGTTGGGTTTGGAAGAAGAAGCATAAAATAGGATTAATGCTGCGAAAATGAGTAGTCTGAGAAGTATAGCCGGAGTGACTCGGTTGGATGAAGTAAAAAATAGTGAGATAAGAGAACGCTGTGGTGTAAAAGAAGATGTGGTTACAAAGATAGATAAAGGAATACTTTGGTTTGGACACGTAGAAAGAATGGTTGACGAAACAAATTTATAAGGCGAGTGTAAATGGATAAGTCGATAGAGAACGACCTCGGCGAACATATGTCGATCAGATCAACATTGTTTTGAAGAAAGGTCAGGTCAAGAGCACCAACAACCGACGAGCATGTATGAGAGCACTGATGAATGTAGAGGAAGCAAAAGATGTGTGTAAGAACCGTAGCAAGTGAAAGGAAGTGGTCTCTGCCTACCCCCACGGGAAAAAGGCGTGACTATATGTATGTATGTGAAATAACACTAAATATAAAAAGCCTAGCGCTGACACTAATTGCAAGATTTTTATCTCAAATAACTTTCGGTGAGTCACTCGTTAAATTCTTTATATTATTGTCGTAATCGAATAGTCGACATGACATTTGCGATATCGAGTTGTTAAAAGAGCAGAGCCCTTCCATGAAAAAGCTGTTCTATTGCAGTTTGCTCATTGGTCTCAGCCTGTTGGATCCTAAATATTGAAATTGTTGATTTATTGTCAGTTGTTGAATGATGTACTAAGATTTTGGTGATTGGTTGTCAGTTGTTAAATAATGTATCAGGATACAACATATCTAAGGAATCATATCCATTCATCAATAGATAACGCATGTGTAATTGTTGTAGAATCCAATGGTCGTAGAGAATATAAATAAATCATATTGAACTATCAACGCTCTTTTATTCTATTTCTGGTATATAGTTGATGATCTGAGAATATAAGCGTTGTTTTTTAATTTTTTTAGCCAGTTTTACTATTGGGAAGGTGCTTCACCATTTTTGCAATATCGTGGGCATTCGTATTATTTGCTGCACGCAAAATTGTTTTAGTCATATCAAAGCATTTTTATTCATTCTTTGTTATCAGATGTGATATTTCGAATTTGTGTTGGCATTCTTTTTGTAAAAATATATGTCGTTTAAAATAACACACAGGATATTTCATTGCGATCTGGATATTTTTAACTAAATTAAGGTTTTAAAGTTAGTAAATTTAAACAAGCTAATTTTGACCAAAATTTATTAAAACCACAAACTATTTTTTTAAGAATAAATTTAACAAAAATAGCCCAAAATAGCCAAACATACAATTCAAATTTAATTTTATTTTAAAATGATATAAATTAATAAAGAGTATAAATGATATATAGAAGAAAACTCTATGATGCTATGAAAGAACTCCAAATACCAAATCATTTGGTAAATCTCACAAGAATGACGATGGAGAAAGTAAAATGCAGAGTACTTATCAAAGGAAACTTGTCGAAACCCGTTAAAACCTCTAATGGACTGCGTCAGGGAGACGTATTCTCCTGCACCTTGTTCAACCTAGACCTTGAAAAAACTATACGAATTTCCTGGGTAACAACAACGGGAACAATAAATAATAAATCCATCCAAATCTTGGCCTACGCGGACGATATCGATATCAGAGGCAGCAGTTAAAGAAGCATACAGAGCACTTAAAGGGGCAGCAGAGGAAATGGGCCTAGTATTTAACATCAATAAAACCAAGTACATGCTAGCAACACCGAAAATACCAAGGGAAGTAAACCCCCGCAGAAACGCAGAAACGGCGCCGAAACATGGACACTCGCTAAGAGTGACGAGACCATCTTGGGGTGCTTTGAGAGGAAGGTACTAATAAGAATTTACGGGGCCATTGAGGTAAATGGGATATGGAGAAAAAAGTACATCTTTGAGCTGTATAGGCTGTTTCAGGGATCTGATAGAGTCAAGGAAATAAAGTTGGGCCGGCTGCCATAGGTAGGCCAGAAGGGGAAGACCTCGAATGAGGCTATTAGATAACGTAGAGGCCGATTTAAGAAATGTTGGAATAAGGGCCTGGAGAAGATGGGCTCTGACAGGGACGCCTGGAAGAAAATACTTGAGGAGTCTAAGTCCCACGAAGAGCTGTAACGCCGTACTAATGATGATGATATTTTCCTCGATTATTTATAACAGCTCACATCTTCTTTGCATAAATAGAATCAAACTGTTTATTTCTAGTTAAGGTATCTTTGCTCCCTGCAAAGCCTCAAATAATTGTTGCTGTAAAAATGTCTACTACCTCTCAAAACTCTTTATTGAAGCATATCCCATGCATGCTCTATTGGATTTAAGTCCGGTGATTGCTCAGGCCACGGCAATACTTCCATATTATAACCATTAAAAAAAGGCATTGATGCGTAACATATTGTCGTGCATTATCATGCATCAGAACGAAATTTTTTCCATTGGCTGCTGTATATGGAAGCACAATTGGTTAAAGTATTTACAAGAATGAACCTCCTATGCATTCTACAATCGTGTTTCATTGCGTGGTACTCTCCATATTCTTACACGTCTTGTGTCAGGATGTATTCAAAATCATAACTTGTCTGAAAAACAATTAAGACTTTATTGAGCATTTTGTCGTGACACATGTTTTTCAGCCCAAGTTAAACGAGCGGCGCGATAGCCTTTCGTTGAAGACTGACATCTCGGAGGTCTTCTCGATCTTAAGCAAGTAATAGCCCTGAAAAAAACTATTGTTTTATGTGTTTGCAACAACTGCATTTGTTACAGTTACCACAAAAAACGATCTTGGTTACGGGTTGTAGATCTCGTGTGTCCTGGATACATATCCAGTTCCTTCGAATTACGCTTTACATACATAAAGTCACGCCTTTTTCCCATAGGGGTAGGCAGAGACCACTTCCTTCCACTTGCTACGGTTCGTACACACATCTTTTGCTTCCTCTACTTTCATCAGTGCTCTCATACATGCTCTTCGGTTGTTGGTACTTTTGACCTGGCCTTTCTTCAAAACAATGTTGATCTGATCGAGATATGTTCTCCGAGGTCGACCTCTACCGATTTGCCCATTCACACTCGCCTTATAAATTTCTTTCGTCAATTTTCCTTCATCCATCCTTTCTACGTGTCCAAACCATCTAAGCATTCCTTTATCTATCTTTGTGACCACATCTTCTTTTACACCACAGCGTTTTCTTATCTCACTATTCTTAACTTTATCCAACCGAGTCACTCCGGTTATACTTCTTAGACTACTCTTCTCCGCAGCATTAATCCTGTTTTCATGCTTCTTCTGCCAAACCCAACATTCACTACCATACATAAGTGTAGGAACCAACGCATCTCTATGCACCGCCAGACGTGCCTTTTTTGACACTTTCTGGCTATTCATAAAGCTATGCAGTGCCCAATTCATTTGTTTTCCTGCCAACACCCTTCGCTCAATGTCACTGTCATACTCTCCATCTCCAGTAAATTTTGAACCCAAGTACACAAATTCATTTACTTGTTTCACTGTTTCTCCCTTAATCGAAACTTCACAGTTTGTCATGCTTTCTTGTCTTTCAAAAATCATTATTTTCGTTTTGCTCACATTTATTTTTATCCCTTTGATTTTCAGGGAATCATGCATAACATTAACCATCGCCTGCAACTCCTCTTCAGATAACGCTAATATAACTTGATCATCGGCGTAAAGAAGGCATTTAACGATCAAATCATTCATTTTTAATCCATAAGCACTCTCTTTCAGATCTTTTAAACAATTGTCTATGTATAAGTTAAACAGCCATGGCGAAGCCACACATCTCTGTCTAACACCTTTTTTGATATTAAACCAGTCCGTGTAAGCTCCGTTTATTCTGACACGTGCAGTGGAATCCTTGTAAAGTGATTTCAGTGCTCGTATTAAACTAACGCTCACTCCATACATAGACAATGTCGACCACAATTCATTCCCAATACTCTGTCATAGGCCTCTTCCAAGTCTATGAAAGCGCTGTAGACTCTTTGACTTCTAGCCATAAAATTTTCGACCAAGTATCGTAATGAAAAGATCTGATCCATATATCTTCTTTCTGTTCTAAATCCTTGATTGCATAATTAAAACACTGTCTCTTTTTCTGAATCAAAACATTATTTTCTACTTAAAAGACAAAAATTGTAATTTATTTTAAGTCGGAGATGACGGTATTGGTAGAAAGTGTGCTTCATTTTATCATGAAACTTAATAACTCACGAATAAAGATTCAATAATTCGACTGTATATTTAAAATAAATGATTATTTATTATTCTAAAAGCTGTTCTTTTAAGGCCTGTTCGTTTGTCATGTTCACGCTGTTCAAAACTGATTTGAGCAGTATTCGACTGTTCGTTTATTATAAGCAATTGATCAGAGACCGTTCGTTTGACAGGAGCAAGTTCCTATATACCAGATAGAGCGGAATTTATTTGCTCCACGAATTTAGGTAGAGCAGAAAAATCATATCAGTTTGATCTAGCAGAATTTCAAAAATCGATCGGACATTAAAAATGAATAGAAAATTCAGTATAATTAATGGTGAAGTTACTGATGCTAATTCTAAATTGAAAACTTATTTTTTACTTAACGAAATGAAAATTTGATGGGCAATTTGGTTGTTTTTTGTTGGGATCGAATGTCAAATTGTTTTGGTGGGGGTTTTGTGTTTCTTTGAATTCAGCAGTTGGTAATTTCTCTTCGTGGGTTGGTATCATATCAATCTGCACATTTATGTAATTTATTGTGCATGAAAAACGAACAGGCCATTAGTATTGAAGAAATTAATAAATTTCACTACTTTATTTTAATGTTTTCAAGAGAGTTGTTTTAAAAGTTGTGAATATTAAAGTGAATAAAAAAAAAGTGTATTGTGTACACGTTTGATCGTGTTTTAGATTTTTGGAGTCACACGTAGAATAAACTATAAATAAAAACTCGAAAATAAACGTAAGAGCATCCAGAGTTCCTTACATTTACTTTGCAGAACGTTATTGTCCTAAAGTGTTTAAAGCATGCGATGTATTCTTTTAATTTAGGAATTTATAATGAAAGTAGATATTTAAGAAAAAAAGTTGCTAATCATGCAATAATTATTTATTTATTTGTTTGTATGTTTTTATTTATCATTTTACTTATTAGATATAAGTATTAATCACAATCTCTAGCTTCGCAAATGACTCCGAGTTTACCGGAGCATTTCATGTCATTCCACCAACCATTTTTATAAGTTGAAAGAGCAACAGAAAGACACTCTTCTCCAACTATAGTCGGTTCACCTGCTCCCCAATTGAACCAACTGATTGGGTTGCCAGTCGTCAACCAAACATATTTCTCGTCATCTGCTAATCTGGTACCCGAAACCCAAAAGTCTTTTCGATCAAGAACTAAAAAATATATATTTTTATTATGTATACATCCTTAAATCATTTTACGTTTTTACTCATAGATTGTAACGTTGTCAAGAGAGCTTGGTCTTCAGCTTCATTCCGTATGGTTGCTAACTGCATTTTGTGTTGAAAGCAGTATTGAACGGCAGTAAAATAATTTACCTAAAAAAATCTTTGTTAAACTGTCCTACGACTTCTTTTTTATTACGGCTCAAAATATTTAAGCTAGGGCAATCTTATAGAATGCAACACTCACGAAATGTTTACTTATATGAAAATTATTTAAGAAATTAATTACTTTATCAATAAAATTTTCAATGTTCTAAAACAAAACGTTAACAATTTTATAATGCGTCAATTGTCAATTATGTTTTATGTTTTAAAACAGAGGTTTTGTTACTGGGTTTTTAAAAAAATGAGCCCACCATTACAAATTCTTCTTAAACCTAAAAAGTCTATTTCACCTTTTTCATGCAAAAATAAAACTACTTAAGTCAAATTTTATTGGATAAATGGGCACTTTAAAGACGTTTTTGTAAATGTTATGTGATGATACATGAGGGGAGGGTTGATGCAACTTCGTGTCGCGTAACACAGATATGATATTTTTTTATATTTTATCGAACAATAATTATATGACAAAATCTTTCTGGACCGGTGAGCTAATGAATCAGCTTCTTTATTAACCTTGTAAAATGTGTGGTCTGATACCCACGATACCCAAACTGCATACTGCCCAGCTATTATAGGGTTTCAAATATCCACACAAGTTTAAAGTTACCTTGCATGAAGCTGATTGATTTTATAGTCATTTGGCTGTCAGAGTTGTGATTTGTGACTATTAGAAGTGGAAGGGATTATAGAAAGGAAATGATTGTGGACACGCTTTTTAAAAAGTTGCAGGTCATAGTTCTCTGGAAAAACTGATTTTGGAAGCTTATTCCATTCCGTAGCAGCCCTGTAAAAGAACGATTCTTGATGAAGATTGGTCCTTGTATCAATCTTAAAAGTAAATGGGCGAGACTGATCAGCGTGCCGAGTTCTTCGGCCGAATGTGGCCAATGGTGGTACAAGAGTTCTTATTTCTCTGGAGCATCTGCCATGGAAATATCTGTAGAGCAATGACTGGTCTGCAACTCTTCTTCTATGTTCTAGAGGTTGAAGGGTATCTGTGAGAGTTGAGCTGTTTATCAAGCGAATGGCTCTTTTCTGAATGGAATCTAGAATACGAAGAGAATGCCTTGGTGCTGAACCCCAAATGTGCGAGCAATACTCCAGTAGAGGTCGGATTTGAGCCTTGTACGTCGTCAACACTTGATCAGGAGTAAAAAACTTTCTGGCTTTCCACAGAAAACCTAGCCTCTGGCTTGCCGACTTTGCGATGTTAGCAACATGGTCATGCCAAGACATATTATTGGACACCGTGACTTCCAAAATCGACATGGAGGGACTTGGTTCAAGGGTATTTCCGGACATTGTGATGGGATGATTTGAGGAATTCACTTTCTTGGAAAACGTGGCGCTTTGTGTTTTTTGGGCGTTGAACTGAACAAGATTGTTGGTTCCCCACTCGACGATTGCTTTAAGATCTCTATTGATGGAATCAACCTGTTCCTGTCTGAGTCTATTTGTATCATTCACCGAAAGTGATCGATAGGATGTGAAAGTTGAGACAAGTGTGCTATCGTCTGCGAAACGTCGTTGATGTGTAAAAGAAATAAGGTGGGGGACAGGATGGAACCCTGGGGGACCACGGCATTGGTTTTAAACGCATCAGAAGAAATACCATCAACTGCCACATGTAAGGAGCGATCTTGCATGAAGCTCAAGAGCCATTGGCGCAGTTTGGTTGGGAGACCGTAGGCAGATAATTTACTTAACAATGCCTGGTGCCAAACGCGGTCAAAGGCTGTAGATATATCCAAGGCTATTGCACGGGATTCACCAAACTTCTCAATAGTTTTTGTCCAGAGCTGAGTGAGTGTTATGCCCGAATAAATACACTTACTGAATAAAAGTTATTTATCCTTTATCATTAAGCTTTTTTAAACATTGCATTAGTTTAAAAATTACGTAACACAAAACGAATATGACTTGGGATGGACTCAATGTCTACGTGGCGTTACCCAGTAGGAAGTGAAGAGGAATTAAAAATAGTACTAAAAAAGCGTCACGTAGTTATGGATATGGCTTATTACAAATATTATTTTTTTGAAAATAATTTTATTTTTATTTTTTGTAAAAAGTAAATAAAAGCCGCTTACATCAATGTCGTCTACAATCTTGTATAATTTTTCTTGAAATTTAAACCAGTGTCCAGTGGCTAAAAAAAATGTTTTAACTTTTAAAATTATTCTTTATATCAAATAGAAATAATCGCTGTTTAAGTTTTCCAGGTCTTTTCTGTAGTTAACTGTATCGTATTTCAGTATGTTATACATTTTAGAGAAATTGAATAGAGAAGACTCATGACCTAATATTTTCGTGTTTCCAAACTCAAATTGACGTTCGATTGATATACAATGCTCTACTAATGAAGTGGAATTCTTCAACGTTAATTTATTATTCATGTCCCTCTGTTCTTTAAGGCGTGTTTTAAGTATCTTTTAGTCTGACCTATATGCTTCAGAATGTTGGACTGTCAAAGAAGTAGATCGTCGTCGGATTGATGCATTTGAGATGTATACGTGGCGACGAATGTTGAGAGTGTCCTGGACCGCACATAGAACAAATGCTTCGGTTTTACAAGAAATACGTTCGTCAAAACTTTTGTCCAGTATCGTGTACTCTCGAATTCTTACATTTTTCGGACACATCAGTCGGAGTGAGCATATAGAAAGGCTTATTGTACAGCGAAAACCTGTAGAAAACAGAAGGCGTGGCCACCAAATCACCAAATCGATGGGTGGATGTTACCAAAAAATTATTAGATGCTACTCTCCCACAAGCGGCTCACATGTCATCTAATTGAGATAAATAGCGAGATGCAATCAAGAGAGCCATCCAAAACATTGAACCTCGTTAAAATGGGTCCATAACACATTTACAAAGATGTTATGATTAGGAAGAAGACGTAACAGTCAAGTGATTTTGTATGTAATATTTGATGACCCCACAGTTGCCATTCAAAATAGAAACAATAAATTCATAGACAACTTAATTTCATTAAATAAATTTTATTAAGTTTTAGGAAAAAGTCTCCAATGTAATAATGGTGTTTTCTTCAAAATGTATTTTCTTCTTAAATTTAATAAAGCCAATATTCCATTGAGACCCATACTTAGCTTCATTGGATTACCAATATACCTATAAGTTAACAAAATTTGTATGTGGTCTACTTAAATACGTCTTTATAATTGATGATAAACATGAAAAGATTCATTTGAATTTTCTGAACAAGTGAAAAATATTTCATTTACTACTTATCATATTTTAGTCGAAATCGTTTGCCTTGACTGTGAAAAAAGTTACGTAGGTCAGACCATTAGATACCTAAAAACACGCCTTAAAGAACATGAGAGAGACATAAATAATATATTAACGTTAAAAATCCCACAGAAAAGACCTGTAAAACCTAAACAGCGCATATTTCGATCTGATATCAAGAATAAAAACCAACAAACTGATACCTTCTGTAAAAATAATATTTAAAATAATGTTTAATAAATAACCAAAATATAATTACCATTTTTGTTAATACTGTTAGCTTGTGTTGAGCAAACCAAGACACCAATTATGAAAAATAAGGTATACATATTAGGTTTTAATAAAAATTAGACAATTCCCGAACCTGATAATGTTAAAAATGATGTAAGTGCTTGTATTTATAGCATAAATTTGTTAAAATTATGCTTCTAATCTGATAAAAATGATGTATTGATCGCTTTTTAAATTTTGAAGTAGTATCTAAATTTATCGATTATTCATTGAAAATTGATAAAATTATAGCGAACAATACATACTTGTATTAAAAAATTTATTTAAATTATTGCGATAGTATGATCACAATAATGACGCTGCATTTATTCTCAATTCATTTATTTTTTAAGGACTTGATAGGTAAATTTATTTTGTTGTAAGTTAAAAATCACCACCCAATAAATCTACAATAATAATTAAATAAAATAAGCAAAACTAAACTATAGAATACAAATTAAAAAACGCTTTAAACAAACAAGTTGTGAACTAGTTTAGACTCCAATTATGTCACCATAACAGACAACAGACCCCTTTTTGTGAACTACGCAAGCGTCTGACAATATACTGCTAAAAAATCAACAAACAGTTTTAAGTTACCAAAACTATTAGCATAATATATGGTAACAAACAATAACTCTTGTTGTAACGCTTCTGAATATATAGTGAAAAAAAAACATTTATCCTGACTGAAAAAACCTAACGTTAACAGCCTTTTTGGGCCTTGTTTTTTTGTTTCGAGGTGAAAACTGGAAAAATCAGACTGTCATTGCTCATGCCAGCGATATTGTTAGGTATGTTGTTATTATCCATTGACGCTCTATTTTCACTTAAATTTTCAACTTTTAAATCGATTCGACTTCTGTTTATTGGGTACCTAAGTAGATGTACTGTATTTGTTTGTGAAAATAATGTTGTCTTTATTATTCATAGGTATATGACTTTGTGGAAATATGGAGGAATATACAGGGTGTTACAAAAAAGGTGACCCTGTCTCACCAAAAAAGTACTGCTGGTAAAACTCGATACTGTGTACGGTTTTCGGAATATTTTGATTTGAAAATTATGAAGTAATAACCGATGATGGTATAAAGTAATGATGTTTCAAAAAAAGGTGACCGTTTTAAAAGTTACCAAAACTATTAGCATAATATGTGGTAACAAAGAATAACTCTTGTTGTAACGCTTCTGAATATATAGTAAAAAAAAAACATTTATTCTCACTGAAAAATCCCAACGCCAACAGTCTTTTTAATAATTTTTAAAAAAATTATAATGCTTTTTTTTATAGTTAACTAAATTAAATGTTATCTAGATAACAAATATTTTATTTTTCAATCCATTAACGTTAGAAAAGAATCTTCCAATAACTGGAAATGTTTCTGGAAGACCATTTCCGTTTGGAAAAGGCTATATACATGTTTAGTGAGTATTAAATTATTTGTCCGTAGTGTGCCTTTTTTTTGTTTCGATGTGAATTTCGTTATTTTTAGTAAATATATGTTTTGGAAAAACGTTATTTAAGTGCCACAGTGCGGATGGCCCCGAATAATGTTATTTTTTTGTGTTCCCACTTATTGTCGCCTTTGTAGAATTTGCCGTCTCTCTTGGGTAAATAAAAGGACCATCTTTTTTGTATTTTAGTGACCACTAGAACGTTTGAAAAACATTCTTTTAAGTAATTCTTCGTTATTTCTTTAGCCAAAGACAATTTTATCAATGTATGTTGTACAAACATTTAACGCGGATAGAAGGAAATGGAACCGTTTAGGTTAAAAAATCTTACAAAAACCAATCAAAATTCGTCCGACCCTATAATTTTCTCGTGATTATAACTTTTGCGCTTTCTCGTGTCGAATCATCCCCAATAATAACTAATAACTACATCAGGTAATGCCGTGGCTAGCACGTAATGGCAGGGCTCCTTTGTTTCGGGCAATCCAATAAAATTATTAACCAATTTTATTGAGAATTTTTCAAAGCCGGTCCTGGTGCTAAGCCGCCCTACCAAATGTTCTAAACTAGCACTGATAAGAATGAATTATTAAAAGAACCATCGTCAGTTGAATCTTTTCATTTAGTAGTTAAAAAGGTCGAATACATTTTTATTATATACTAAGTTTTATGTGTGTATGCAAAGATAAAAGAGTAACGAATGAAACTGAGAAGATGATCCGGAATGTGCAAGCAGGATTTAGAAGAGGAAGGAAATGTATGGATCAGGACTTTTCATTACTAGGTATAGTTGAAAATTCTTGGCTAGAAGTCAGAAGGTCTATTGCGCTTTTATAGACTTGGAAAAGGCCTATGACAGAGTGGTGAGGAGTGAATTGTGGTCGACATTGTCTATGTATGGGGTGAGCGGTAGTTTAATACGAGCACTGAAATCACTTTGAGAGGATTTCACTGCTTGTGTCAGGATTAACGGAGCTTGCACGGACTGGTTTACCACCGAAAAGGGTGTGAGACAGAGATGTGTGGCTTCGCCATGGCTGTTTAACTTATACTTAGACGATTGTTTAAAAGATTTGAAAGAGAGTAAGTATGGATTAAAAGTGAATGATTTGATCGTCAAATGCCTTCTTTACGCCGATGATCAAGTCATATTAGCGTCATTTGAAGAGGAGTTGCAGGCGATGGTTAATGTTATGCATAATGGCCTGAAAACTAAAGGGATGAAAATAAATGCAAGCAAAACAAAAGTAATGGTTTTAAAAAAAAAAGAAAACAGGACAAACTGTGAAATTCTGATTAAAGGAGAAAGAGCGGAACAAGTAAATGAATTTGTGTACTTGGGTACCAAGTTTACGAGAGATGGAAAGTATGACAGTGACATTGAGCGAAGGGTGTCATAGGAAAACAAATGAATGGGGCACTGCATTGCTTTATGAACAGTCAAAAAGTGTCAAAAAAGGCACGTCTGGCTGTGCATAGAGGTGTGTTGGTTCCTATACTTATGTATGGTAGTGAATGTTGGGTTTGGAAGAAGAAGCATAAAATAGGATTAATGCTGCGGAAATGAGTAGTCTGAGAAGTATAGCCGGAGTGACTCGGTTGGATGAAGTAAAAAATAGTGAGATAAGAGAACGCTGTGGTGTAAAAGAAGATGTGGTTACAAAGATAGATAAAGGAATACTTTGGTTTGGACACGTAGAAAGAATGGTTGACGAAACAAATTTATAAGGCGAGTGTAAATGGATAAGTCGATAGAGAACGACCTCGGCGAACATATGTCGATCAGATCAACATTGTTTTGAAGAAAGGTCAGGTCAAGAGCACCAACAACCGACGAGCATGTATGAGAGCACTGATGAATGTAGAGGAAGCAAAAGATGTGTGTAAGAACCGTAGCAAGTGAAAGGAAGTGGTCTCTGCCTACCCCCACGGGAAAAAGGCGTGACTATATGTATGTATGTGAAATAACACTAAATATAAAAAGCCTAGCGCTGACACTAATTGCAAGATTTTTATCTCAAATAACTTTCGGTGAGTCACTCGTTAAATTCTTTATATTATTGTCGTAATCGAATAGTCGACATGACATTTGCGATATCGAGTTGTTAAAAGAGCAGAGCCCTTCCATGAAAAAGCTGTTCTATTGCAGTTTGCTCATTGGTCTCAGCCTGTTGGATCCTAAATATTGAAATTGGTGATTTATTGTCAGTTGTTGAATGATGTACTAAGATTTTGGTGATTGGTTGTCAGTTGTTAAATAATGTATCAGGATACAACATATCTAAGGAATCATATCCATTCATCAATAGATAACGCATGTGTAATTGTTGTAGAATCCAATGGTCGTAGAGAATATAAATAAATCATATTGAACTATCAACGCTCTTTTATTCTATTTCTGGTATATAGTTGATGATCTGAGAATATAAGCGTTGTTTTTTAATTTTTTTAGCCAGTTTTACTATTGGGAAGGTGCTTCACCATTTTTGTAATATCGTGGGCATTCGTATTATTTGCTGCACGCAAAATTGTTTTAGTCATATCAAAGCATTTTTATTCATTCTTTGTTATCAGATGTGATATTTCGAATTTGTGTTGGCATTCTTTTTGTAAAAATATATGTCGTTTAAAATAACACACAGGATATTTCATTGCGATCTGGATATTTTTAACTAAATTAAGGTTTTAAAGTTAGTAAATTTAAACAAGCTAATTTTGACCAAAATTTATTAAAACCACAAACTATTTTTTTAAGAATAAATTTAACAAAAATAGCCCAAAATAGCCAAACATACAATTCAAATTTAATTTTATTTTAAAATGATATAAATTAATAAAGAGTATAAATGATATATAGAAGAAAATTCTATGATGCTATGAGAGAACTCCAAATACCAAATCATTTGGTAAATCTCACAAGAATGACGAAGGAGAAAGTAAAATGCAGAGTACTTATCAAAGGAAACTTGTCGAAACCCGTTAAAACCTCTAATGGACTGCGTCAGGGAGACGTATTCTCCTGCACCTTGTTCAACCTAGACCTTGAAAAAACTATACGAATTTCCTGGGTAACAACAACGGGAACAATAAATAATAAATCCATCCAAATCTTGGCCTACGCGGACGATATCGATATCAGAGGCAGCAGTTAAAGAAGCATACAGAGCACTTAAAGGGGCAGCAGAGGAAATGGGCCTAGTATTTAACATCAATAAAACCAAGTACATGCTAGCAACACCGAAAATACCAAGAGAAGTAAACCCCCGCAGAAACGCAGAAACGGCGCCGAAACATGGACACTCGCTAAGAGTGACGAGACCATCTTGGGGTGCTTTGAGAGGAAGGTACTAATAAGAATTTACGGGGCCATTGAGGTAAATGGGATATGGAGAAAAAAGTACATCTTTGAGCTGTATAGGCTGTTTCAGGGATCTGATAGAGTCAAGGAAATAAAGTTGGGCCGGCTGCCATAGGTAGGCCAGAAGGGGAAGACCTCGAATGAGGCTATTAGATAACGTAGAGGCCGATTTAAGAAATGTTGGAATAAGGGCCTGGAGAAGATGGGCTCTGACAGGGACGCCTGGAAGAAAATACTTGAGGAGTCTAAGTCCCACGAAGAGCTGTAACGCCGTACTAATGATGATGATATTTTCCTCGATTATTTATAACAGCTCACATCTTCTTTGCATAAATAGAATCAAACTGTTTATTTCTAGTTAAGGTATCTTTGCTCCCTGCAAAGCCTCAAATAATTGTTGCTGTAAAAATGTCTACTACCTCTCAAAACTCTTTATTGAAGCATATCCCATGCATGCTCTATTGGATTTAAGTCCGGTGATTGCTCAGGCCACGGCAATACTTCCATATTATAACCATTAAAAAAAGGCATTGATGCGTAACATATTGTCGTGCATTATCATGCATCAGAACGAAATTTTTTCCATTGGCTGCTGTATATGGAAGCACAATTGGTTAAAGTATTTACAAGAATGAACCTCCTATGCATTCTACAATCGTGTTTCATTGCGTGGTACTCTCCATATTCTTACACGTCTTGTGTCAGGATGTATTCAAAATCATAACTTGTCTGAAAAACAATTAAGACTTTATTGAGCATTTTGTCGTGACACATGTTTTTCAGCCCAAGTTAAACGAGCGGCGCGATAGCCTTTCGTTGAAGACTGACATCTCGGAGGTCTTCTCGATCTTAAGCAAGTAATAGCCCTGAAAAAAACTATTGTTTTATGTGTTTGCAACAACTGCATTTGTTACAGTTACCACAAAAAACGATCTTGGTTACGGGTTGTAGATCTCGTGTGTCCTGGATACATATAAAGTTCCTTCGAATTACGCTTTACATACATAAAGTCACGCCTTTTTCCCATAGGGGTAGGCAGAGACCACTTCCTTCCACTTGCTACGGTTCGTACACACATCTTTTGCTTCCTCTACTTTCATCAGTGCTCTCATACATGCTCTTCGGTTGTTGGTACTTTTGACCTGGCCTTTCTTCAAAACAATGTTGATCTGATCGAGATATGTTCTCCGAGGTCGACCTCTACCGATTTGCCCATTCACACTCGCCTTATAAATTTCTTTCGTCAATCTTCCTTCATCCATCCTTTCTACGTGTCCAAACCATCTAAGCATTCCTTTATCTATCTTTGTGACCACATCTTCTTTTACACCACAGCGTTTTCTTATCTCACTATTCTTAACATTATCCAACCGAGTCACACCGGCTATACTTCTTAGACTACTCTTCTCCGCAGCATTAATCCTGTTTTCATGCTTCTTCTGCCAAACCCAACATTCACTACCATACATAAGTGTAGGAACCAACGCATCTCTATGCACCGCCAGACGTGCCTTTTTTGACACTTTCTGGCTATTCATAAAGCTATACAGTGCCCAATTCATTTGTTTTCCTGCCAACACCCTTCGCTCAATGTCACTGTCATACTCTCCATCTCCAGTAAATTTTGAACCCAAGTACACAAATTCATTTACTTGTTTCACTGTTTCTCCCTTAATCGAAACTTCACAGTTTGTCATGCTTTCTTGTCTTTCAAAAATCATTATTTTCGTTTTGCTCACATTTATTTTTATCCCTTTGATTTTCAGGGAATCATGCATAACATTAACCATCGCCTGCAACTCCTCTTCAGATAACGCTAATATAACTTGATCATCGGCGTAAAGAAGGCATTTAACGATCAAATCATTCATTTTTAATCCATAAGCACTCTCTTTCAGATCTTTTAAACAATTGTCTATGTATAAGTTAAACAGCCATGGCGAAGCCACACATCTCTGTCTAACACCTTTTTCGATATTAAACCAGTCCGTGTAAGCTCCGTTTATTCTGACACGTGCAGTGGAATCCTTGTAAAGTGATTTCAGTGCTCGTATTAAACTAACGCTCACTCCATACATAGACAATGTCGACCACAATTCATTCCCAATACTCTGTCATAGGCCTCTTCCAAGTCTATGAAAGCGCTGTAGACTCTTTGACTTCTAGCCATAAAATTTTCGACCAAGTATCGTAATGAAAAGATCTGATCCATATATCTTCTTTCTGTTCTAAATCCTTGATTGCATAATTAAAACACTGTCTCTTTTTCTGAATCAAAACATTATTTTCTACTTAAAAGACAAAAATTGTAATTTATTTTAAGTCGGAGATGACGGTATTGGTAGAAAGTGTGCTTCATTTTATCATGAAACTTAATAACTCACGAATAAAGATTCAATAATTCGACTGTATATTTAAAATAAATGATTATTTATTATTCTAAAAGCTGTTCTTTTAAGGCCTGTTCGTTTGTCATGTTCACGCTGTTCAAAACTGATTTGAGCAGTATTCGACTGTTCGTTTATTATAAGCAATTGATCAGAGACCGTTCGTTTGACAGGAGCAAGTTCCTATATACCAGATAGAGCGGAATTTATTTGCTCCACGAATTTAGGTAGAGCAGAAAAATCATATCAGTTTGATCTAGCAGAATTTCAAAAATCGATCGGACATTAAAAATGAATAGAAAATTCAGTATAATTAATGGTGAAGTTACTGATGCTAATTCTAAATTGAAAACTTATTTTTTACTTAACGAAATGAAAATTTGATGGGCAATTTGGTTGTTTTTTGTTGGGATCGAATGTCAAATTGTTTTGGTGGGGGTTTTGTGTTTCTTTGAATTTAGCAGTTGGTAATTTCTCTTCGTGGGTTGGTATCATATCAATCTGCACATTTATGTAATTTATTGTGCATGAAAAACGAACAGGCCATTAGTATTGAAGAAATTAATAAATTTCACTACTTTATTTTAATGTTTTCAAGAGAGTTGTTTTAAAAGTTGTGAATATTAAAGTGAATAAAAAAAAAGTGTATTGTGTACACGTTTGATCGTGTTTTAGATTTTTGGAGTCACACGTAGAATAAACTATAAATAAAAACTCGAAAATAAACGTAAGAGCATCCAGAGTTCCTTACATTTACTTTGCAGAACGTTATTGTCCTAAAGTGTTTAAAGCATGCGATGTATTCTTTTAATTTAGGAATTTATAATGAAAGTAGATATTTAAGAAAAAAAGTTGCTAATCATGCAATAATTATTTATTTATTTGTTTGTATGTTTTTATTTATCATTTTACTTATTAGATATAAGTATTAATCACAATCTCTAGCTTCGCAAATGACTCCGAGTTTACCGGAGCATTTCATGTCATTCCACCAACCATTTTTATAAGTTGAAAAAGCAACAGAAAGACACTCTTCTCCAACTATAGTCGGTTCACCTGCTCCCCAATTGAACCAACTGATTGGGTTGCCAGTCGTCAACCAAACATATTTCTCGTCATCTGCTAATCTGGTACCCGAAACCCAAAAGTCTTTTCGATCAAGAACTAAAAAATATATATTTTTATTATGTATACATCCTTAAATCATTTTACGTTTTTACTCATAGATTGTAACGTTGTCAAGAGAGCTTGGTCTTCAGCTTCATTCCGTATGGTTGCTAACTGCATTTTGTGTTGAAAGCAGTATTGAACGGCAGTAAAATAATTTACCTAAAAAAATCTTTGTTAAACTGTCCTACGACTTCTTTTTTATTACGACTCAAAATATTTAAGCTAGGGCAATCTTATAGAATGCAACACTCACGAAATGTTTACTTATATGAAAATTATTTAAGAAATTAATTACTTTATCAATAAAATTTTCAATGTTCTAAAACAAAACGTTAACAATTTTATAATGCGTCAATTGTCAATTATGTTTTATGTTTTAAAACAGAGGTTTTGTTACTGGGTTTTTAAAAAAATGAGCCCACCATTACAAATTCTTCTTAAACCTAAAAAGTCTATTTCACCTTTTTCATGCAAAAATAAAACTACTCAAGTCAAATTTTATTGGATAAATGGGCACTTTAAAGACGGTTTTGTGAATGTTATGTGATGATACATGAGGGGAGGGTTGATGCAACTTCGTGTCGCGTAACACAGATATGATATTTTTTTATATTTTATCGAACAATAATTATATGACAAAATCTTTCTGGACCGGTGAGCTAATGAATCAGCTTCTTTATTAACCTTGTAAAATGTGTGGTCTGATACCCACGATACCCAAACTGCATACTGCCCAGCTATTATAGGGTTTCAAATATCCACACAAGTTTAAAGTTACCTTGCATGAAGCTGATTGATTTTATAGTCATTTGGCTGTCAGAGTTGTGATTTGTGACTATTAGAAGTGGAAGGGATTATAGAAAGGAAATGATTGTGGACACGCTTTTTAAAAAGTTGCAGGTCATAGTTCTCTGGAAAAACTGATTTTGGAAGCTTATTCCATTCCGTAGCAGCCCTGTAAAAGAACGATTCTTGATGAAGATTGGTCCTTGTATCAATCTTAAAAGTAAATGGGCGAGACTGATCAGCGTGCCGAGTTCTTCGGCCGAATGTGGCCAATGGTGGTACAAGAGTTCTTATTTCTCTGGAGCATCTGCCATGGAAATATCTGTAGAGCAATGACTGGTCTGCAACTCTTCTTCTATGTTCTAGAGGTTGAAGGGTATCTGTGAGAGTTGAGCTGTTTATCAAGCGAATGGCTCTTTTCTGAATGGAATCTAGAATACGAAGAGAATGCCTTGGTGCTGAACCCCAAATGTGCGAGCAATACTCCAGTAGAGGTCGGATTTGAGCCTTGTACGTCGTCAACACTTGATCAGGAGTAAAAAACTTTCTGGCTTTCCACAGAAAACCTAGCCTCTGGCTTGCCGACTTTGCGATGTTAGCAACATGGTCATGCCAAGACATATTATTGGACACCGTGACTTCCAAAATCGACATGGAGGGACTTGGTTCAAGGGTATTTCCGGACATTGTGATGGGATGATTTGAGGAATTCACTTTCTTGGAAAACGTGGCGCTTTGTGTTTTTTGGGCGTTGAACTGAACAAGATTGTTGGTTCCCCACTCGACGATTGCTTTAAGATCTCTATTGATGGAATCAACCTGTTCCTGTCTGAGTCTATTTGTATCATTCACCGAAAGTGATCGATAGGATGTGAAAGTTGAGACAAGTGTGCTATCGTCTGCGAAACGTCGTTGATGTGTAAAATAAATAAGGTGGGGGACAGGATGGAACCCTGGGGGACCACGGCATTGGTTTTAAACGCATCAGAAGAAATACCATCAACTGCCACATGTAAGGAGCGATCTTGCATGAAGCTCAAGAGCCATTGGCGCAGTTTGGTTGGGAGACCGTAGGCAGATAATTTACTTAACAATGCCTGGTGCCAAACGCGGTCAAAGGCTGTAGATATATCCAAGGCTATTGCACGGGATTCACCAAACTTCTCAATAGTTTTTGTCCAGAGCTGAGTGAGTGTTATGCCCGAATAAATACACTTACTGAATAAAAGTTATTTATCCTTTATCATTAAGCTTTTTTAAACATTGCATTAGTTTAAAAATTACGTAACACAAAACGAATATGACTTGGGATGGACTCAATGTCTACGTGGCGTTACCCAGTAGGAAGTGAAGAGGAATTAAAAATAGTACTAAAAAAGCGTCACGTAGTTATGGATATGGCTTATTACAAATATTATTTTTTTGAAAATAATTTTATTTTTATTTTTTGTAAAAAGTAAATAAAAGCCGCTTACATCAATGTCGTCTACAATCTTGTATAATTTTTCTTGAAATTTAAACCAGTGTCCAGTGGCTAAAAAAAATGTTTTAACTTTTAAAATTATTCTTTATATCAAATAGAAATAATCGCTGTTTAAGTTTTCCAGGTCTTTTCTGTAGTTAACTGTATCATATTTCAGTATGTTATACATTTTAGAGAAATTGAATAGAGAAGACTCATGACCTAATATTTTCGTGTTTCCAAACTCAAATTGACGTTCGATTGATATACAATGCTCTACTAATGAAGTGGAATTCTTCAACGTTAATTTATTATTCATGTCCCTCTGTTCTTTAAGGCGTGTTTTAAGTATCTTTTAGTCTGACCTATATGCTTCAGAATGTTGGACTGTCAAAGAAGTAGATCGTCGTCGGATTGATGCATTTGAGATGTATACGTGGCGACGAATGTTGAGAGTGTCCTGGACCGCACATAGAACAAATGCTTCGGTTTTACAAGAAATACGTTCGTCAAAACTTTTGTCCAGTATCGTGTACTCTCGAATTCTTACATTTTTCGGACACATCAGTCGGAGTGAGCATATAGAAAGGCTTATTGTACAGCGAAAACCTGTAGAAAACAGAAGGCGTGGCCACCAAATCACCAAATCGATGGGTGGATGTTACCAAAAAATTATTAGATGCTACTCTCCCACAAGCGGCTCACATGTCATCTAATTGAGATAAATAGCGAGATGCAATCAAGAGAGCCATCCAAAACATTGAACCTCGTTAAAATGGGTCCATAACACATTTACAAAGATGTTATGATTAGGAAGAAGACGTAACAGTCAAGTGATTTTGTATGTAATATTTGATGACCCCACAGTTGCCATTCAAAATAAGAACAATAAATTCATGGACAACTTAATTTCATTAAATAAATTTTATTAAGTTTTAGGAAAAAGTCTCAAATGTAATAATGGTGTTTTCTTCAAAATGTATTTTCTTCTTAAATTTAATAAAGCCAATATTCCATTGAGACCCATACTTAGCTTCATTGGATTACCAATATACCTATAAGTTAACAAAATTTGTATGTGGTCTACTTAAATACGTCTTTATAATTGATGATAAACATGAAAAGATTCATTTGAATTTTCTGAACAAGTGAAAAATATTTCATTTACTACTTATCATATTTTAGTCGAAATCGTTTGCCTTGACTGTGAAAAAAGTTACGTAGGTCAGACCATTAGATACCTAAAAACACGCCTTAAAGAACATGAGAGAGACATAAATAATATATTAACGTTAAAAATCCCACAGAAAAGACCTGTAAAACCTAAACAGCGCATATTTCGATCTGATATCAAGAATAAAAACCAACAAACTGATACCTTCTGTAAAAATAATATTTAAAATAATGTTTAATAAATAACCAAAATATAATTACCATTTTTGTTAATACTGTTAGCTTGTGTTGAGCAAACCAAGACACCAATTATGAAAAATAAGGTATACATATTAGGTTTTAATAAAAATTAGACAATTCCCGAACCTGATAATGTTAAAAATGATATAAGTGCTTGTATTTATAGCATAAATTTGTTAAAATTATGCTTCTAATCTGATAAAAATGATGTATTGATCGCTTTTTAAATTTTGAAGTAGTATCTAAATTTATCGATTATTCATTGAAAATTGATAAAATTATAGCGAACAATACATACTTGTATTAAAAAATTTATTTAAATTATTGCGATAGTATGATCACAATAATGACGCTGCATTTATTCTCAATTCATTTATTTTTTAAGGACTTGATAGGTAAATTTATTTTGTTGTAAGTTAAAAATCACCACCCAATAAATCTACAATAATAATTAAATAAAATAAGCAAAACTAAACTATAGAATACAAATTAAAAAACGCTTTAAACAAACAAGTTGTGAACTAGTTTAGACTCCAATTATGTCACCATAACAGACAACAGACCCCTTTTTGTGAACTACGCAAGCGTCTGACAATATACTGCTAAAAAATCAACAAACAGTTTTAAGTTACCAAAACTATTAGCATAATATATGGTAACAAACAATAACTCTTGTTGTAACGCTTCTGAATATATAGTGAAAAAAAAACATTTATCCTGACTGAAAAAACCTAACGTTAACAGCCTTTTTGGGCCTTGTTTTTTTGTTTCGAGGTGAAAACTGGAAAAATCAGACTGTCATTGCTCATGCCAGCGATATTGTTAGGTATGTTGTTATTATCCATTGACGCTCTATTTTCACTTAAATTTTCAACTTTTAAATCGATTCGACTTCTGTTTATTGGGTACCTAAGTAGATGTACTGTATTTGTTTGTGAAAATAATGTTGTCTTTATTATTCATAGGTATATGACTTTGTGGAAATATGGAGGAATATACAGGGTGTTACAAAAAAGGTGACCCTGTCTCACCAAAAAAGTACTGCTGGTAAAACTCGATACTGTGTACGGTTTTCGGAATATTTTGATTTGAAAATTATGAAGTAATAACCGATGATGGTATAAAGTAATGATGTTTCAAAAAAAGGTGACCGTTTTAAAAGTTACCAAAACTACTAGCATAATATGTGGTAACAAAGAATAACTCTTGTTGTAACGCTTCTGAATATATAGTGAAAAAAAAACATTTATTCTCACTGAAAAATTCCAACGCCAACAGTCTTTTTAATAATTTTTAAAAAAATTATAATGCTTTTTTTTATAGTTAACTAAATTAAATGTTATCTAGATAACAAATATTTTATTTTTCAATACATTAACGTTTGAAAAGAATCTTCCAATAACTGGAAATGTTTCTGGAAGACCATTTCCGTTTGGAAAAGGCTATATACATGTTTAGTGAGTATTAAATTATTTGTCCGTGGTGTGCCTTTTTTTTGTTTCGATGTGAATTTCGTTATTTTTAGTAAATATATGTTTTGGAAAAACGTTATTTAAATGCCACAGTGCGGATGGCCCCGAATAATGTTATTTTTTTGTGTTCCCACTTATTGTCGCCTTTGTAGAATTTGCCGTCTCTCTTGGGTAAATAAAAGGACCATCTTTTTTGTATTTTAGTGACCACTAGAACGTTTGAAAAACATTCTTTTAAGTAATTCTTCGTTATTTCTTTAGCCAAAGACAATTTTATCAATGTATGTTGTACAAACATTTAACGCGGATAGAAGGAAATGGAACCGTTTAGGTTAAAAAATCTTACAAAAACCAATCAAAATTCGTCCGACCCTATAATTTTCTCGTGATTATAACTTTTGCGCTTTCTCGTATCGAACCATCCCCAATAATAACTAATAACTACATCAGGTAATGCCGTGGCTAGCACGTAATGGCAGGGCTCCTTTGTTTCGGGCAATCCAATAAAATTATTAACCAATTTTATTGAGAATTTTTCAAAGCCGGTCCTGGTGCTAAGCCGCCCTACCAAATGTTCTAAACTAGCACTGATAAGAATGAATTATTAAAAGAACCATCGTCAGTTGAATCTTTTCATTTAGTAGTTAAAAAGGTCGAATACATTTTTATTATATACTAAGTTTTATGTGTGTATGCAAAGATAAAAGAGTAACGAATGAAACTGAGAAGATGATCCGGGATGTGCAAGCAGGATTTAGAAGAGGAAGGAAATGTATGGATCAGGACTTTTCATTACTAGGTATAGTTGAAAATTCTTGGCTAGAAGTCAGAAGGTCTATTGCGCTTTTATAGACTTGAAAAAGGCCTATGACAGAGTGGTGAGGAGTGAAGTGTGGTCGACATTGTCTATTTATGGGGTGAGCGGTAGTTTAATACGAGCACTGAAATCACTTTGAGAGAATTTTTCTTTCTTTTCTTCTTTTTATGCAAGATCATTGTATTTTTTTACCAGACTTTGAAACTTATACTTTAACATTTTAAAAAAATCATCGTACTTTAAATGTTTATTCCAATTATTACGTAGAAGTTATAGAAGTTAAAGCGGTCAGTCCCGCGACTGCCACGTTTTTTTTTTTAAAGTCTGCAGTTTTTTTGCATCGGTTAAGTATTGGTTTCTGTTTGTTTGAAACATTATTTTTATTTGGTAATTTTATGCAAAAAAGGGACTTAACCGTATTAATAGCATAGGTAATTAATGGATTTAACAAAACCAATAAAACGGTCATAAAATATTTTAACTAATAAACAAATAAAATCGCCGATTTAAAGAATTATTTAGTCATTTAATGACGCAGGGTCATTAAGCCTAATGCAAAGCCAATGTACATAATTTTGCTTTTTTATTTAATAAATATGTGTTTGGAGTAATATTTAAGTGCTACACAAAATTAGACATACCTTCGTACAAAAAAAAGTCTATTACATTAATTTTTGAAAAACCCCACTTAATAAATTTAAACAATAAACATTTAATCCTGTAATGTTATTTAAGTAGTAGTGTAGTTTTTTGGTTTAAATTATCTTTAAACCTACTTGTACATTATTATTTTTTTTAGTTAGTATGATTGCCAGTGTTTATTATACCAAATTTTCGATAAAAGTAAGTTATATGTAATATTTTTGGAAATGCTTTTAAAAAGCAGCTTGTAAAAGCACAACTAATAAATAATTGTTACAAAAATCACCCTATCCGCTCACTCCTAATGCGCCTTATGCTGTGAACCCTGAATAAATTACTATAAAAAACCCTTTAATAGTGGCGCTCCAACTAAAGCTCATCTCACCAATATACGACGGTTTCGGATTAGACACCAAGGCATCGACTTAACGGGCGGACTGTGTTGAGAGGCACATTAGTAAATTTAAACTCGTAAATTTCTTGTTTATAGTTATGTTTTTGTTGAGAGGTTTCATTTTTATTTTTTTATTGTGAACAGAAATCGATAATCCAAAACCGCCGTATATTGGTGAAATATGCTATAGTGGACAAAACAGTTTGTTTAAATCGTTTTAAAACGAATTTCGGGTTTTGTTTCGTGTGTGCGTGAATAACAAAATTGTATTCTCTGGCTCCTGGCTAACCGATTAAAGGACGTAATAGATTTTGTTGGACATTCGGAACTGAAACTATATACAACGGGACTAAGAAGTGGGTGCTCCGAATTCTGTTTCACGGACTTTGATGACACTTTCACTTCAAAATTGCTGAAAAACTGTAAGTAGAAATCTTTTTGTTTCGACTAACCGAATTTTTTGAATTTAAGCACAATTGCAGACCGAAAGGGTGATCACCGGTATTTTAACCGCTGGTTGAACAAAAATTAACGACGGAATTAACGTTACAGGAAACGTAGTTGTAACAGTTGCAGGAAACAACACACCTGGTATTACTGCTGGTGCAAACATGGGATGAAGCACTAGCTCTCTTAAGAACCATATTCGGTCCACAAAAACCGCCTTATAGAGTCTATCGCGAACTCTTTGCAACAGAGCAAGATTTTAATACCCCCACTGATATTTTTATTTGTATAACGCGCTCGATTTTAGCACAACTCCCGACAAACTCAATGACAAAAAAAATTCAATTGGACATGGTTTATGGATTACTTAATCGTAGAATCCGTGAGAAAGTTTCACGTGATAGGGTAAAAATTTTTAGCAAACTCCAAAATGGTCAAAGAGACTTTTGACCGCAGTGACAAAGTTGTGACGAAAGATTCGAAGGATAATCTGAAACGCATTCGTTGTTAATATTGCAAGAACCCTGGTCACACAGAGGATGAGTGTGGGAAACTTTTAAGCGAGGACGCTAAGGCCAACAAAAATCCAAAATTAACCACGCATGCGCAGGGTTTTACTCAAAATACAAACACTTCTCGGCCGATTTCAACGACAGCCAATACGTCACGAAGCATGGCAAGCTTCCCATTGTCCTGTTATAGATGTGGCAAACCAGCGTTAATTCGTGCAACTTGCCCCTTTTGTAGCCATATTGAGTCTGCCTCAATGCAATTTTTCAGCAACGAAACACTGATTTCTCCTCGTTCGCGACCCATTACTCGTGTAAATATTTTAGGACATGAAGGTCAAGGTCTGGTTGACACAGCTGCGAAACGGAGCCTCGTTGGTAAGATGTTATACGACCTTTCCAAGCGTAAAGGACAATGCTTTTTCAAGGAAAATATTATGGTGAAGTTTGCAGATGGTCAAGGCAAAACGGAAAATGTCCTTGTCACATGGGTTGACGTCAAGAAGGAGCTAAAAAGTTACTACTAAAGACCGAATTGGATTGACTACTCGCTGAAGGAATAATAGAAGAATGCAATAGCCCGTGGGCAAAAAAGGATGGAGAAATTTTGTTGTGTGTTATCCATCAACGGCTGAATGCGATAATCATTATTTTGATTCGTATCCATTACCGCGAATGGACGATCTTCATGCCGCCAAAAAAACATTTTATATGACTACGATTGATTTACGATTGGGTTATCACCAAGTCAGTGTCGCCGAATTTGACAGGGATAAGACTGCTCTTACCACTCTCTTCGGGACTTATTGTTGTCCGCTTATGCCTTTTGGTTTAAAAGGAGCTCCCAGAACGTTTCAACGGCTCATGGACCAATATCGACGCGGTCTCGGTAGTGTTGTTTTTTTAAGTTATTTAGACGACCTGATTGTTCTTTCTAGTACGTTCGAAGAGCACCCAGAGGACTTTTAACTTGTATTTGATTGACTCGAACAATTTAAACTACGCACTAATCGCAAAAAGTGCGTGTTCACGTGTGCGAAAGTAAAATATATCGGACATTACATTACCGAGGATGGTATTTCGGTTGATCCTAAAGAGGCTTCTGTCTTTAGTGAACGTTTGCCACCGCGAAATGTTAAAGAGGTGCAATCCTTTCTCTAAACTGCCAGTTGGTACAGACGCTTCATAAAAAATTTCGCAGAAGTGACCCGCTCTCTCAGCGATGCGACCAAAGGAATCACCGCAAAGTTTCATCGAAAGCGAGATGGACCCTACAAGATAGGTAGGTATCTCCAGTCAGCTACGAAATTGACTATTCTGACAAGCCTGAGAAACCTTTGGGAGTCTACCATATTTCTTTTAGCACTCGAGCAAGGGCCAATGAGAAAGAGAAGCCGGTACGCGGTCTGAGAAAAAAAATCACGCTATCCGCTCACTCCTAATGCCGACTTGGTTGGATTCTCAACCGCCGCTTTGAAATGCCGATCAAGATTAAATAGAAAAGGGGGACGAGGGCTGGCGGTACCAGGAGTTGAGAGACGTCAGTCGACAATTAAAAATCTAACTCTGCATAAATATAACTTTTCCCGCTTTCGTTTTAATAATTTTAAATAGTTTGTATCTAAATAACTGAATAAAGTGAGATCTGTTTAAACGAGTGTGTCTTCTGTGAACCTTGAATATATACTTATAAAAAAGCCCTTTTATATAATAAATTAAATTATTTAAGGGTAAAATCTTTTTACGATACAATAACTATTGTTATTTGTATGAAAATAATATAATACATGTAATAAAAAAACAAATAAACAATAATTGTAAAGCCAGAAATGGGTTTTAGTAGTAAAAATTAACGTATATGTATATATCTACATTATAATTTAGTTGAATCATGCTATCACGTCATTAGTTATTTGCATTTATGGATGTTTTAATGAAACCAAAATATTCATAAAAGAAATAATTACTATTCTGCGATAACATAAACATGATTGTTGTCCCTTCTTTTGTAGGTAAATTTCAATATTTTGTTTTGTTTCGTTGAATGTTTATCATAGTATAATATACATGGTGTTAAAAAAAAGGTGGTTCCGTTGCTAAAATAAGTAGATCGCTGCAAAATAAGTTAAGTTTGTTCAGTATAAATTTTTCGTAACGGCATCCGTATTCAACATACAGTGTGCTGAAAGGTATGGTAGTGAATGTTGGATTTGGCAGAAGAAGCATGAAAATAGGATTAATGCTGTGGAAAATGGTAGTCTGAGAAGTATAGCCGGAGTGACTCGGTTGGATAAAGTAAAGAATAGTGAGATAAAAGAACGCTGTGGTGTAAAAGAAGATGTGGTTACAAAGATAGAAAAAGGAATGCTTAGATGGTTTGGACACGTAGAAAGGATGGATGAAGAAAGATTAACGAAAAAAATTTATAAGGCGAGTGTGAATGGACGAAAGTCGGTAGAGATCGACCTCGGCGAACATATCTCGATCAAATAAACATCGTTTTGAAGAAAGGCCAGGTCAAGAGTACCAACAACCGACGAGCATGTATGAGAGCACTGATGAAAGTAGAGGAAGCAGAGGATGTGCGTAAGAACCGTAGCAAGTGAAAGGAAGTGGTCTCTGCCTACCCCTACGGAAAAAAGCGTGACTATATGTATGTATGTATGTGCCGAAAGAAACATGTTTACACACATTTTTTACAATTATGTGTAAACTACTGGCAACATTGTAATGAAATTTTGTATGAATATATTTTGGTAGTCGATACATCGCATGAATTTGTTTCTTTCTGTGTTTTTTTGTTAAATTAATATTTTTAGCATTAAATATTTAGACATAACAAATTTCACATTTATGTTCTGTTTTTACAGCAGAAGCAACGGCTTTATTAAAAGCTTTAGAATGGTGTTACTTAAACAAACTTCCAAACGTAGTAATAGTGTCTGATTCCCGATCGGTTCTACAGCCCTGACATAATACATTTCAATAATGTGTTATGTTCAATTAAAAATTTATATTTCAATAACATTCAACAAGCACGTCAATTTCATTCGTTTGTGCTAAAGCACATTCTTGCGAAGGCGTAGAAGGGCCACAAGCAATTTTTTTTTGAATCCCGACTTTAATCTCCGGGGTCCGACTTTAATCTCGGGCGAGAGGCCTTCACTCCTTTGTTGCCCCAAGGCCTCCAGACCTCTAGATCAGGCTCTGATTTTGAATGATGGAAGGTGGTGACTAAAGTCACAGATAATTTCCCATATGATTTAAGGAACACCCTGGACACATTTTCAAACAAATCCAATAAAATTGCTGTCCTCTCACATAATGCAAGCTTGCGCGGTACAATTTTATACTGTGAAGATCTTTGAAATTGCTCTCTTATAATGGTACAATGATATATGATACAAATAGAAAAAAAATTATAGTCAAATAAACATTTATGTCTTTTTCGGTCTATTTAATTTTTTTTATTCCACTTGTTATAATTTTAAATGAATAGAATTCAGTCGTGCCTTCAACTGTGTGCACAATTGAAAACAGTTCAGTTTTTAGGAATTTATGTCTAAATATAACGGGTGTAAAAGCAGCAACGGTTTTTTTTTCATTTTTATTATTTTTGGTCTTTTTTTATAAAAATTGATCATTCTACACCTATATAATATCCTCTATGGGGTGAAATAATTTGTGACCCAAAAACTACCCCTCAACAATCCAAAGTAGAAAAATCTTTGAAAAAACGCGATGCTTGAGATTTTTCGACGGAAATAAATCATTCTACACCTACTCAATACACTCAATAAGGTGAAATAATTTGTGACCAAACAACTACCCCTCAACAACCCTCCAAAGTAGAAAAATCTTTGAAAAAAACCGTTGCTCGAGATTTTTTTATGGAAATGGATTGCGTGCCGGCGCCGACGACGAGGAGTAGTTGGGCGTGTTAAGCTGTAGAATGCTCTGAGGTGTGGGCAGCTTCACCTCTGTTGCCTAAACTCACTTGCTCTTCGACGATGTCGTTCACTGCGTAGTTGTTTGATCCTTCGATAACTCAGTAAAGCTGGCTCGATCTGTTTTCTACTACTATAGGCCAAAGGGTTTACTGCCTTTTATCGCCGTGAATTTTGTTATCACAGTAAATGAAACGACACACTTGTCATTGAGAATATATTGTATAACTGTAATACATGAAGCTTACAGTTTAAAGCCTCCTGTATCTTCGGAATAATTTCACTGGTTGTTAGCTTGAATTTGATATATTTTATTTGATTATATTGATGTGCATTTTACCACATGGTGTTTGAAAGCCGTGCTCTTAGCGGCGGGCGTGTGTCTTCTTAGACGGTCGGAATGGGAAAGAGGGAGAGAAGCCGGAAACTTTTTCGAATGTGGCTTCTTCTCGCGTTAAATTTAGCGTTTATGATTGGTCACTGTATGGTCACGTGACCGTACAGCCGGTCGCTAAAAATTGCGCGCGACGATTTCGGAATGTTCTCGAATAATAACTGCACGTGCTCTTAAGCTGATTTCTTAATTGCACGGGACCCTTTGTTTATATCCGAATGATAATTTTCACGTAATGAATGCGTGACTTTTAGTTGATTTTTGTTGGCGTCAGGGCCATACTGAGTAGATTTAAGAATCAAGGAATTTCTCAAAGAGGAATTGTACAGTTGGAAGTACTGATTTCCAACATGGATAGTTCTACACCTACTCAATATACTCTAAAGGGTTTTTTTTTATTTTTGGTATTTTTGGTGGCCTTTATAAAAATGGATCATTGTATACCTATACTCAATACACTCCATAAGGTGAAATAATTTGTGACCCAAAAACTACCACACAACAAAACTTTGGATGGTTGTTGAGGGGAGTTCTTGGGTCACAAATTATTTCACTCTGTAGAGTGTATTAAGTAGGTGTAGGATGATCCATTTCCGTCGAAAAACCTCGAGCAACGGAATTTTTTAAAGATTTTCCAAAGACTCCACAAAACTGAATAACTGTTACTTGATATTTAATAAAAAAGGTGAATGCGACCCCCGATATAAAAGTCGAGCGTCCGACTTTAAAATCGGGCAATCCAGATTAACCCTTAACCGGAAAGGTGTCGTCTGCCAGACAACACCAAATATTAATTTCCTAGTATTTCGGCAACGCGATTATTTCCAAGTATATCCCGCCTTCTAATCCTTACCTGATTGGTCAAGTTTATGTAGCCTGTTTTTTAAATTTTATGGTTTATTTTTTACCTAGATAGCACATACGAGTTAGGTCGGCGGTAGTCTGTGAGACGACACCTGTCTATATACGCGATTATATAATTTCTTCACCAATGTTTTAAAAAACACCAAAAATTCCAAGAAAAATCTTTGTTCGCAAAAATATTGGCAGCTGAATTGGTCCGACCGCATATGAGAAGACGCCTTGTAAATTCATGAGTATCTAGAGACATACGGTCCACTATAGACAGGATTCTTGGCGAACCAGGACAACATTTTCTGGTTTTCAATGACCCTCCAGAAGCGTAAGATATGCTCTATTTGTTTATCGGTGAAGCGTAGAATGACCCAGTACCTTTGTGTCCATTGTAAACAGCCAATTAGATTGCCCCTTTTCAGCTGAATTGTACTTCTTAGGCCTTAATTAATACTTTTTTATGTATTTTTTTTTGCTAGAAGAGTTTTTGCTATATTTGCGTAATATTTTTTTAGACCCGTCCATTTTTTTAGACTTTTATGAACACATTAAAGATTTTTTGTTTTTTTTTTGTTCAATATATTAGTTATTAAATTTTTGTTTTATTTATTTTTATCCCTTATAAATGAAACAAAAAAATATTTGCAATGAAAAATTAATATATAAGAGTCTTTTAATTTCACACCTTTCATTCTGGTAGTCTGAGAGACGACATATGTCCTTTAATGCTATAAAATTTCACCTGTCCGGTTAAGGGTTAAAGTCGGGCGCCCGAGATTAAAGTCGGGCGCCCAAGATTAAAGTCGGGCGCCCGAAATAAAAGTCGGACCCCCGAGATTAAAGTCGGGCCTCTGAGATTAAAGTCGAGCGCCCGAGATTAAAGTCAGCGTCATTAAAAACCTACAGTTTCGTAATTCCAGATTTTTTACATAACTGTATCCGCCATTGTGCATCCAGCCATTCCGTGCAATAGAAGTACCTTGGCGGGCGAAGAACACAAAATCTGCGCACAACGAAAACATTCGAATAACGATCCGTGAGTCTCAAGTACAATCGGAGGAAGAAGTTTACGAATGTGAAGTATATTCAGCCGAATATTTGTTATTTTAGAGGCTAGTCGGCCGCCAAGCTACTTCTGTTGCACTTTACTTTTAATCGAAACTTTTCGCGCCACACCCTGTATATCTATATGAGATTTATAACAACCATGCGTTACCAAAATAAATTATTTATCAACGATCTCACAAGGAAGTCTAAAAAATAAATGTTACTAAAAACTTATATCGTACCATTGAATAAACGTTTTTTATACTGCAAACATGTTGACGATCAACAAAAGCGATCCTCCTAAGTAGTTTAGATCACAAGTATTTTTTTTATATATGTATACCTATATGGCTTTGGCGAAAACCAATTGGCCAGAGATCACAATTTAAAATTGGTGAAAAATAGAGATAAAGCTCCCAAAAAACATGTGCGATAGCTTTTGATATCTGGAATAACACTTGGAAAATAAATTTTAACCGTTTTTCAACACATAAAAAATGATTATAAACAAATAAAGACAAAAAAGGTATTAAGTTTTTCGCTTATAACCCATAAACTATTTATAAATAAGGAAATTAAAAAAAATTCTCAAACATATTAAAGTCCCTGTTTGGGATTTTATTTTTATAATATTTTATTGCATTTTTAAAAATGGATAATGTTGCCCACGAAACATCTGGCATTAAGTAAAAATTCAGTTCCCAAGCATTTAACACGGCATACATTAAAGAGTGATTCATGCCGACCAATCCAGTGCGAAACAATATGCGCATGCTCCATGTTTGGTTTAGATCGTTTTCCGCGTTTTAAGTTCAGTGTTTTCATGCTGTTGATGTTAGTTAATGTTTGCTTTTGTAAATTGCGATATTTTATTACAATGTGGCGATTTAACCTTTTTTTTGTGCTACAAACGTAAGTATTAATTACTATTAATTTGTGGAGCAAACATGGCGAAGTAAGTTATATCTTATAAGAATAAAAAGGTTTTTTAACCTCAAATTTATTTTCAACAATAATTTGGTTCGTCATGCTTGCAACAAAGAATTTTAGCAGTGTATCGACTAAAAATCGACAAAATAAAAATGTAACATGTTGAAATGAAAATTTTTATTAACCTCAAATTTATTTTCAGCAATAATTTGGTTCGTCATGCTTGCAACAAAGAATTTAGCAGTGTATCGACTAAAAATCGACATAATAAAAATGTAACATGTTGAAAAGAAAAGATCATTTCAAATTAAACGTCCATTATGACCCGAGGAACACAAATTAACGTTTATGAGGATTTAATGAAAGAGTTGTTCATAAAATATTTTAAAATATATTACTTAATAAAAAAAATGAATTGGTTTTCTTGGTAGCTGATAACATTTTTTAAAATTTAAATTTGTATGCAGAAGGAAGAGAATAATAAGATAAAAGTTTAAAAATATTGATTTAAAAGTAAATAAAACATGAATATATAAAAAATGTGTAATTTAAAATTGTTATGGAATCTTTTTGTAAGTATTACAAAATGTATTGGAATTGAAAGTGAACACAAAAAAATAAAAAAGAATACTTTTGAGATAATTAGGGGTTGGTCTTTTTGCCAGTGACAAAATAAAAAAAAATTTAATGTTACCAAATATATTGTGAGTTGGGTAAAATAATAATTACTTATTGTTTGTAAAAAAGTGGTATGGAACGATTTCAGGGTAGAAACATTTATTGTCTCTCCAACCCTTACCCCCTTGATCATTATTATTTTATATTGTCACTGCCCAGGGAAGACCACGAGGTAAACAAACCTGTGCAATTTTATTTGTCGTTTGGAAAATATAACTGTCTTTCTACTTTTCTTCTTTTACATGTATTAGTGTCATTTTTATGCTTCCTTAGCATAGCCTTGACTTCTAAGTTTTTTTATCTAAGTTAGTGATGTAATTAACAATTTCGTTAATTCAATCTATAAATTAACAGTTTACTACCTAAATAATTGGATATCAATTTATAAAATCTGAATAATATACCTCACGCTTTCTTTTTAAATTTATATCATCTTGACAAACCAAATTATCGCTGGAAATAAATTTGAGGTTAAAAAAACATTTCATTCTTATAAGATATAACTTACTATACCATGTTTGCTACACAAATTAATAACAATTAATACTGAAGCACAGTATACACTAACCAACTTTCAGCCTGGTGTATTCTTTGACTAAAGTTTGTGGCACAAAAAAAGGTTAAATCACCAAACCAAGCATGGAACATGCGCAGATTGTGTCGCACTGGATTGGTGGGAGTGATCCGAAGTGGTCGGCATGAATTCACTTGAGATGTTTACAAGACTCTGGTGTAGCTAGTCAATAGAAAAAGCTTCCGCCGAAACGGATTAGTAAAACGAACATTGGTCCTTAGAATCGAAACACACAAAAAACATCGGTTCGTCGTAACGGACTAAACTTCTAACTTCTAAATTTCCGAAACTCTTTCTCCATAATTTAAGATTTTAATTTGACGCAGAAAATAGGGTTCCGAGCGGCCGGTAAAGTGAGCGTGCAGCGCAATAAAAGCAAATATATCAGGTTAAATAATATATTTATGGTGTGTATTCTAAACACTCCGAAGAATTTAGTCCTGTTGGAAAAAATGTTATAGTTGATTTTTCACCAAGTTAGGCGATTTGTTAATTAACAAAATTTTATGGAATCTTCGCTATCAGACAAGAATTTTTTTTTTAAAAAATTGGCTATAAATTTTTTCGCTTTTTGGAGCGTCACGGATTACGTCACGACAGTTTTAAAAATTTAAATATTTTGTTTATTATAAGGTAGTCCAAAAACGAAGTTCTGGGCCATAACCTACTGAAATTTTTTTTTAACGAAAATGGAGCATGTATATTATTTTATTTAATAAAGATGTTATATTGTATTTTTTAATTAACAGACTTATTAACATGACATTTTTTGACATACCAAAAATTCCTAAAAAACTTAAGAAAGAGAAAGTTACTAAACTAATTTTGATGGTGGATTCAAAAGCGTTTGAATGTTTAGTTCAACAGACAATTTCGCGAATCGGAACCCTCTGTTATAACTATCAGCAAATCATTATTATCCCAAGAAATTAATTATATTTGCAAAGAAATTATAATAACTTTAGGATTTAAATATTTTGTATCGTTTTCATCAATATTTTGGTTAAAAGTTTCATTTGAATTAGTACCGTACGACTCATTTTGACGTATAGAGCTACAATTATTAATTATTTAATTGCCAAATATTGCTTTGCCATGGTTACATCGTACCAAAGATGATTCGTCAATAAGAATTGAAAGAAAGCTGGTGTCTTTGCGATTATCTTTTTTGTACGATTCTCAACCAATCGGAACGTCCAAATGAACTAAGCTACCTAGTATCATTTCGAATATACTTGGATTTACATCGAGTAGCTCTACCAATCATAAATTCAGAAATATTCAAATTTCCATAGTAACCAGTTCATAATTGTCACATACAAACAATGCGCATCAAAAAATTTTGACGTTTATTTTGTGATTGTCAGAAAATTAGTCGATTCGGTGATTTACCATTAAAAGTGATAAACAATGAGCCCCATAACACATTGAAAACAAAAAAGTACGCATGGAAACAGATTCTTACGTTTTATAGTGAGAGAAACTACGTACTAAGTGAATCAATTTCTACTAAAATGATATCAACTATTTTGAAAGACTGGGCTTTCAATATGCGAATATGTAATGGAGAAAATTATAAAGAACATGTTGTAAAAACTATATGGAACGTTACGGAAAAGCAGACACAAGAAAAATATATGAAGGAATTCAACTGAGTAATCGACCCATTTTCCAGTCCAATATTTTTAGAGGCACGAATCGCGAGAAATTAAAAAAAAGGGAGCTCCAATTCTTACCGGATAAGAGGAAGGTCAGTGCATCAGCATTCACAGACAATGAGTATGAAGCAATAATCTAAGCTTGGGAGAAAAATCTACCAGAAGGGTTGTAGATAAAAATTTTGATTGCTTTTGTAGGACTTTCTTGGAGAGGAAATAAAGAAGCGTCATGCTTGATCCACTATTTTTAAAAGGAAGCTGGAAATGATAGTTCTTCAGATGGTAGGATACAGTATAATCCCATATTCACAAAAACAACGCAGGATGAAGCAAAATCATGTGCTTATAATAAGTGGCTTGTACCCAACCATACTGAAGTAAGTGGGTGCCCAGTGAGACTTCTGAATAAGTTGATGTTAAAAAGAAACGAAAACAAGAATATTAAAACAGACAGGTTATTTCTGACAGTAAATCCATACTGGAAGAAGCAAAAAATCCTTGACTGGTACAAAATTATGCCAATTGGAGTAAATGACATTTCCAAATGGACCAAAAAGTCTGTAGAATTGGCCGGTTTAGACATCACAATCAAAAAAATTTCAAATCATTCTCACCGAGGAACTGCCGTTTCACAATAGGCAAAAGCAGGTGTGTCGGAACAAGAACTGATTAAAATTACAGGGCATGATAATGTTAATTCTATAAAACCGTATCTACAATTAGATCAAGAGCATCACGAACATATAATAAATCAGATGAGAACCAAAATAAGACACACTCTTGGATCTAGTAGCAACGTCGTAATGTCCTCCAGAACATCAGCAACCAATAGCCACGTTGAAGTTTCCAGCTCAGAAAATAACATGAACAAAAAAAAATTCTGTTTATAATAATTGTAATTTTTATGGCACCATATTATTTAAATCTACTCAAAAAATAATCGTATCGAATACAATTCGTACTTTCAAAATATTTAAGGTTATACATCTTAAACTTCCTGCACAATTACAAATCGTGTCAGTTAAACAGAATAAACCTACCTCCCGCTTCGCGGTCGGTTTATTTCAAGTGTTAAACTAACACTCTTTGAAATTATGCAAAAAGTTATCGATGTATAACCCGAATATTTTAAAGCACTTATGATATTACTCCTAATAATACAAGTTGTCTTTGGATTGTGATTGGTCAGATTAATTAATAATTTTAAAATAAGTAAAACATTAGTAACACAATGCAATAAAGTAAATACTTTTTTTACTGGGTTTACAGTATGTAAATATGTTTCGTCACTTTAAAACTAATTTAGGTGTATAAATAAAATTGTTACTGTATGTCAGATTTAATAGTGAATAGCATTTATTGACTTTTATTTAAATTTGTATGAAGGAGTGACATAATTTTTTATTTCACTTGGCGATTTGCTTTTCTCTTGTAATCAATAGATGCAGTATGACTTTGGACGCCCCAACAGTAGTCTGCAAACATGGCTGGTTCCCATCTACCTTGGTAACGCTTTTCAAACTGCAATTTCTTGACTAAAACGTTCTCCATGTTCATCATTTACTGAATTCATGTTATGGAAAAACTCAATTGGAAGTGTAACAAATGAATTTTCAATGACCTATTGCATCCTAGTTTGTGATGTCAATTAATTTTTTTCATGGAAATCCGGTGATTTGTGATTGCCGAGGAAATTTTTTGTGACGTCGACAAATGCCAACCATGCATTTTTACTATGGCACTGGAGCTTGATAAAAAAGTAGGATCAGTAATTAATTTTTTATGTCAGGCCCTATGAAAATTTCTTTTTTAATTTTCGCCTTAACGAGGAAAATTTTGTTTTAAGAAACAAAAATCCAGGTCCGTTTTTGGGAAACACTTTACAAAATTGTTTACCAAACCAACAGCGGTAAATTTATTTTTTCAGGTGGTATTAATGGTTTATTTTTACATTTTTGTGACCAAGCATGAAACCAGTTCTTAGAGGCCAGTTTTATTTTATGTAGTGATCTGAATGGGCTATGCTATCCCATTCACAGAGGAAACGACAATATTTTATATTGCAATCCTTAAATTAAAGCCACTACCTTTAAATCTGCACGTACTTGCCATATTATTTATACATACACTTTCGGCATCCAAGCTTTGTTTTGATTTGTAATTGCAATCTTAAAATAAGCTTCATAACACTTCTCAAACAAAGAAGAAATTGTTATGTGGTGAATTTTTTGGTGTTGCATAGTGTTATTATTACTATAAATTTTTTAAAATACTGGGGTAATCGATAAATGTTGCATAATTACAAAGAATTTTAGTTCAACAGGTTAAAATAATTTTACGGCGAAGTGAAAATATTATTTTTTGACACTAATTAAATATCTCCCATGACTTGGACCTTGATGTTGACTACAAGAATCTTAAATATTTAAATATTTAATTTAAAACTTACTGCCCTGGTTTTTTTTAAGTTAACAAAAATCTTTAATTTACCTATTTAATTTTGTATTTATTGTCCCTTATTAACATTTTTTAAATATTTTTTATAACAATATCCTATAGATATCCCTTACAATACAGGGTGTGACAAGAAGAGTTTTGATTAAAAGTTTTTAGGAATACAAATAAAATATAAATATAAAATATAATTTTGCCACATTAAGTTGTCAATAATGCTGTTTTTAAATTTAATATTTTTACAAATAACCTACTTTCGGTACACCGGAAGTAAATACCTACCAATTTGCTTATTTTAAAAAGAATACAGTATATTTTTTTTAAACCGACGAGCATATATGAGAGCACTGATGAAAGTTGAGGAAGCAAAAGATTTGTGCAAGAACCGTAGCTTTAAAACAATTATGACTCGCTTATATTATATACACCACCCTATATTTTATATCGTGCGGCGCACGTTTCATGGTCCCACGCGTCAAATGGCACCATTTTCAGCGTGACGGTTGTTTTAAATTGTGTGTGTGTGTGTGTGCGTTTGCGTGTGTGTGTGTGTGTATGTGTGTGTGTGTGAAGACATAGAACGAGTAAAAAAGTTCAACTATCTGGGGACTTGGTTATGTAAAGACTGGTATTCAGGCGTAGAAATCAAATGCCGGATATAAAAAGCGAGGAGCTCATTCCTGAGATTCAAAAACGTTTTCACGAACTCTGACTTGGCCTCAATCTCAGAATAAGATTCACAAAATGTTACGTACAGTTGTATGGTATAAAATGCTGGAAATTAAAGGTTAGCACAATGAATAGGCTGGAAGCATTTGAAATGTGGATCTATCAAAGAATCTTAAAGGTGCCATGGACCTCTTATTCGGCTCATTACCAGTTAGAGGTCTGTGTCAATGCCGGCATCGTGGTATGCCCCGAATGTCCATCACTTTTTTTCTTAATCTTCATTTACAATCATGATATCAATCATAATTCTTTGGTATAATTCGTGTATCTTTTTATGGTTAAACATGGTTTTTTTTCACAAAAATCTACTCCAAACATACTTCAAGTATACTTTCTCCGTGTTTATTTATTCTGTCAACACCGTACATTCCTAAAAAAGTGTTATATTTATCTCGTTTTACTCCTACCCAACTATTAACATCGTCTAGCATTACTTTTCTTTCATTCTGGTTACACTTAAATAAAATATCTTTCACGCTGTCCCAAAACTCATGCCTCTCTTTTTGGTCTTTTGCAAGACCGATCCCACTGTGCATTTTGTGAGGTATAAAGATGCGAGTAAGACGAACCTTTAGCTTTAGCCAGAACAATCTTGAGCTCACATGTTTAAAGTCAGTCACACACTCATTCATTCTAACAGAAAGTATCACACCAACGCCCTAACAACCTCTGCTGGTTTTCAGAACTCCTGACCAGTAGGATGTATATAGGTTCCATGCGTACCTGCATCCAAATTAAAAGTTTGTTATACCTATTACGTTCATTTGCGGTCATTTTACCGTTAAGATTCGTAATTAGGACATTAAAAAATATATTTATACTAATTTTCAAGCAATTTGGGCATAGACCGTATTAGAACGTACAGCAAAAATTTTGAGCGTCGACGCTGCAATTTTAATACGAGTTTCTTAGGTAGAAAACTGGTGTTTTAAAAAATCTTATGCATTAGAGATTTAAGCTTTTGTCATTGATAAATTGTTAAGCACTTTATTAGTTAAGATTACAATTTTATAAATGTCAAAGTTTAAACAACAAATTTTTGACTTGCGCTTTTTTACGTCATATTTTTAAAATAATTAAATTTTAACAATTAAAAGTATGAGCGCTCTCAAAAGATCCTTATTATTTAATAATTACAAAGTAAATTTTAAACCAAAACTTAAATTTTTAATTTTTTTCTGTCTTTGTTCAATCCTTTAGTTAAACAAAGATACATTTTGCACAATTTTCACCACTAGTAGAGACTTCTTGCATTAAATTTTAAGATATAACATCCAATAACAACCTCGGCATTTTGACAAGGTTTTAAACTATCGAATTACATGTAGCACTAAACGTATTTGTATACGTTAAACAAAAAATTATGAAATAAAATGTTAAATCTGAGTAAAAAATACAGGTACCTTACTAATTACCAGCTAACACAATATCGTAAATATAACCAGTAGATTAAAGACATGTGGTTATTGAAAACCAATCATTTTATCGATGACGGATAGCCAATAATAAATGATAATAGAAAACATGGTTAGTTTATTTACAAAACAATTGCAATCGAGAGTATAAACAATTATAATAAAATTATTTATTGTTGTAATACACTACGTCGGTTTTCTCGGCTCAAATAAAGAGAATCACCTCATACAAACTACAATAATTAGTAATCGTCTTTAAATAGTTCAAAGAAAAAGGAACCACGAAAACTACTTCATTGCAGCACTTACAAGTAAGTTTAGTCTTATCATTACATGTTATGTGTCAAAAGTTATAAAAATTTTGCTTAACATTTTATAAAATAAGTCTGTACCTACTAAATTTTATTTTTACAAATTTACCTAGCACCTCAAGTGTAATGGCAAGTTCTTCTGAAAACGAAGAGGATGTACCTTTATCAATTGTATCCGAAGATGAGGAAATTGTAAAAATCACTTGGAGATATAAACTGTCAAGAAAGCATTATAGTGAGGGTCAAAATTATAAGAGAAAAATATCAATTTTTGAACATCATGAAGAACATACAGTTCAAAATAAGAAGCGAGCTGAAAACCCGACTCATGCCGAAGATGATGTATCCTATGAATATGATAATGAAATGACTTCAGATGAAGGCTCTGTAAGTATTGCTGAAACTGTCAAATCTGATAGTGAAATGACTCCAAGTGTAAGCACTGTTAGTAATTATAAAACTTCCGACTATGATAATGAAATGACTTCCAGTGCAAGCACTATAAGTATGAATGAAACTTCTGACTATGATATTAATATTACTCCTCTTCTAAGCCCTGTTAGTTTTGATGAAAGTCCTAACTATGATAATGAAATAACTCCACGTGTAAGCCCTGTTAATATTAATGAAACTAACGAACATGATATTGAAATTACTCCACGTGTAACCCCTGGTAATAATAATAAAACTAATGACTTTGATAATGAAATTACTCCACGTGTAAGCCCTGTTAATATTAATGAAACTAACGAACATGATTTTGAAATTACTCCACGTGTAACCCCTGGTAATAGTAATAAAACTAACGACTTTGATAATGAAATAACTCCACGTGTAAGCCCTGTTAATATTGATGAAATCAGTTTTCCTAAAATTAATAATATTAATGATTTAAATAATGATGATAACGATTTTAATGGAGGGGATAATTTTAATACTAATGAAAATAATATTGATAATGGCGACGCGGGCACTTATATTCCTTTAACTTCTTGTTTAAGTTATAGTGAAGTAGATGCCCTCACAAACATTGAGCCAGAAGATTTTATTAGACTTATAAACATAATTGCATATAATGATAATATTGTAAGAAATTCTTCCAATGAAAATGATACTTCCATTGATAATAATGTTTCTCTTAATGAAAATAATAATTCTGACAATGATAATATTGATTCTGACAATGATAATAATGATTCTGAGAATGATAATAATGATACTGACAATGATAAGAATGATTCCGATAATGATAAAAATGATTCTGACAATGATAATGATTCTGACGATGATGATAATGATTGTGACAATAAAAATAATTATTCTGGCAATGATAATAATGATTTTGACAATGATCCTGACAATGATAATAATGATCCTGACAATGATAACAACGATCCTGACAATGATAATAATGATTCTTACAATGACATTAATGTAAATGATTCTTTTAGTGATATTAATACTGATAATATCTCTTTTGGCGATGACATATATGATTCTTGCAATGATGGTAATATTATGAATAATATTACTGATATTAATATTAATAGCGCTTATATTGATGATACTTTTAAAAATATTAATATATATAATGCTTACACTGATATTGATACTCTTAATGATATTAATATTAATGATTCTTTTGGAGATATTAATATTTATCATCCTTATAATGATATTGATACATATCAAGGTTTTGATATTAATTTTGATTATAATTTCCTTGATATTAATATTAATGATCTTTTTTCTAATGACAATATAACTGATTCTTACAATGATATTAATGTAAATGATGCTTATTTTGGTAATAATATAAATGATTTTTACAATAATATGAACATAAATGCATATGATGCTAATAACTGTATTATTCTAAATAATAATTATTATATTAACAGAAATTATATTAACAATGAAATCGATGATATTGACATAATTGATTCTTATATTTTTAATACAGATGATTCATTTAATGGTGATATTATGAATAATTTGTTTAATGTTATTAATGATGATGACATTTACAATGATTTTAATATAAATCATTTCCCAAATAATATTAATAATACCTGTTATAATAATATTATTTAGAATAATAATTGTTATAGAAATGAAAAGGACATTAAGTTGTTTTAGTGTACATGATTATTTCTTTAAATTGTTTCTTTTTTAGTTAAATTGTTACCATAAATGTTAATTTAACGTCAGTTATGTTTTTTTAATGTTTCTTTAAATTGTATTTTGAAATAAAATTTAAATATAAAGTGCTGTTTTTTTGTTCTTTATTTTAACATCCTTCGTTTTTACTTATTCTAGGAAATATAAAAAAAAAATTAATTTACTTATATCTTATTTTTAATTAATTTAAAGTATTCTGGAATAGATCTTCTTCATTTTTTGCACTATGGAGTGTAATTACTAATAAGATAATTTATTTTTTTTCAATTGAATTTCCATTTAAAATCTCAACAGGAAAAAAATACATAATTGATAAATCTTATTTTAGTTGGTATGTAAACTTGTAATTAAGGTAAGATGGTTTCAAAATTTATGATCTTAAAGTTGTGGATAGGCTTTAGGTCAAACTGTATTTATAAATGTTCATAAATTTAAAATTGATGTAAGAACTTTTGCTAATACTTATTTATAAACGTATAATAATATTGCTGCTGCAAAGATGTAACTAGAAAACAGTAACATATCCACAGAACACGAAAGGTTTGACAAAAAATACTTAATGTTGGTAATTAATTAATTAAATTAAATAAAGCTGTAGTTTTTTTTCCAAGCTATAATCAAAACATCTTTTAATCACGTAACTGCTGTAAAATTACTTAAACGATGTAATTTAATAAAATAAATTTTTTGAATTTAATCCATAAATAAATTATTGTTATTGTTAAATTTTTTTTTACATCCAATATCTATGTATATAGAACAATGCAAATGTATGGAATAAATTTAATATTTTAAAAATTAACCTGAGGATTTAGGAGTAGCCTACTCCTAAATCCTTAAACATATCAGGTTTAATTTTTCAAGGCCCATTTCATGTTATAAATGTTACAGACGTTACGTCACCAGTATTGGCTTAATGACGTAATCGACGATTTTTTAAATACTAACAAAGGACATGTGACACCTTATTTAAAAGGTCTTTTAATCGGTCTTTCAACAGTATAATTATTTGAATATTTATTTATACTGGGTAAACCAAAACTATTTATTTATTTAACACACAATAAAATTATAATAAATGTTTAAATTGATGACCTTGAGCAATTATTCAATGTGAAAGCCGGGCAAAGGAATGAAATATAAAAACAATGAAAAACGGCCGATATTAGTGTGAAATATATAGTTTTCGGGGTCCCTGAGTTTGATAGTGACATTTCCAATTATATCAGATCCCGACGCCGACATTCCGGCTGATACGCGTTCTTATATATTGTCATAAAACATTCTCCAAATTTTCAGAGAACACACGAATTGAGGCTTCGAGATAGTTCTGACGCATTTGCTAAAATCGATCAATCGTCGAACAGATAATTCACTGGATAAGTCCGGCCTTAAGGTGTTGGTCACTATTAGTAACATTGCCCCTCTAAATTATTCCATCCCGGATAACTTCTTGTCATCTACATTTCCTAGATGTAACCATTTGGGGGGAATGTCCTCTATATTCGGCGAGTCTCTTTAAGTGCTCTAGCAAAGGCTTACTTGTAGAGTTTAACTGGATACGGTACTATAAGTCATTGATTTTCTCTTAGTCACCAAATAAGGACCCTTTCGATGCCGCTGTAAATTGGAACCAACTCCTTTTTTTCTTTGAGGTTAGTAAAGCACGTTTAAACTCCTTGCCCGTAGCCTTCTTGTCCATTATTTTTCCATCCTGTCACTAGTTGGTTGCAGGCGTTGTATAGTGAACTCATGAACCTTGTCTAATTTTTGCCTAAGTGTCTGTACAAATTTTGAAATGTCTTTTTCTTTTTATCTTCCGCTCACATAGAGAGCTTTAACCTGTTGATTCGTATGAAAGGAACTTTTATAGGAGAGTGGTAATATTGGTACCATTTTATCCCAGTCATTTTGATTTTCTGCTACGAACATAGCAGATATTGACTGATGTCTATTGTGGCGTGTAACCATTTCATCGGATTGAGGCTGTTGGTCGAGTTTTCTTGATGCCCAATATTTTCGTCACCTCCTGTCATAATTTTGACTCGAAGTTTGTTCCTTGATCGAAGTGAAGCTCCAATGGTACCCCGCACTTATTAATCACATTTTCTATAAAAGCTTTTGCAACCGTTCTTGCTTACTAACTTGGAATAAGCAGTCCATTACCACCATCTTGTTTTTGTTTACGTTTGATTTCTTGTCAAGCAAACTGTTGCTTGATCATTTTCATTAAAGCCTCCATGTCGCCGTAATTGTTCGCTCTCGTATTAACCATAAAATCACTTAAAATGTCACTATTGTTACGCCTATGGGTTGTTTAATAAGTGGTATACACTCAAAAACAACAGTTTTTATTTATTACTTACAAATTACAATTAACTCCCCCAATTAATTGCAACTACTATTTATTAATTAACTTTTTATCAATCCACAAATCCCCGCGTGCTGATACACGTTCTTATAAATTGTCATGGAACATTCCAGAGAACACACGAATCGAGGCTTTAAGTTTTGTCGCCTTCGCCAAAATCGATCATTCGTCGAACGGATGATTCACTGGACAGGTCTGATCATAAGACGTTGGTCGCAATTCGTAGCAGTATTTTTCCGAAAAGATTTAAGAGACAAAGGGAAAGTTTAGCTACTTTTAAAAGAAAACCTAAAGCAGTTTTCTCATTAATCTCTTATTGTTAGTTGCAGTAGTAGTCTTTCTTATAAATTTTTTTAATACATTTAAAAAATTAAATTTGCTTGCAATTGTGGGATAAAAAATAAGCGTAGCAAACTAATATTAATATTTAAGTTAACATTTGTGACAATAATTGAATTGAATTTGAATCAGACCTGGCTAACTTACATGGTATTATGGTAATTTGTTGGCGCGTAACGTTACAGCTGGCCGCACTTTAGGCACAACTTATTGTTATACTTATTTAATTAAAATTTCCTTAACTTGATATTTGTAAAGACATATTTATATTCGACGTTGCACATCTTGTCTGATATTTTTTAAATTGGCATCAATTAATGTAGCTCGCGAAAAATTCTTTGTTAATTTTAGTTTCGAAAAAAATGTTTTACAAATATATGTGGATCTAAAGGCGCTTGTTAGGCAAAAAATCTTAAGGAATATTTCTCGGAAGTGTTGTAAAAATAATTTTTGATGTGAAAGCAAAATTTATTTTATTTCATTTTTGCGCTTAATTGTTTGTAATTGTTCATGTTCACAGCATGAAAATATCTTAACCATTTTATTATTGTAATTGTAAGAAACGACTATCTCACATGTAATAATGTAATAACAAGTCCCAGAAAGTATGATTTTCTGATTATTTAATTTGTTTGAGTATCTTTCTTTCTTTATTTCTTTCTAGCCTGTCTCCGTCCACTGATGAATATAGGCCTCCTCCATCATCCTTCATCGGTTCCTGTCTTAGGCCGCCAGGATCCAGTTTCTTTCAGCAATCTTCTGAATGTCATTTTTAGCACTTGTATATGTCATAGTGACTGTCTCTAAACCGTAAGTCGCTACTGGCAGAATGCATGTGTTGTATATATTCGTTCACCACTTCGAGAGGTTGATTTTCAATAATTACGTCGATATTATACTATTATATATACTATATATATATATATATATATATACTATTATACTACCTATTATTCAGGTGTATCTAGAATCGATTCTTGTATTATGCATTGCCTCTAAAACAGCCCATATCTCAATGGAATCAAACGCCTTGTGGTAATCGACAAATGCCAGATGTAAAGGAATGTTGTATTCCGTGCACTTCTCGATTAATGTTCGTAGACTCTGTATGCGGTCAATCGTGGTGAAGCCTTTTCGAAAACCTGCTTGCTTAACTGGTTGGTAAAAATCAAACTTAACATTTAATCTGTTTGTAAGTGCTTTCGTCAGCAACTTATATAGGATAGACAGCAAGCTAATAGGGCGGTAATTTTCCAGGTTAGTGGCATCCCCGTGTTTATGTGTGTGTGTGTGTGTGTGTGTGTGTGTGTGTGTGTGTGTGTGTGTGTGTGTGTGTGTGTGTGTGTGTGTGCGTGCGTGTGAGTGCGTGTGAGTGCGTGTGTGTGTGTGTCCTCTTATGTCGGCTGTTGGTGGTTGTATTGTCTGATTATACAGGTCTGGGTAGAAAGCCTGCATTACGTTAGCGATCTCGTTTCTCCCATATATAATATTTCCTTGGCCATTTATTAATTTCGTGATTAGAAGTTTTCCTCTGTCCCTTTTCGATTTGAGCACCTTCCTGTTCATGTTATTTTTGATCAATTTTTCAATTTGGCGAGTGTTGTATCTTCTTAGGTCTTCTTTCTTGACTCCTTTATTTAGCTCCTCATACGTTCGAGCATTCCTATCTGTTTTTTTGCGCAACTCAATGAGGGTGTTGGTTTTTTTACTAATTTTTGTGTCTTTATTTTTGTTTCTATAACGTATAGCCTTTTTTGGGTATGGGTTCCAATAAACCATTACTAAACGTCAGATTACTTAATAAATTTTTGAAATAAAATAAAAATTTCCTATAACTATAACAATAAATTCTTGTTAGTTCGGAACAGTTTATTTATTGTTTGATTTGTGCAAATTCATTTTCCTTTAATGAATTTGCCAGCGTTCGCAAGATTCTGTGGTAGCTTGTTAAAACCGGTATTGTGTATTAGTTTAAACTAGTTTGGACAAGTGTGAGCTTATTAAGAAAACTGGGTAATTTAATAAGTTTGCGATGCAGGTATTATCAAAATTAATAAAGTGGAAGGTTTAATTTGTATCGATTAATTTTTATTTTAATTTCGTAATTTGCGTAATTTAATGTATCAATATTTAGATACCTATGTGTGGGTGCGTAAATTTTTTATTTTATTTATTGATTCATAAGATATTAGTGAGAAAAACATATTTTAATATCGCAATAAATAGGTAAAAATGTGTTGTTACATCTTTTGTTAATTTATTACTATATTATTTTTGACCTTCTAGCACAGGCCCAAACTATCTCAATTATTCCTACCCATTTGTCAATCATTGCTACAGATACCTTACAGTTTGAATGGTTTTTAATACATAAAAAGCAGCAACTTGGTGTAAATTTTACAAAAGTTGCTTGAAGAACTCCAACAATATCAGCAGACGCCAATATTGTTGGAGTTCTGACTTGAATTTAAAATTGTTAGCTTTTTTTTAATTGGGAACATTTACTTATTTCTTTTTTGTTGGCCTTTAGGCTTTGCACTTTTTCAGATAAAGAAAAAATCGTAATAATTGTTACCTGCTGAATAAACTTCCAAATTCTCGGTGACACTCAGTGATTTATTTAAATATACAGGTTGTTTCAAAAAAAGGTGACCCCGTCTCTAGGATAGGTAGAAAACTGAAAAATGATTGGGGTTTGCTTGGTAAAAATTTTTCGTAACGCCATCCGTATTCAAGATAAAGTTGGTTGAAGAAAAAAATTTGATTATTACTTCATAATTTTCAAATCAAAATATTCCGAAAACGGTACACAGAATCAAGTGTTACCTTTTTGGTGTAAAATTGAATGATGTTTAAGTTCGATCGAAATTTTGAATAATAAATCTAACCTTAAAAAAGTTATGTTTAATACTACTTGGTACGAACCGTGTAACTAGCGCCCTTTATGAGAGTCAGATATAAAAACAAATTCATGGGAAGTATCAGCTTCTAAATCATAATTGTATAAAATTTAATAACAATGTTTTTAGTAGTTTCGGCAAAATGGTAATAAATGTGTATAATTTTTTTTCAACGCCCTTTATCTTGAATACGGATGGCGTTACGAAAAATTTTTTACTAAACCCCAATTATTTTTACTTTTCTACCTATCCTATCACCTTTTTTTAAACACCCTATATATAGCCAATTAATTATGATCCAATAATTCAATTTAATAATTATTGCAACCCTACAAATTTAAAACCTTTTAATATTTCAAGGCTTTTCTAAAAATAAACGTTTTACGTTGGTTTGCAAAATTATATAACCTCCCTTTTGGCACCAACATGTTTCGTATTATACTTGAGTACATCTTCTTTCTACCCCACCCGATGTAAAATGGAAAAAAAATCTTGATCTTGTCCTTCTCGGTATATAATAAGTAAGTGTACGAGTGTTAAATTAGTTTTCCAAATTGAGCTGAATTTATAATGTAACTTGTCATCGTCGAGTTAATCCTTAAGTGAAGTCACAATTTTTCCGTAAGAACCGAAGGGCTTTAACCCAGTTAGACTTGATTTAAAAATATAAATGCATTTACATTTCAAAAGTGAATTTCAATTTAGGTCGGAAATAATAATTTACAAGTCAAGAAAATACTGTTCTTTTGGACAAGTAGACAAGATTCCAAACAAGTTTGGGCGTATTTTGTACGCTATTTTTTCGATAGCAGTATAGAATAACAAATCAATACATCACGTTACATATATACTTATTTTTAAAACAAAATCAAGATTATTTTAATTCTTGTTTGTATTAATAATAATGCTGAAATTCAAACAATTGCTAATTTTTTTTTATTGACTTCCAACGTAAATACAATCTGTCTTTTTCAAGAATTTGATATGATCATATGAAAGATGACATACAAAAGTGGCATCCAGTGATGCCGCTTTTACGTTATTAATATAATGACATATTACTTATTCATTACAGAACTATTTATTTAACATTTAATATACATACATACATACATAAAGTCACGCCTTTTTCCCATAGGGGTAGGCAGAGACCACTTCCTTCCACTTGCCACGGTTCTTACACACATTTTTTGCTTTCTCCACTTTCATCAGTGCTCTCATACATGCTCTTCGGTTGTTGGTACTCTTAACCTGGCCTTTCTTCAAAACAATGTTGATCTGATCGAGATATGTTCTCCGAGGTCGACCTCTACTGATTTGTCCTTTATCTATCTTTGTGACCACATTTTCTTTTACACCACAGCGTTCTATTATCTCACTATTCTTTATCCAACCGAGTCACTCCGGCTATACTTCTCAGACTACTCATCTCCGCAGCATTAATCCTATTTTCATGCTTCTTCTGCCAAACCCACCATTTACTACCATACATAAGTATAGGAACCAACACACCTCTATGCACCGCCAGACGTGCCTCTTTTATTTATTTATTTACACTGTTCTACAGAAAAAAAGATTTCCAATTACAGAACAGGAACAAAGTAAACATTTGCACAATAGTACTAACAATAAAAAAGCTTAAGAGTAATACACAATTTACAAAATCAGACTAACATTAGTAGAAAGCTTAAGACTAACACAACATTATTACTGCTGATAATAATAGCTCTTAATTTGCCTCACATTACAATAGAATATATCAAGCTGGTCACTTATAAGGTTATAGTTGCTACACATAGTATGAACAGGAGAGTTTTTAAGTATATTTGTTCGTGGTGTGGTAGTGTAGAATGAGTCGGTGTATCGAGATGCCTGACGGGGAATTTTAAAGTTTATCTGATGTAGTAAGCATTAACATTTAATTTCATTGTTAATTATTTTGTGTAGCATAATGACACTAGAACATTCTCGTCTTCTATCCAGAGTGAAAAAGCTATGTCTTGACAGTAAACTCTCGTGTGCCGTGCCAATTAGTGGATAAGTCCGATCTACTTTAAAACTTAGGTATTTGAGAAAGCGTCTTTGGATTGCCTCCAGTTTATAAATATGCACTTGATAATATGGGTTCCAGATAACCGATGCATATTCTAGCTTTGATCTCACAAAAGCATAGTAGAGAGTTTTAAGTGTTAAATGGTTAAAGTCGCGGCCTACTCTAATTATAAATCCATACATACGGTTTGCTGACGTAGTTATATTGTCTATGTGGTTTTGGAAAGATAGCTCTCGGTCGAAAGTAACTCCAAGATCCTTAAAATTACATGGTCTGTCTAGAGAATAATTGTCTATCTTATAGTCAAATATAATTGGATCAGATCTCAATGTATATGACATTACGCAACATTTGGTAGGATTTAACGCTAAATTATTACGACTGCACCATTGGCTTATTTGATTAAGATTTTTCGATAGTTTCTCACATTCAGTCATATTAATGATAGGAGAGAAAATTTTTAGATCATCAGCATACAGTAAAAAATTAAGCTTAATTATGTCACCAATGTCATTGATAAAGATATTAAACAGTAGTGGACCGAGGTTAGATCCTTGCGGTACACCTGATTTGGTGAGGTATTTGTTAGACCTAAATCCATTTAACTGCACATACTGTGTGCGGTCGGACAGATATGATTTGAATAACGCAAGTAGGTTACTCGATAAGCCGAAATTCGAGAGTTTTTGCAGCATTAGATTATGGTTAAGTCTGTCAAATGCATATCCATGTAAATAACATCTGTCTGAATTCTGTTATCTATATTTTCTGCTATGTGTTGTGCAATAACGGTAAGATTTGTTGTTGTTGATCGGCCTTTTACGAAACCGTGCTGCTGGTCTAGAATATAATTGTTGACGTGTTGATACAGAACTCCTTGCACCAATATTTCAAATACCTTGCAAAAATTGCAAATAATTGAAATCGGCCTGTAATTTTTTATATCAGTTCGCGTTCCTTTTTTAAAGATCGGACATACCTTAGAGCACTTCCACATAGAAGGTATCGTATATGAACGAATGCAAACATTAATAAGGGTTGTTAATGGGTGAGCTAATACTGAAGCACAGTCTCTAACAATAAATGCAGGGATATGATCCGTTCCTGTGGTGGGTTTTGCTTTAATAGACGTCAATGTAGCTAAAACTTCTTTCTTCTGAAAGCTGCTTATATTTAAATTTAAGTGGTTCGATGAATCATTATCCTCTATGGTATTTGAGGCTAAGTTTAAAGGGTCCGCGAAAGAACTACTAAAAAAGTCTGCAAACCCATTTAGTATATCCGATGGATTAGCTAGTATCTGACTTTCGTATGTCATGCTATTAGGTACTTTACCAGATTTGTTTTTATTGTTAACGTAGGCCCAAAATTTGTTAGAGTTTATATTTATCTCAGATTCACATTGTCTGACATAATTTGTATGTGCAATGTTAACGGCAGTTTTTATATGTTGTCTAAATTCTTCAAGTGATTGAGTGTCGTTGTTATCTTTATACAAGCGCCAGTATTTATACTTCCTACGAATTTGCCTTATAATACTGCCAGTGAACCATGGAGGGTATTTATTTTTGTTACTCGTAAAGTACTTAGGTATACAGTAGTCTAATACATTATATAATTTGCCGTAAAAATATGTGCAGGCATCCTCAGCTTCAACAAAGGTGTCTAAGAACGTCCAGTCAATATTGCCTATCATTTCGTATAATAATGGGAAATTGGCTTTACGGAAGTTGTAACACTTTTCACAAGATAATTCTAGATTGTTAACTCTTTCAATTTTCACATTTAAAGTACAGGTTATTTCTAATGCTGGATGATGGTTGTCTTCTCTAACGAGTGGGTCCAAAGATCTTTTTACGGTACAATTTGAGTTAGAGTATACTAAGTCTAACAGTTTATTATTATGGTTTAAAACAAAGTTTAATTGAGTTAGATCAAAAATGTTTGCGAAGTTGTTTAGAGCAGTTAGTCTAGCATTGGAACATGACACTTTCTGGCTATTTATAAAGCTTAATATACACAAGCACTTATAACACAACACTATCATCTGTGAGGTAGGTTCAATGGGCCAAATCTCTTTAGTCGTTTCGTTGGCTGGTGAATAAGGAGATTTGCAGATAGTTCATTTGGTTCAACTGGTTCTGATAGCTCTCGACTAATTTGAAAAATTCTGTAATGACTCTTGAAATTTGAATGTCTTTATAAATGACATAGTTAGAAATATACCAGGTAGCATTAGCAGCTGATCTTACACACCCCAGCCTGTAAATAAAAATACAAATTATATCGTTTTAAAGTGGTCGAGGGAGGTAACTTCGTCCCCTGAGACCCCAAGAGAGCCAAATGAAAGGGAGGAAGCGGGTTTCCAAGCAAATACTACGCCTTCAGAAACTTGAAAGGTACTGAATATGATAAAATTTTGCTAAAAATCGTGTAACCTGAAAAATTGGCCAAATTTTTAAAAGCTGTATCTCCAAAACTATTGGTCCCATTAAAACCGTTCTGACCTCAAATTATTGGAAATTTAGCCTTTCTTAAAAATAAATATTACAATCTTTAATAAAAAACCAGTCCTTCCAGATTAAAATCCACTGAAAAAAGGTAAAAATTTTTTTTGAGAATGACCCGGTTGTCTGCTCAGGTCGAAAACTTGAATTTAATATTTTCTTTACATTACAAACAACATATCAAATGAACAAAAATAACTAATTTAATGTAGCGTTTACACCCTTTTCATCTTTAATTTGACTAAATTATTAGTTTTGACCAAACGTTGCAATAAATCGTAATCGATTATTGCGCTGCAAAACGTTTTATTTATTAACCTCTTGAAAGAAGTTAAATATAATAATATTTTTCGGTGATTAAAAAATCTATACTGAAAATCCCAATATTAATTTATTTATTACATAAAAATTACAGGTACTAGATACTTAATTATTGATAATTGTTTAAATTAACTGTCTACCACACTTTTAGTGTAATGACAACCAGAGACTTCAAGCGTTACACCGTACAACTTCAGAGACAGTAAACAAATTGTAGAAAACACGTTCGTGGGAGGAACTTTTTAGAAGTTTTATTAAGAAACTAATACTGACATCTATTGAGACACTCATGGTATTTTTTATTTTGATATATTGCTTTTGCAATGTTAACCATAAAAAGGTATAATGTATAGTTCAAAAAAAAGGTAATCGAGGAATTTGACATATAGATGAAGCACGTGAGGTGGAAGATTATGGAAGCCATTCAAGGAAGGAATAGTGGATGTTGCTATTAAAGTTTGTGGTGAATGTAAAAAAGGGAAAGTTAAAAAATATGTATGTAACAGTTCAAAAAGCAGTGTCAGAGAAGAAAAAAGCCTGGTTGGATTGGCTAGCTACAAAAGCCAATCAAAAAATGTAAAAGACAACTATTAAAGATGTAAACAAGGCAGATTATAAGGTGTAGCAAAAGAGTTTGTGGTAAGAAAGAAGAAAAATGATAAAAATGAATTTGTCTTTGTACGGAGTGAGCGGTAGTTTAATACGAGTGCTGAAATCACCTTACAAGGATTATATTGCTTGTGACAGGATAAACGGAGCTTGCATAGATTGGTTAACCATTCAAAAAGGTGTTAGACAGGGATGTGTAGCTTCGCCGTAGCTGTTTAATTTATACATAAACGGTTGTTTAAAATATTTAAAAGAGAGTGCGTAAGGATTGAGAACGAATAATTTAATCGTCAAATCTTTACGCCGATGATCAGGTCCTATTAGCGTTATCTAAGGAGAAGTTGCATGCAATATTTAACATGCATAATGCACTAAAAATCAAAACAATTAAAGTGAATACAAGCAAGACGAAAGGAATGGTTTTTAAAAGAGAAAAAAGCATGATAAACTGCGACGTACTGTTTAAAGGAGAAACAGTTGAACAAGTGAATAAGTTTGTATACTTGGGTTTAAAGTTAACAATAGATGGAGAATATGAATGTGATATGGGGCGTTGGCAGAAAAACATATGAATGCTGCATAACTTTATTAGCAGCCAGAACGTGTTACAAAAAGCACGACTAAGTAAGATCAATGCTGCGGAGATGAGTAGTTTAATAATTATAGCTGGATTCACTCTGATGGATAAAATGAGAAATAATGTGATAAGGAAATTCTGTGGTGTACAAAAAGATAGATAAAGGAATGCTTAGATGGTTTGGACACGTAGAAAGGATGGATAAAGGAAGATTGACGAAACAAATTTATAAGGCGAGTGTGAATGGACAAGTCGATAGAGGTCGACCTCGGAGAACATATCTCGATCAAATCAACATTGTTTTGAAGACAGGCCAGGTCAAGAGTACTAACAACCGACGAGCATGTATGAGAGCACTGATGAAAGTAGAGGAAGCAAAAGATGTGTGTAAGAACCGTAGCAAGTGGAAGGAAGTGGACTCTGCCTACCCCTATGGGAAAAAGGCGTGACTTTATGTATGTGGTGTAAAAAAAGATGTAGTAAAAAAGAGAAGAGGATGGACGAAAGAAGATTAACGAGCCCTATTTATCATGCGACTGTAAATGGGCAAGTCGGTAGAGGTCGACCTCGGCGAACATATATCGATCAGATCGACATTGTTTTAAAGAAAGGCCAAATAAAAAGTATTAACAACCGACGAGCATATATGAAAACGCTAATGACGGTAGAAAAAGCAAAAGACGTGTGTTAGAATCTTAGCAAGTGAAAAGAAGTGGTCTCTGCCTACCCCCACTGGACTACAATATGTAAGGTGCCAAAAGATATAGTTTGATATCTTTATTGGGATTTTTTTATTGTCGTAAAAAACAATATAAGAAAATAAGTTAAATTCACTAAAAATTTAATTGAATAGTTTTCTATTAAAATTATAAATTCTTTGTATTGCGAAAACCTTTTTAAACATATAATAATTTTCCAAAGACATATTAAAACTGTTTTAAACATTCAAAAAGTTGTTAGTAATCCTATTCACTGGAAATTAAAGCAAAAGCTCTAAATTAAACTTTTAAAAATATTAGCTACTTTATAAAAGAAAAATAAGAGCAAGTATTTTAAATACAATTTTTTATTAAAACAAAAAAAATAACGCTAAGTTTAAATACATCTTTAGGTACTATTTCAGGATAATTGAACTTTGTTTAAAAAAAAATGTGCTATTAAACATTACAAATATTTGATTTGATTAACCTGATTAAACAATAAAAATAATAAATTAATTGTCACCTTACCTATAAAATTTTAAAATAAAGTAGCTCGTAGCTGTCAGTGTCAGTTTTTATTAGCGCATTATAATTGATATAAACTAAATTTATTTTATACCTTTTATCAATCTTGTAAAAACTCTAAAAAAAATGCATCCCTCCTTTGTAGTAAGTAAAATATAATTTTATGGAATATTTATAATTTAATAATTATTTTATTATAGCTAGAGAATATCCACACCAATCCAATGGAACAGAGGGCAAAAATAACTTTGTATACAAAGAAGAAGTTTATTCCTGGAGTAAAGGTAGCATAATTTGAAAAGCTTTTACACCATTTAACATTGTTTTTTTATTCAAAAGATAAAAAAAACAGCCAATTAATTCTTTTGTTGACAATTCACAATAAAACATGCTTACTTTCGTATTAAAGCTAAACATTTATTACTTTATTAAAAACAGTTACATTTCAGAAATATTAATCTAAAATATAAAAATTTAAGTTGGATAGGTAGCTAAATCGTTCGCGTCTTTAGATGTTAAATTTAATCTCACCCAATGTATTTAATTAAAAATTTATTAGAATAATGCTAGTGCTAATGTTTATTTACCTTGGTATTTAAATAAATACCATTATTACCAAAATGAGGCTAGCAAACAGTAACAATGTCTACACAGAATAGGAAATTAATAACTCCATGTTATTATTTCTAAAATTATTTTGTTTTTTCAGGTGACAGGTTGGGACAATTATCAATGTTCACAACCTTTTGATAAAAACCCCTTGTGCCCAGAAAAGTACAATCTTTTTTCTTCTCATTACAATCACCTGGGAGGAGATTATAACGTTATTTGGTCAACTACAACTGGGGATATGTTAAATCAAGTTTATACTAGAAGAAAAGATTTAGAAAAAAATCCGAACAAGTCATTAGTTAATGTTTACACAGCCATTGAGTAAGTAATATGCATAGATTCTGCTAATGGTTTTCTTCTTCTCCTCTAATTAAGATCGGCAACAATTATGGCAAATTCGTGTTTATCCTGTGCTTTCCTTATCAGATCCTGGAAATCCAAGCCTGTCCAATCTCTAATGTTTCTCAACCATGAGCATTGTGTCTGCAAGGTGCCCCGTTTTCCATCGATTTTGCCTTAAATTATAAGCTTTAGAAAGGCATACCTATTTCCTTTTATTAAATGTTCGAGGTAGGCAGTTTTCGCTTACTTGATGGTGTTTATGACGTCGTGATCTGTATATTCGTCGTAGAACTTCATTGTTAGTAACGTAGTCATTCCAGTGAATTGTCAGCATCCACTGACATGTCCACATTTCAAATGTTCTTTAGTTTATTTAGCATACTAGTTTTTAGCGTCCACGACTTGACCCCACTCAGAAGCACAAAAATCACATACCGTCTCTTAAAATTTTATTTTATTTGAGCGCTGACGCTTTTGTCACTTAGCAAGTTACGCATTTTCAGAAATGTTGCTCTGGTCATTTCTATTCTAGCTCTTATCTCCATATCTGGATTTAGGTCTTCTCCAATCCAGCAACCCAGATACGTAAATTTCTGTACTCTTTTTATAGTTGTCCCATGTATACTTATATTTAAAAGCTATTGTGGATTACGGCTTATTACCATGGTTGTTGTCTTCTTGGTATTAATTTGCAGACCCATCCTGTTGATACTGTGGATATTTTATCGATTAGTCTTTGAGGGCATACAGGACTATCAGAAATTATGGTTGTCCATTAACCTTTATGCCGTCTTGCACGCAAATATTTCATGTTAAACAACATTAAAGCATGCATCCCAGGCTTTAAATACTTTAATTTAAACTGTAGGATATTTAAAGTATTTTTAACCTTAACTAATAATGAGCCTTTTTCCTGAGAATAGTGTGGCAATTTGTGGTAGGAGCAAATACTAAACTTTACTCATTTAAGCTCACATTAATGAGGTTATGTGTAATAAATAGGTACACGCATCGAGGAGAGTGTATTTAACAAAAGAAAAAATTAATAAATATACATATTATGTGTGTTCAAAATATTTTATTGGTGGTAAAGGTCCAACCGAGGAAAATCCGGATCCAGTTTCTGCAACAATTATTGGGGTTGGAAGTACTTAATTGTCAATTTTGGAGTACATCATTTATTTTACTCAAGTAATTACCCATGTTATTATAGATATTATTAAAAAGTAAACAACTGTTGACTGATTTTCAGTAAATAAACATGAATTAGAAAAACATATAACCCCTGATTTTGTTACTTAAACATTTTAATTTGAGATATTTAATTAAATTTATCTTAATTACCAAGTATTTTCGACTCATATTTCAGTCTGAAATAAATTTTAAATTTATTATTACTTTGAACATCTTGTATCAGAGTTCCAAGTACCGCTACATAATAACTAGACTCTGTTTACTAACCTGTCAATTAATTCATTTTTTCTGCCTGAAATTTTCAAATTACGTTTTAATGTTGCTACATTATTTTTTATTATATTTGCGAATTTTAATTTTGCTCCCGGAACGTCGTCTTCCGTCAAAAACATTTTTCTGATAGGTACTTTTACATGAGTATGCAAATGGGGATTAGATACATTTTTCGTACTTGAGGAAAAAGGCTCATTTTTTTATAACATGTAGAAAGAAACGTTTTTATTTAGTACTTATTTTTTAAGTAGTAGTGAATGTTGAGCATGGCAGAAAAAGCATGAAAGTAGGATACATGCTGCGTAGATAAGTAGTCTGAGATGTATGACCGAAGTGACTCTTATGGATAAAGTGAGGAATAGTGAGAAAGGGAACGCTGTAGTGTGAAAGAAAATGTGTTAACAAAGATCGATAATTTAATTCCCATGTAATATGTAAAATTTATACTAAAAATAAATGCCTAGTAGATTTAACTAAATTAATTGCCAAAAAATTTAAGTTGACAGGAAATATAAAATTTTTAAAAAACTTACGGGAAATTCCAGTAAATATTTTGATGAAAACACACACCCACACACTCTACCTGTTAAGACAAAGCCTTTACAATACACTATTTTTTATTCACCACTTGTAAATTATATCAAATCTTAACCGTTTTTTTTTGTTCAGATGTACGGCGGGACTTCCTTTTACAAAAATATCGGTTTTAAGTTAATAGAAATTGGAATTTTTTGTAAGTAAAACGAACTATTAATGCTATGTTTGATATTTGTATTGTATTTCAAAGGTGTTAAATGTTTAAAAAATATTAGTTCAATAATTCATTGTCATTCTATATAACCTAGGTTTTATGGTAATTGTGTTATTTTTATTTAATTTTCAGGCAATTAGAACATAAACCCCCACTTAATTATGACAATGATTTTATCACAACTATGCAAACAAGCTATAAAACTCCATGTCCATACTCAATGAAAGGAGTAAGTTATTTATTATGTCCTACAATATTTTTTAAAAACAAAACGAAAGCTGTCCTGTTCAATTTTTACTAAAAAAAGAAAAGATATTGTTAGTTCCTAACTATATATTTAAGGTTTGTATTTACATATATAGGTAATTTTACAAATTTATTTAACATTTTTTGATGTGAAACATCTAATGGCGCGCTTGGGTGCCGTGATGCAAAAGCTTCGGGCAGCCTCGTTACTACTTGGCACAATTAAAATTTATAGAAACTTTATCATAAATATAATTGTCAAAATTTAACACATAAATACATGACAAATAATGTCATACAATAATAGTCTAAGATCTGAAGTAAAATCGACCTTCACCCATCTGTTTAATGAATAAAAATTATTTTATAATTTAGTATGTTAAAAATTATAAAAAAAAAATGGGTTGCCTGAAAAAATCCTGGCCAGGCTATAATTAAAAACAAATTAAAATTTTTTTTTTTAATTTCTACCGATGAGTGTAACGAAAAATTTTTACACCAACCGTGAGTACAAAGCCTATAGAATATGCAAACGTAGGGTTGCCTATATTTTTTCCGGTCTAACTATTAGCTTGCCAGATATAAACAGGTATTTTGGTCCTAGTTATTTTCACCTACTTGTTTAATCTATAAATTAAACATAAAAATAAGCGATGTTTTATTGCGAACACAATGATATAGCTGCTATAAAAGCAAGCAGCTTTTTGAAATTAAACTTTAAACTTTTCTGGGGTTGCTTGGAAACCCTACAAGAGTTGGATCGTTTTGTAGTATTGCGATATACTTATCGTAACCGTACTTGGATAAAAAATCCAGTTGGAACAAGTTGCCGGAAATGGAGGACCTTAGGTCTGGCCTATAGAGTCTAGTAATAAGGACGAGTCTAGACAGGGAAGTCTAAAACAATATGAAGGCACATACTCATAACCCTTATAAAAATCTAATTTAATTTTAGCAATAACAAAATAGTAGTGTAGTATTGTCAAATCTTTAGCGCCATTTATAACACAGCCCCACACACACAAATTTTTTTTATAATCTGGGGATGAGATAATTCTATCCTATGGTATTTTGACCTGCCTAATCCAAATTCACGGTCAGTTTGCCTCTATCAGGTCAGGATCAAGGTGATTTTATGGTCTAATTAAGAAATCAATATTTATAAATAAAGACATATATGTAGGTTTTATTGGTCGCTGAATCTAAATCCGTAGTCAATTTAATTCTATCAGGACAGAATCATGGTCATTTCAAGGTCAAATTGAGAAAGAACAATTTAGGTGCGGAAAACCTCTACATCTGTATGTTTTAAGGGAAAACTTCAAAAGAGACGTTAAAGCGGGGTAAACCACCATCCATGATTTTCATTTCACTAACCATACCTGACAAGCAATTTCTGAATGAATATTCATTTTTTTTAACAGATTCAACGTTTGTATTGAATAAAAAAATATTGCCGTCGGCATAGCGTTAACCAATCTACCAGGAGGAGATTGCACGAGCGGATTTTGTACAATATGTAGCCTCGATAAGGGCTATTTGTTTATAAAATTTTGACATTTATAAGTTGAAAACACAGTTAATATACTTTACCAAACAGTCCTTATCAAGGCTACATTTTCCCTTAAAATAACCCTGATCCTGAACTAATAAGGTCAATCTGGCCCAGGATTTTGACTCAGCTATCCCAAAAACATACAGATGTAGAGGTTTTCATCACTTAAAAGTTTTTCGTTTAATTTGATCTTCTTATTGACCTGATAGTTAAACTGACCATGAATTTGAATTTAGCGACCACTAAAACAGTAATATATGGTGAGTTTTTCCGCTTACATGATTTTTTTCTAAAGTTGACCCTAAATTGACTTTGATTTTGACCTGATAGAGTTAAACTGACTGCGGATTTGGATTCAGCGACCTATAAAACCTGTAATTTGACCTTAAAATCACCTTGATCCTGACCTGATAGAGTCAAACTGACCGCGGATTTGAATTCAGCATGTCAAAATACTATAGGGTATAAGTATCTCATTCCAAAATCATGGGCGGACTAAGGCCTAGGCAACTTATTTAACAGAAAAACGTAATATTCATAATTATATTTTCTCATACTGGTGAAAACTTGGAGAAAGTTATTTTAAAAGTTTTAAATAATATAGACTTAGACATCACTAACTGTCGGGGACAGAGTTATGATAATGCGTTTAATATGTCAGGTAAATATAAGGGACTCCAATTCAGAATAAAACAACATATTTTTTTGCTCATTTTATACCATGCGCAAATTATTCATTCAATTTAATTGGAAACGCTCCTGCAGAAAGTTGCATGGAAATGACCACTTTTTTCAATATCGTTCAGAAATTGTACGTATTTTTTCAATTTCTACACATAGGTGAAATGCATTACAAAAATTTTGTTAGAGCAAACACTTGAGTATTAAACCTATTTGTGACACCAGGTGGTCTGCTCGTTCCGATGCTGTGAAATCCTTAAACGAAAATTATGAAGAAATTAAACATTGTTTACGTAATTTTTCCTTAAACAAGATGAAAAACCATTAACAAGGTCCGAAGCTGCCGATTTACATAAAAAACTTGATACATTTAAGTATGTATTGTTACTTACTATATGGGGAAATATTTTAGAGAGAATAGATGCTACAAACAAAAATCTTCAACAAAAAGACGAATCCCTAAATACAGCATTTTTAATATATATATATATATATATATATATATATATATATATATATATATACAAACTGTTAAAGAATATTTTGACAATTTAGAAAAAGAAGCAGAAAAAGTTAAAGATATTGCATTTAGTAATGATAAAAAACGGCAGAAAACTAAAAAAAAACTATTTCATGATGAAATTCCAGAACATTAAATAAGATTCAAATGCAAAGAACATTTTAAAGTTAAAATTTGTGTTGTTGTATGCGATTCTTTAATAAGCAACATTAAAAAAAGATCTGAGGGATATAAAACTATTAACAATAAATTCAAAACAATTTTTCATGATAGTTATATTAGTGACTCTTTAATAGAGGAATTAAAATGTTATGAACAAAAATTAAACCTAGCAGAACTAAAAAATAAAGTATTACAATTTAAGGGTTTGGCAGAAGAAGCATGAAATTAGGATTAATGCTGCGGAGATGAGTAGTCTGAGAAGTATAGCCAAAGTGATTCGGTTGGATAAAGTAAAGAATAGTGAGATAAGAGAACGCTGTGTAAAAGAAGATGTGGTTACAATGATAGATAAAGGAATGCTTAGATGGTTTGGACACGTAGAAAGGATGGATTTAGGAAGATTGACGAAACAAATTTATAAGGCGAGTGTGAATGGACGGAAGTCGGTAGAGGTCGACCTCGGAGAACATATCTCGATCAGATCAACATTGTTTTGAAGAAAGGTCAGGTCAAGAGTAACAACAACCGACGAGCATGTATGAGAGCACTGATGAAAGTAGAGGAAGCAAAAGATGTGTGTAAGAACCATAGCAAGTGAAAGGAAGTGGTCTCTGCCTACCCCTATGGGAAAAAGGCGTGACTTTATGTATGTATGTATGTACAATTTAAGAATTTTATGAGTAAAGAAAATATTCTTTTGCATGCATCCATGTGGTCATTTATTCAGGAAAATAATATAATTGCAACATTCCCTAATTTAAACATAATTCTGATAATTTATTTAACCCTTCGTATAAGCAATGCAACCGGTGAAAGATCATTCTCAGTAATGGCCAGAATAAAAAATTTTTTAGATCCACGTTAGGTCAATAAAAATGAAATAGTTTATCATTACTTTATATAGAAAAAGAAAGAAATAACTCTATTAATTAAGACAAACTAATTGACGAAATTGCAGAATTAAAAGTGACAAAAAAGGCAAAATAACTACTCAATCTGGGTATATTTGTTTAAGTATTTTTGTTTGTTTTAATAAATTATTGCGCGCCGGCGCCGACCTCCAGGAAATATAATGAGCGTGTCAGGTGTAGAAAATGCTCTGAGGTGTGGGTAGCTTCACCGCCGAAACCTCTATTGCGTGCTGACTTCCTTGCTCTTGGACGGTTTCGTTTTATTGCGTAGATGTTGAATCCTTTGATAACTCAGTAATCGCTGGCACGATCTGTCTTTTTACTACTGAAGGGTAACGGGTTTACTGCCTTTTATCGCCGGGAATTGGTATTTTCACAGTAAATGAAGCAAACACGTGTCATTGATAATATATTGTTAACTTTAATACATAGAGCTTACCGTTTAAAGCCTCCTGTATCTTCAGAATAATTTCACTAGTTGCTAGCTCTTGTTTTATGTATTTTACTTGATTATAGTTATGTGCATTTTACCATGTGGTTTTTTAAAGTATTGCTCTGAACGCTAGAGGTTTTTTTTTTTTTTTATATGTTCTGGTTCCCACGAAAAGGGATATCCTGTAATGTTCAGAGAACATCGTGGGAACCAAGGGAAAGAAGGTAGGAGTTGGTGTTCTTCTTAAATTTCTGGAGGTTGTATGCCTCGGGAACACCTCCCTAAGCAATGAGTTCCAAAGCCTCGCAATTCGTTGGATGAATGAGTCTTTGGAAAGTGATGTTCTGCAGGTCTCCAAAGTGACCACGAAGGGGTGTGAAGACCCAACTTGAAGAGACTGCCAAAGGAGGAACGATTGTTGATATTTCAGAAGAGCATCGCCCATGAAAATATCTATAAAATAGAGACAAATCGCCAACTTTTCTACGGTGTTGAAGGGAAATAGCTCTTGGCACGAAACAAAAAACCAAGTTTTTGGGATGCACTTTTGGCAATGGACCTCACGTGATTTTCTCAGGAAAGGTTATTGCTGATAGTAATACCAAGCATCGATATGGATGACTTCAGTGGTATGGTTACTCCTGACAAAGTTATGTTAGGCACAGTGAGATCGGCTTTTCTAGAGAAAAGACATGCTTGTGTTTTGTTTGCATTGAATTCTACCAAGTTATTGGATCCCCATTCGAGAATTGTTGCTAAGTCCATATTTATATTGTTAACATTTCTTCCTCGTTCATTTCTGGTTTCACGGGCTGATATAGGGGCCCTGGAAGAGAAAGCGGTATGGAGGGTACTATCATCGGCAAAGCTGTGTACGGGACATGAAGTTGCTTTCAATAGGTCGTTGATGTGAAGTTAAAATAGTGTTGGTGCTAGAATGGATCCTTGCGGAACACCAGCATTTATGAGTAGAGTGTCAGATGAAACTCCATCGACCACTACATGGAGAGACCTGTTTGAGAGAAAACTAGCAAGCAGAGAACACAGCTGAGGGGGCAAGCCATAAGATGGAAGCTTGGCGAGGAGTCCCTGGTGCCAAACTCGATCGAACGCCTTGGAGATATCTAATGCCACAGCTAAAGTTTCTCCATACTTTTCAATAGATAGCAGCCATATATGTGAGACGTATGCGAGCAGGTCACCAGTTGATCTCTGATGGCGGAAGCCATATTGCCTATCATTGATAATTCCTGAGTCTTCCAGATATTTCATGAGCTTGATGTTGATGGCTTTTTCCATGACCTTTGAAATAATAGATAGCAGTGCGATAGGTCTGTAGTTGCTAGGTAGGGTCTTTTTGCCTTTTTTAGGGACTGGCTGTACTCTTGCAATTTTCCAATTGGACGGAAATACTCCCAAATTGTAAGAGTGGTTGAACAACTTGCAAAGAACAGGTGTTAGTTCGGGGGCACATTTCTTGAGAACAATCGGCGGGATTCCGTCAGATCCACAGGCTTTGTTGGTGTTGAGACCCAGCAAAATCTTTCTGATAGTACGTTGGCGAAAGGTGATCTCGGGCATGTGACTGTCAATAGGTGTAATGTTCGAGGGTTGTTTTCCCGAAGAATCCAGAGTGGAATTTCCAGCAAATAGGTGCGCAAAGATATTGGCTTTTTCCTGGGCAGTCGTTGCTAGTGTTCCATCTTCATTGATTAGGGGAGGAAAAGAGCTGGAAGTGAAGTTTCTTCCCACAGCTTTGGCGAAAGACCAAAATGAACGGTTATACCACGGCTGATGATATGCGAAAGCGGGAGCGAAGCGCTTTGCTCTGCATTGCTTGAAGTTCGGAATGCGAAAGAGGGCGAGAAAAAGAAGCCCGGAACCGTCTTCTATTACGTGATCGTATGCGCGCGACGATTTCGGAGGGATGCAAATGCACGTCTTCTTTATTTTAGATCTTTGAATTGCACGGTTGTTTATACGAAAGCTAATTTCCACGTAATGAATGCGTGACTTTTAGTTGATTTTTGTCGGCGTCAGGGCCGTACTGAGTAGTTTTAAAAATCAAGGAATTTTTCAAAGAGGAATTGTACAGTTGGAAGTACTGATTTCCAACAATTATGTTTGATTGTTTTAATAAATTATGTTCATGTTTGTTTCTTTTAATAAATTATGTTTATTTAATTTTTGTACATGTTTATTATTTTTTCCTTTTTTTTTCTTTGGAATCCGATAATTAGAACTACATACTATATGCTTTAAAAACAAACTACCAAACGCAAAGTACGTGTCATGACTGAAAAATAGACACGTAATTACAATGTTGCCGCTTTAGCCTTAGTACGCCACTGCCCCAGATCAAAATAGGAATTTTGGTTGTGTGGTCGTTTGTAAAAACCTTAAATGCAGCGCTTGTAAAAAAAGTTTTTAAATACCAAGGTGAAATAAAGAATATTTTAAAATTTAAAATTAAATCGTATATTTTTGCAGCTTACTCTAGCGGATCCTCCGTTCCTGCAAAATAGAAGATTCTTACACATTCCAACATGTAAACTTATCGACGATAATCTTCCTAAATATTTAACGGATCTCCAGTCTCACAAATTGAATCGACACATTTCATATGATTTCAACAAGAACAAATACACGAATGGGAGTCCCGGTTACATTAAAAAATCCAGTTATTATAATTTAAATTATTACAGCAAGCCTAATGATTTAAATGCCTGCAATATACCCGATTAATCGTAATGCATTTTTTATTGAAAGATTATTTAATTTTACAAGAAATTAAAGGATATAACATCAAAAATGTTTTGATTTTTCCAAGAAAATACAATAATTGAGTCGTCTAGCATTAAAACCGGCCGAATCCATTTTTTTTCCAAATTCACTTCATTGCAGAATTATAAAGTTTGGATGTGTGCCTATAATATCGTCAATACGATTTGCTTTAAAAGCGCCTATTTTCCATTCTAATTTAATAGCAAATTTTATGTTCGGTTTCAAATACATACATACATCAAGTCACGCCTTTTTCCCATATGGGTAGGCAGAGACCACTTCTTTCCACTTCCACTACGGTTCTTACACACATCTTTTGCTTCCTCTACTTTCATCAGTGCTCTCATACATGCTCTTCGGTTGTTGGTACTCTTGACCTGGCCTTTCTTCAAAACAATGTTGATCTGATCGAGATATGTTCTCCGAGGTCGACCTCTACCGACTTCCGTACATTCACATTGTTTAACAAATAATTTTTGCATGCACCTTTTGATGATCTGATCACGGATTAATTTAGTTTGGATCGGGAGCAATTTTTCGTGTGGTTCATTCATCGAAAAAGCCTTTATTACAGGCGATATTCGTGTTCGAAAATCAAGTACATGAAAATTCAATTTTTCAATGTATTTGGAAAATTTACAAGGGAGCTGATTTTTCTGCCGACGTCAGTAAATGGAACTAATTGAAACTCGTTAAACTAGCTGTTGCGAATTGCATTTAAATAAACTTTGTGGGCTGGGGTGGACTCGGGGAAAGAAATTACGTAGAATATACGGTTCCCACCGGAACCCTAAAACTGGCCGATATATATTTCGTATGAGAAGCACACAGTTAGTATAAACAAATATAAGAAGTAAAAACAAAAAGCCTCAGTATAAGCATAAATATAAATAAGAATATGATATATTAATTACAGTATGACTTTATATCATACATAGTCTAGTACAAACAAATTTTACAATACAAATCTAACAAACATTTAAACGTCAATATATAGGCCTTTAGTCCAATCCACTGCCTCAGGGGAAAATTTCATGGATACCACCTGGGAAGGATCTTATTGGGCATTCGTTTAAAATGTGGTCCATTGTCTGTCTCGGCGCGCCACAATCGCACCCCGCTGAGTCCGCTATTCCCCATTTAAACATTTCATCACGGCACCTTCCATGGCCCACTCTAAACCGATTCAGTCGACACCAGGTCCGTCGAGGTAGGTTCATGCCCTCAGGTTTGCTAGTTGGATCGATAATGTTTTCCAGATTTCTAACCCCTTGGTTGGTGGCTATGACCTCATTCCATTTGGAATGTATATTATACACGCCCTCCATTTCTTTATCCACCCAGATGGGGCGACGGGATTTCAGGCGGACGGAAGGGTTGAGACCTCGTTGGATGGGTAGATTATTTAAGTGGTTGCTTAGTTTCTTTCATTCTTTATCTGCAGCTGCCGTTCTCCGAATTTGTGGTGAAGCAATATTGGCCAGAATTGGGAGCCACATAGTAGGGGTAGGTTTTACGGTGCCAGTAATTATCCGCATTGACTCATTAAGCTGAACATCGATTTCTATACCATACTGGGGCGCAGTACTCTGCGACGGAGTAGGTCATTGCCAAAGCTGTGCTTCTAAGAGTGCTCGCATCCGCCCCCCATGTTGTGCCAGCAAGTTTACAAAGAATATTATTTCTGGACTTAATCTTCAGTGCGGTCTTCGTTATGTGCTTCTTATAAGTTAGGGATCGGTCCATCGTAACTCCCAGGTATGTGGGGAAGGGGTTATGTCTAATTCTCGTGCCACCAAGGTAAACGTTGGCCTCCACCTGGGCCTGCCTGTTTGAGAGATAAAAGACGCAGACTTCCGACTTGAGTGGGTTAGGTTTAAGTCACCTTCTTTCGGTGCCATATCAGGTCCCCCTAACGTTGGCAATTACATTGGCGAGTTGTTCGCGGCGGTTTTCGGCTAATCTATATAGTTGTTCGGCACTGCGTATTCCAGTCCAATCACGAATTTTCTTTAGCCATAACATCTGTTTTCTTCCGATTCCTCGTCTGCCTTCGATTTTGCCCTTCATTATAAGTTGAAGCACCCTGTATCGGTCTCCTCTGAGAACATGCCCCAGGTATGATATCTTTCTGATCTTTATAGTGAAAAATAACTCACGAACCGCATTTGCTCCATTTAACACTGCTAGGTATGAAGGCGCGTGTGGCCGATACAGAACAAGGACAAACGCTAAACTATACCAGTTGTATGATAGCCCAGATATCGTACAGGAAGTAAAGGCAAACCGATTGCACTGGGCGGGCCACGTCCAGAGGAGCCACAACACGAGACTAATCAAAGCAGTGTGGGAGGAAGTACCGCAAGAAAGGAGACCATTAGGAAGGCCAAGATTAAGATGGCGGGACAACGTCAGAAAAGACCTCACAACAATAGGAGTGGACCCCGAACACATTGCAGGAAGCCGTAGAAGACCACCCCAGATGAAAACAAGTGATAAAGGCAGTCAAAACCCACCCTGAGTTGTAGTGCTACGAAGAAGAAGAATTGTATTCAACGGCAACCGTCTGGGCTTAAAACATCGTAGCGTTCCGACCCAGACTAATCGCCATATTTTTTATTTATTATTGTTAAACAGAATACATAAACTATAAACCGAAATGTTGTTTTATAAGAATAATTCTCTCACACAAATTTGTTAAACATAGTTTTTTCGCCTTATTTTTTATGTATGAGAGAGACATTAGCTATAAATTTCGTGTCATTTATTGTATATTTTAAGATAACACTGGCTGTTTATCAAAGAATTTTACTATCGAGTTACTTTACTTTCTATTTTTATTATGGTAATTATGTTCACCAGTAAGAGCATTTAAATGAACAAAATTACTATAAAAGGTGTGGCATGAATAGTTTTGATTAGAAGTTTTTAGGATTGCAGTTGTAGGTGAAATTTAAAATTTTACCGCATTAGATTGTCGATGATTAATGTTGAAAATTAATTGTCGTTATTTTTTAAGTAAAATAAAGAAATATTTCAAAACAGGTTAGATGTAGGTAAGGGTAATGCTAGTATCAATTTAATGAAAATAGAAATAGAAACTGATATATAATAAAAAGGGTGATGTATGGATCAGGTCTTTTTATTACGAGGTATAGTCAAAAAATTCTTGGCTAAAAGTCAGGTCTATTGCGCTTTTATATACTTGGAAAAGGTCTATGACAGAGTGGTGAGGAGTGAATTGTGGTCGACATTGTCTGTGTGTGAGGTGAGCGGTAGTTTAATACGAGCACTGAAATCACTTTACGAGGATTCCACTGCTTGTGTCAGGATAAAAGGAGCTTGCACGGACTGGTTTAACATCGAAAAATGTGTGAGACAGGGATGTGTTACTAATGATCGGATTTCTTATCTACTGTTTCCGAATGTATTATATTTATAAAGATTAAGGCATGAGGTTGAGTCAGTTTGACGATAAAGAGTGGCAGGAAACTGTCAGACAAGACACATTCGCCCTTCGATTGTTTTATTGAATTTCTTATTAAAATAGAAACGAAAAGTATGATTATGATATTAAGCAAAGCCACGACTGACTGTGCATAAAGAAATACTGGTCAGCACACTTATGTATGGTAGTAAATGTTGGGTTTGGCAGAAAAAGCATAAAAGTAAGATCAATGCTGCGGAAATTATTATGCTGAGAAGTAAAACTTAAGTGACTGATCGATAAAGTGAGGAATAGTGTACGAAGGAACGCTGAGGTGTGAAAAAATAACTAAGATAAAGGCTTTGTTTGGATCAGATCGAAATAGTTTTGAAGAAAGGCCAGGTCAAGAGTACCAGTAACCTACGAGCATGTATGAAAGCGTCAATGAAAGTAAAAGAATCATAAGACGTGTGTAAGAACCGTAGCGGAAGTGGAAGGAAGTGCTCTTTGCCTACCCTTACGGGAAAAAGGCGTGACTATTTTAATTGTATGTAAAATATATTTTTATAAAAGAGTTTTGATATAAAATACATATTTCAAGGTTAATTTTACTTTATTTTCGAGTGGGAATTTATTATTGTGTTATATTTACTTTAAAACCAAAAAGAACTACTAAAAACCTCTTGTAATTAACAAAACTATCGTGAACAATACAAATTGTGTTATGTATGACTACATACCAAGAGTTAGAAAAGTGTTCGATTTTAAATAATAATTACTGAATCAACGCATGCAAAAAAGCTTAGATTCACACACTATTGGTATCCATATAGATAGAAAGCTAAAAGATTTAAAAAGTTACCAGATTACTCTGGAAAGTGGGAACGGCAATTTAGGAATAAAAATTAAAATACTTTATTTAAAATAGAAAAAAAAAGAGTGGTGTGCGAAGTTAATTAAAGTATACATAATACAACATAACCAACATGTTTTGCCAATCTGAAAATTCAGAAATGAATGTGGAGATTGTAAAAAACGTAAAAACTCATCAAGGTATATTTACTGTAGCACTTAATTATTGACTTACTAATTATAATCAGTTGATTATGATTTAGCAATTTTGAAAAAGTACAAAAGATAAATTACAACGCGAAATTTAGTATTTACAAGTGACACCACCTTGTGTTTTATCACTTGCTAGAAGAGTGGCTAAGGAGAGATTTAAAAGGGGGTGTAGTCATATCCGATGTAATAGAGCAGAATAAAAGCTTATAAGTATTTAAAAAAAGCCTGGCAGAAGAAACAAAAGAAATTTATAAACTCCGCGATGCAGCAGGTATAATCACAACAGATAGAGAACAAATACTCCAAATAGTGGAAGATTTCTACAGCGCGTAATACAAAAATTACACCATTGACAATGACCTAACAAACATTCCAAAGGTCTGCAATCAAGGCTCAGAAGATATTCCAAAAATTTCATCATCAGAAATTGAAGTGGCCTTACAAGAAATGAAGAACAACAGAGCCCCAGGTTAGGTTAGGTTAGGTTAGGTTTTATGTGAGTGGGGCGTGGTCGCCCCTCCACCGCGACCCTTAGTAGGTCTATTGTGGCTCACCCCTAGAGGCTACAGTTCACCGTACAATCCAGCCCTTCTTACGAAGTTCATGGTTGTATAGGGTGAGATTTTTTTTAAAATCGGTAGGTTCTAGGTTAGTATAACCAAATATGTTAAACCTTATTCTTCCCAGGCCGGGGCATGAACATAGTATATGTTCAGCAGTTTCGTCTTCCACGCAGCAGAACCGACAGTCCGTTTGAGAAGATGGAGAAGATGGCAATGTTATTGAAAGTATTAAAGCATGAGGGTAAAAATTAATAAATGCACTCGAAGTCCTATTTAACAGATGTTTAGAGACCGGACAAATCCCAACTTCATGCAACAATGCCATAATGATAATCATACATAAGAAAGGCGACTGACCTAAAAAAATTACCGTTCAATCAGTCTTCTCTCCCACATGTACAAATTATAAAAAGAATAACAAGACGATTAACTCCCAAATTAGATTTCTACCAACCTAGAGAACAAGCAGGTTTCAGATCTGGAATACAAACGACCACTTACTAGTTATGAAAACGCTCATAGAAAAAACAGTGGAGTACAACAAACCATTAGTTTTAATATTTGTGGACTACGAGAAATCGTCGGACTCAGTGGACCAAAACAAAATATTTGCTGCACTAGCTGATTGTAGAGCCGACCACAGATATGCTGCTTTTATTAAGAACATATATAATAACGCAACAGCAAGTGTTAAAATCCATTCCAAAATAACACCTACATTAAAAATGGAACTTGGAGTACGACAAGGTGATAACATATCACCAAAACTATTCACAATGCTGCTAGCATACATGTTTAAGAAAATAGGTTGGGAGAACATGGGAATCAATATAGATGGTGAACGACTAAACCACTTACGCTTTGCTGACGATATCGTGTTGATTTCGGACAACCTTAAAGAAGCCAAAGAGTTACTAAGGACACTAAATGTAGCGTCAGATGAGGTAGGTCTAAAAATCAACCGTACAAAACTCAATATATGACAAACTTGGTTCCCAGTAGCAATATATCCCTAAACGAATTAAAAATCGAGTATGTAACATCTTATAAATAACCTGCTAAATTCAATTCATAACTCTAGCATGGGTGGCATTCGGCAAGCTGAGAAAGGAAGTATTTAAAAGCAATATACCGATATGCCTGTAAAAAAAGTTTTTTGAACAGTGCGTGGTCCCTGTACTCGTGTACGGTGCAAAAACCCACTAAAAGGAGTTGCGAAAAAACTAGAGTGGCTCAGCGAGCCATGAAGAGGTCGAATAACACTAAGGGAATAACACTAAGAGGTAAAGTTCCAAATGTAATTATTAGAACTAGAACAGGGATCAAGGATGCTGTAGAGAATAGCACTATCAAATGGAACTGGGCCGGACATGTGGCGAGAATGGAAGACGCTAGGTGGACTAAACGCATTATAGAGTGGCGTCCTAGGTTGCAGGCATTTAGAAGTAGGGGCAAACCTCCAACACGATGGACTAATAATATCATAAGAATTGCAACAAACTGGATTCAATCAGCACAAGATCGGGAACATAGAAAACGATTGAGGTAGGCCTATGTTTAGCAGTGGACAATACAGGCTGTGTGATGATGATGATGATCTAGAGTCGTCTAAAGAAAAGATTAAATTTAGCCTCGAGAAATCTGTGGATTTTGAACACAAATTAAACTACAAAAATATAAATAAAAGTGGTTTTGAAAAAATAAATTTTAACACCCAAGTTTATCATTACTTTTAATTCAAGTATTAGCTTCTCTGAAATGCTGATTTATTATTTTTGTTAACGTTACTCACCAAAACGAACTATCCTAAATATTTGTTTTCTAATATTCCTTGAAAATTTAGGAAAAACTTCTATTGTATGTAAGATTAAAAATGAAGTAATCACATGTAGGTATTGTTAAATGCATTATGATGAGATACCTTAAAAAGAAGCCTACTTGTATTATAAAATGAAATTACTCAGCAAATTATTAATAAATAATACAATTTTAAAATTTTATATATATTTATTAATTAAATAAATAATACAAAAGCAAAACAAAGGCATTGTGATTATTTACACTAATGGAATAATTTTTTGGCAATAACATTTGTAGTTAAGGAATGTAATAGTCTTCATTAGTAATCTTTGGATTAGTTATATTGTTAAGTTAAGCAACAACTTTTAATGGAATGTAAACATCAGTCACGGGAATATCTACGCTGGAAATTTGTATTGGATGCTCTTGATGTCCGAGCTCAATCCACGTTTTTTCTGACCATCTAAAAGGCAACATTTTATCCTAAAATTTAAAAAAAGGGATTTAATTTATATTCTAGTTGAGAATTTAATTTTTGTGCTGTAAAAAATTTGGGATAAATATTGAGCTAAAAATTCAACAGTTTTTTTCAAAATTTCTCTTTCTCAACATTCATACATACTCTGATCGAGATACGTTCGCGAAGGTAGACCTTTAAAGACTTGCCCATTCACACTCGCCTTGTAAATCTGTTTCGTCAATCTTCTTTCATCCATCCTCTTTATGTGTCTGAACCATCTAAGCATTCATTTATCTATCTTTGTTACTACATCCTCTTTCACACCATAGCGTTGCCTTATCATACTATTTCTCACTTTATTCATTAAAGTCACTTCAGCCATACTTCTTAGAATACTGATTTTCGCAGCATTGATCTTACTTTCTTCTGCCAAACTCAACATATAGTCACGCCTTTTTCCCGTAGGAGTAGGCAGAGACCACTTTCTTCCACTTGCTACGGTCCTTACTCACATCTTTTTCTTCCTCTATTTTCATCAGTGCTCTTATTCATGCTCGTCGGTTGTTGGTACTCTTGACCTGGCCTTTCTTCAAAACAATGTTGATCTGATCAAGATATGTTCTCCGAGGTCGACCTCTACCGATTTGTCCATTCACACTCGCCTTATAAATTTGTTTCGTCAATCTTCCTTCATCCATCCTTTCTACGTGTCCAAACCGTCTAAGCATTCCTTTATCTATCTTTGTGACCACATCTTCTTTTACAACACAGCGTTTTCTTATCTCACTATTCTTTATATTATTCAACTTAGTCATCAGGAACCAACACACCTCTATGCATAGCCAGACGTGCCTTTTTGACACTTTCTGGCTGCTCATAAAGCTAAGCAGCGCCCCATTCATTGTTTTTCTGCCAACACCCTTCACTCAATGTCACTGTCATACTTTCCATCTCTCGTAAACTCTGAACCCAAGTATACAAAATCATTTACTTGCTCCACTCTTTGTCCTTCTATTAGCACCCCGCAATTTGTCATGCTTTTTTCCCTTTCAAAAACTATTAATTTTGCCCTGCTTGCATTCACTTTTATCCCTCTGACTTTTAGGGCATCATGCATAACATTAACCATCACCTGCAACTCCTCCTCAGATGATGCTAATATGAACTGATTATCGTCGTAAAGGACAATCAAATCATTAATTCTTAATCCATACAAACTCTCTTTCAAATCTTTTAACAACCGTGTATGCATAAGTGAAACAGCCATAGCGAAGCCACACATCCCTTTTACGATGTATGCTCTATGTACGCTCCATGTAAGCTCCGTTTATCCTGACACAAGCAGTGGAATCCTCGTAAAGTGATTTTAGTGCTTTTATCAAACTATCACTCACCACATACAAAGACAATATCGACCACAATTCATTTCTCTTCACTCTGTCATAGGCCTTTTCAGTTGTATAAATATTAAACTTTGAGCTTGAATAACTTTTAAGCCATTACATTTAGCAAAAAATTATAGAAGACCTTTTTTGTAGAGCGTTAAATTTACAATAAACGTGTCGTTATTTCTTACTTTTGATTCATTTGTCATCAATTTGGAAGTATTTATAATATATATATATATATATATATATATATATATATATATATATATATATATATATATATAAAGATTGGGTAGGTATGTCATTAACGCTCTTCAAAAATTGACTTGTCGTAATATCGAGAGTTTTTAAATATAATATAAGATACTATTGTATAATTTATACTTATATTTATATTTAACCCCAATAACGTGTTCAATTGCATTTTTCCAACTTGTCACTTTAATTTCTTTCGCTTCTTTAATTAACTGGAAGAAAAATTCGGGGCCACATTATTTCTTTTTACATCTCTTTTTAATTGCGCCCCTATTAACTCTATTGGGTTCAATTAAAAAAAATAAGGAGGTATATGGACATTATGCCCCATAGTTATTAACAACATTTACTTTTTAATACTCTTTGATTTGAACAACCTGTAATAGCTGATCTTTAGTACAATTTTCTTCAAAATACAAATCTTCTTTAAGTAGAAATTCTTGGATTTGTGATTTGCGCCAAGTAAAAGTAGGATGTTTTCTAATTAACCTGGAGTGATAAGAGCATTGTCCAGAACAATTCCGCTTTGTTTTGATAATTTTGGAAGCAGAGTTTTTTTTAAGCAAGATTCAAAAATAGCATTTGCCATGTCATCTTGGTAGTCTAAAGAGGCATCATTAATTTTTTTGGCAGATCTCAATAATGCATTGTAGATCGATCCATTTGTCCATCGCAATATAAAATAATAATTTTTTTTCCTCTTTTGCAAGGTACGATATTTGAACATTTTTTTATCACTATTTGTCGAGCCCTTTTTTACGGTGTCATGAGTCCAAATATACAATATTTCTTTTCATTTTTTTGTATTACGTTATTTTTTTATACATAGATATATTCGTTTCTCAAAGAAATTATTCCACTACTTTCCATAAGAGGATCTGACGCTTATCTATGGTTTAATATTTAAAATGATTGCCTTTAAGGAACGTTCAAAATCTTGTTGCTGAACAAGAAACAATTTCTTTCCGAATTAATTTACGTCAAAGACTTCCAATGGTTGTAAAAATGTTCGCTGCATACATTTCGTACAATGTTTTGGTTATGGGTTCAATCAAATGACTTTCTTTTTTTCGAAACCTGCCACTATCCTTTCTTTTCTTTCTTAGTGTAGATGTTCCTCGTAAAATCATGTAAACGACGGTTGCTTTTGGAACTTTCGTTAAAAAAACCATTTCTGTAATAGGCTCAGATACAGAAAGTTCAGAGCACAGTCCAAGGCAATTATAAGAACATTAGAGAAAAAAAACCATTTCATAGTAATTTAAGAGATATATCTACAAAGATCGGTTGATAATTAAATTACCATTTTCGATTTCTAATGTTTCATTTGGGGAACAAAATGAAGTAAAATCCTAAAAATATAATATGTTCCAAACAACCAAATTAACATTATAATTTTAAGGTGTCTCAATTGAGTTTTTTGCTTTCTTCTAATCGGTAAATTTATTCCCGAGTTTCTCGGACTACCTGTAATTTAATGATTCACTCATTTTTGCGAGATCTAACCGAATTCCGTGTCGAATATATCCCATTTTCCCGAAGTTTAGTTTTCTGAAGTGTCACTTCTGCTGCGTGGTAACTGCACACACGCATTTTTTTTTGTTTTGGTTCGTAAAATTGCATTTCTCACCTTCACTTTTCTCTATTAACTTTCTCACACACAAATAAAACATTTTTATTACTTTCGTTATTTGTTCCCGACAATATTACATGTTTTAACATTATCGGTCTATTTAACGTTGTAGGGCAAGGCAATAAATTTACCCTGTCCTACAACGTAAATATAATGCTAGGTATTGTTTTAAAACTTCCGCTTAAATTTATTTAACGTCATACATACCTTAAAATATACTTTCTCTGCGTAAACTTTCTTAGTTGAATTAATAAATAGTAACACGCTTTCATTGTACCAGTAAGGTATTGTTTTCGGTGCTAAGTAACATTTAGTTATATACCTAAAACAATTAAATTCTAAAAATAATACCCATGAAAAATTGTTTCTATTAACAAATTTAAATTTGTTTAAAATTTTATCGAAGAAAAAATGGTGATAAGTAATCTGAAAGATTAAACCATTAAATAAAGTAAATGACGAATGAGAAAGTCTTGAAAAAACTATATAAATTACGAAAGTATAAATGTCACATAATTAAAGGCAACCTTTTGCTAAGCAGTTCTGAATTAATCAATTGGTGGTTTTTATAAATTAATAAACATAAATAAATAATTGTAATTGAGACAAACCATAGGTGGTGAACTTTTTTACCATTGAATGCCATATTTTAAATATCAGTGGTCTGGGTGCGACCCGAAAGGTCCACACGACTAACTTCCCAGTGGAAAGAATGAAGTCATATTATTCAAAAATAGTATAATTTATAAATTGCAAAATTCAGGTAGTTTACCATTTGTTTTTTGATTCTTAACCGATTTTGCTGAAAATCTAATCAGTTCTAAGTTGCTTAATTATGCGTCGAATTGAATTTGTCCCACGTCGATATCATTTTTTGTTCTCGAGATAATCGAGACGAAAAATAATTCCGAACGCACATACGAACGTACGCACATTCGTGCATACGTGCATTGACGTCCACTTAAAAACTATTATTGTATTTGACTTTGGGGAACTTGAAAAGTGGAGTTATGTCAAAATTCGGGATTCGAAAAATCGGACCCATTACTATAACTTTCACTGGGAAGTTAATTAGGCAGTAATAAAGAAGGCCGCTTAAGTTGATATCCTCATCAAACCCAAGTGCCAGTTTACAACACGATTATTTAAAAAAATTAACTAGTGGCATTTATTGGTACTTCTGAAAAAGTCAAATCGAAATGATTTTTTTTGCTCGCACCCCTTACAACCCTTATATAATTTGTACACATATGTTTACATTGGCTCTGATTTTATATTTTTTTTGCAATGGTATACATATGTGAACAAATTAAAAATAGTTCTTGTTAAATAAATCATTTATTGGCAAGTAATAAAGAAAAGTAACATATTGGCAAATAAAAAGAAAATTGACACAAAAAATAAAGCATATCTTCTTATTACATTGATCGACCACTAACTATGAAATATACTGAAGCCAACAGTTCACAGCTGCATAGTTCACAAAATGCTCAAAAAGCCTTACTGTCCAGTTTTTAGTCTTGTGGTAGATTCTGTATACTGCAATCATTCTATTTGCCAAGTCTACCTCACCCATGTCATTTACTTGTCCCACTCTTTCTCCTTCTATCAGCACCTCGCAGTTTGTCATGCTTTCTTCTCTTTTAAAAACCGTTACTTTCGTCTTGCTTGCATTCACTTTCACCCATGTAATTTTTAGGGCATTATGCATAATATTAACCATCGCCTGCAACTTCTTCTTAAAAGATGCTAATTTGACCTAATCATCGGCGTAAAGGAGGCATTTGACGATCAAATCATTCATTCTCAATCCATACGCACTCTCTTTCAAATATTTTAAAAAACCGTCTATGTATAAGTTAAACAGCCATGGCGATGCCACATATCCCTGTATTACAACTTTTTCGATGTTAAACCAGCCTGTGTAAGCTCCGTTTATCCTAACACAAGCTATGGAATCTTCGTTAAGTGATTTCAGCGCTCATATTAAACTACCACTCACCCCATACATACACAATGTTGACCACAAATCATTCCTCACCACTGTCTCATATGCCTTATTCAAGTTTATGAAAGTGCAGTAGGCCTTATGACTTTTAACCAAGAATTTTTCGAATTTGCTTCACATCCCCTTCTTCTCCTAAATCCCGCTTGAACATTCCATTTTTTCCGATCTGTTTCATTTGCCACTCCTAAACGCCTGCAAAATTAGCAATTATACGTGAATATATTACTTTACCTTTTTGGTGTTGCTCCTGAATATTCAGTTCTATTGTCTACAGATATGCATATTTCCGAAGATCCTGGACAATGACTTTCACTCCTAAAACCAAATATTTGTTATGGACACATGTAAAAGTACATTAAATAAGATTTTTAAACTTTTTTATTCTTTGTTTGGGCAACAATGACCGCATATATGTTTTATTACTTACTATAATAAAATACACATTCTTACTTTGCCTCTTCTCGATTGATGATCTCAGTATTAAGTGTTTCCAAAGTAGTGGATGTAAAATCTTGAACCGACTGGTCTTAAATGAAAAACAAAACAAAAAGTGTGAGTATTTATCATAAAAATTGACAAATGTTTTAGACATGATTGATTGGACTAAGTATATAAAGAAACACCTGTAGGATACTTTAAATATAAAAGATTAAGAAAAGGTGGAAAAAATGTATTTATACGATAAAAGAAATAATAAAGATTCTATGCCAAGAACTAGATGGACAGGAAAATTTTAAGCGATTAAGTAGGGTAACCGTTTATTTACTGTGTCAGTGCCTAGTAAGGAAGAAAATAGCATTAGTAGTAGTATTAATACGAGTAGAAAAGAGGGGAAGGAAATAGTTTCAGTTTAAATTGTATAAATTTAAAGATAAGGTTAATGCGAAAAAATAACCGCTTTGATTTATAGGATACGTGCCATGTTCAAATCTTTCATTATATCTTGTGGTTAACTTTGCGTGCAAGTCCAGCTTGGAAGTAACTGATTATTTTACAACTGCTCAGAGTATTTACACGTTCTTTTTGGCTTTCCCTCAGAGATGGAAGTTACTGCAAAGCTACAAATGTTCTGTAAAACGATTGGTTTAAACTAAATGGTCTGCCCGATTTGATGCATTAAACGCATGGCATAAAAACTACAAAGCACTAAAAATATTTTTCTTCAAGTAAGCGATAATGGCAAATGCTCTGCACAATAAAATGGACACCTTCGAAACAGTTCTATTAATATCGATTTGGACAAAGATTTTGAAACGAGTGAATAAAACTAGCAAAACTTTAGAAACCGTAGATCTAAACGTATCATTTGGAGTGGAACTGATGACATCTCTCTTGACCTTTATAGCCGAAATGAAAGAAAAGTTTGACGAAATCGAGTTAGAAACGAAAATTTTTTTAAAGGCGAGGATATCAAAAATATATGCCATAAAAATGTACTTAAAAGAGCAAAAAAAAAGAACAGTATTTTTTGATGATACGGCTGAAACTGAAATCATTTTGAAAGCGCAAGAAAGATTCAGAATTATTGTTTTTAATGTGATATGTGACAATATTACTCGAGATCTTCAAAGAAGAATTAAATGTTACGAAGAAGTAACATCAGCTTTCAAATGTTTTTTTACTCTAGACAAAAAGGAATTTTAAAATGTCAATGAACATTTTATGTGAAAAATAAATAGAAATGATATTGACGAAACCAAAGAATATTTACAAAACGAGATTATTCATTTTCAAGAATTGTGCACAAATTTGATGTCCAGAGGGTGAAAGCATTTTTTCCGAATATGTTGACGTTATTGCAAATTTATTTAACAATACCCCATTTTTAATGCGTCGGGTGAACGATCTTTTTCGGTACTAAAAAGATTAAAAACCTACTTGAGGTCCAATTTAAGTCAGGAAAATCTTGATACATTGTTACTATTATGTATAGAAAATGACGCAATGGAGTAACTTGATTGTGATACGCCAATTTGCCAAGATAAAATCATGCAAAAAAATGTTATAAGTTCCGTTCATGATATGTTTATTTTACTTTTTACTTTTTTTTACATTTTTACAATGACACCAAACATTCACAATTTGCTTCATTTGTTTAAAGAATGGCTATAGAATATCAATCAAGTGGGCACGTAAATCTTCTGCGCCCAGGGCCCGAAATTAGCTTAAACCGGTACTACTAATGGATATTACCTGAATTTTACACTGAAAAGGAATGTAGATTTTTGTAGGTAATTTCATTTTTGATATGTGGCTTATCCTTTTATAACAAAATCCTATTTTTGTAAACCTACTAAAAATATAATATTTTTAAGAATTTTAATTGGAATGTTATTGTATACAGTTTTGTTTACAATTTTTTTTATGAAAACAATAATATTACCATAAATATCAGTTATTAACGTACTGTTTTGAATAAACTAGGGAAGTTTGTTTGCTTGATTGTGGTTTGAAAACATTAAAGATAACCAATACTAATTAAAAAATCAAACTCTTATCCTATAAAATTAATGTAATGACAATAGTCTTTTATTGCACCTACACTTCTTTTTTTAGAGGTTATCCGCTAAAGGTTTTTCATTATTTTATTGCTTATTTTAGAATGAATTACACACTTATTTTGACAATTCTAAAATTGAGGATATATCTAACTTCTATCTACAAAATGTGCTTGCATATCATTTTCCAGCTGATGTTTAAAATCAAAACATTTATCTTGATTACAAAATGTATTAACAAGATTTGTATATTTTGTTTTACCATTTCATGATATGACATTTAGAATCAAAATCCGCTGTATTCAATTAAATTTTTTTTTAAAAAATCAAAAAAAACATGAAAATTGAAAATTTTAGAAGTATAATATTTTTCAACAAATTTTAGTATCAGTTTTGGCATTTTTTTCCTTTATGAAAATCAATCAAACTAATCAGATCATTTTAAAAGTGGGATTTTGATTTTACAATTTTTTATTTGCATAAAAAAATAATTACCGACAAAAATAAAAATATGATTTAAATAAAAAATCTTTCGAGTCTTCATTATGAATAGTTTCGACTACGTTTTCGTATTCTTTTTTGAGGACTTCTCCGTAACATTCCAAGACACAATGCAATCAAAAAGACACAACACAACAAGACGTAAAATCAACAGGTTACTAACCAGGCAGATGTAAGAAGTGAGAACGTGTAGCGGATCCTGAAACTATGGATTTAGTGGGTTTTGATTTAAAGGTTATTTTAAAGCGGATTTAAAGGGTTTTGATTTAAACCGTCTGGCCCATAGATAAAAAAAGATTTAAATTTGATAATTTTTAAAAAAATGAAAACTAATAATTTTTGGACTTGGGTTTTTGATTGTAAAGCTTCAAATATACGACAATATTTTTTAGGAAAAATGACAAAAAAAATAATAAACCTACAACTAGATCCCTAAACCTTAAAAATATTTATTTAGTTATAACACTTGTGTTTAAAAATAAATCGGTTATTTTCCGAAAAAGTTTTGTTAATTAGCAACATATTTGCGTGAAGATTAGCAATATCAAAATCTAAAAGCAGCTCGGCCATACCGTTGTCTGAAAATTAAAGACTAGTTTACATTAGTTAATTAAACGGTAGAGTAAAGAGGCAAGTAAAGAAAAGCATATCAAATTCCTTACTAACTCGCCCAATGTAAACACTCAAGTAAAAAGTGGTCAGCGGGTAGTTGAGTAACAAGTCGACATGAGATGTTACTGTCATATTTAAATTTTGCCGTGTGAACATAAGTAAAAAGCAATGGGGCAAGTCGAGAGCCATCCTCGGTTACTGGACGCAATTTAGTATACCAACTTACTTTACCAATGTAAACACCAACAAAAAGAACTAGGGAAAGTCGAGTAACTGCACCGAGTTACTGGGCCCACTTTACTAGGCTGAGTTACTCAACTAATGTAAAGTAGTCAGTTAATCTTATGGGCTTTTCATTAGATGACGATGAGGTCGATAAATAGATGGCGCCTTTATTGTAGAGCTCAAAAAAGAATTTAAAGAATGAGATGAAAAGTGTCATCATCCGAATGCAAAATTTGGTCTGTTAAAATGAATAACCAAAAAAAACGTTCCATTTTAAAAAGGAATAAAAATATAGTTCTCCCTGCCATCCGATAAAGGAGCCACATTACGAGATACATTTTGATTGACCATCTATGATTTTTATATAGCCAGGGGTAAAAATATACCCTCGCAACTGGAAAAAATCAGAAACCAAGATGGTTGTATGGTAAAATAAGGATAACAGTTGAAATGCTGAAGGCTGGACAAAGCGTGGTAGCTAGTCTGCTGTACCACTTTTTTAACCTATTTTGGAGAAGTGGTAGCGTACCAGACGACTGGTGCAAGGCCGTTATCGTGCCGCTTTACAAGGAAAAAGGTTCGCAGCAGGACTGTAAGAACTACCGAAGTATAACTTTACTCAGCATAGTCGGCAAACGGTATGCAAAGATATTTATTAAAAGAGTAACGAATGAAATTGAGAAGATGATAAAGTGATAAAGTGAATTGTGGTCGACATTGTCTATGTAAGGGCTGAGCGGTACATTAATACGAGCACTGAAATCACTTTACGAGGATTTCACTGCTTGTGTCAGGATAAACGAAGCTTGCACGGACTGGTTTAACATCGAAAAAGGTGTGAGACAAGGATGTATGGCTTCGCCACGGCTGTTTAACTTATACATAGACGATTGTTTAAAAGATTTGAAAGAAAGTGCCAATGTCATATTAGCGTCATCTGAAGAGAAATTGCAGGCGATGGATAATGTTATGCATGATGCTCTGAAAATCAAAGGGATGAAAATAAATGTAAGCAAAACGAAAGTAATGGTTTTTAAAAGAAAAGAAAGCATGACAAACTGAGAGGTTTTGAATAAGGGAGAAAGAGTGGTCGACCTCGGCGAACATATCTCGATCAGATCAACATTGTTTTAAAGAAAGGCCAGGTCATAAGTACCAACAACCGACGAGCATGTATGAGAGCACTGATGAAAGTAGGGAAAGCAAAAGATGTGTGTAAGAACCGTAGGGGAAGTGGTCTCTGCCCACTCCTATATATATATATATATATATATATATATATATATATATATATATATATATATATATATTTATATATATATATATATATATATATATATAACTTTTAAATCGACAACAATGGGGAGTCGCGGAATTATTTAATTTTTCTTAGATTTTTATTGCTTGGAAAAGTAATTTTAGTTAGGTATTCATTTAAAATCAAAGTGTTACGAAGTTATAGAAAGGGTGACATTACGAATAATTATGCAGACAATTTCTTAACTCATGTGTTAATATATATAAAATACAACTATTGTTTCTTATGACCTATAATGCAGTAGTCTTGGGTCCCTAATAAACTTTTATGTGCAATATTGTTCGTCCTCAGAATCAAAAGACTTTTTAAATAAGCCCGATGTAAACGTTTTGTCGTGCCCGATGGAATATATTAAAATCTACTTTTGGTTTCCACTTGAAATGTTGTTTTACAAGAGTACACGGTAAACTCAATTTTTAAGATGTCATACAGATGCTAAGCTGTTTTGAACAGCAAAGCGAACACGCAAGCTATTAAAAACGAACAGTTTCTTTACACATCAAACGATGTTATTTCAAATAACCAAATATAAATATCAGTGTTTTTATTTTATGTTAAAAGCTCATTATGTTAATTTACCACTTCATGAACAATAACAAAGTTATCAATAAAAAGTAAAAAGAAAAATATTTATTAAATTATAAAGGAAGTATTCGTAGATTTTATCACTGTGTACTTATACATTCTTCTGTCTAATGTATTTCATTCTATAGGCGTTTACCACTGTTGTCAAACACTACTATGGATGTTAAATGAATTTAAAATATATTCTTTGTAGCGAGCCATTATTTTTCTTTCAGAATTAGATATTAATAGATTAAATTTTCAATATTATTTAATACTATTAAATTTATTTGTTTTGTAGATTTATCTTCCAATGACGCGCCACATATGTGTTCAGTGCTAAGCGTGTTGCCAACTCTAGATAAAATATTTTAATCCATTCCCATTTTTTTTATCGTTGCTTTATGAACCGTCTATTACAAATAAAATTTAAATATTCTGAACCATATCAAACTGATTATAATTAAATTTTAATGATATCTTACCTTCGTACTCGATTTTAGTGCGAACCTCACCGAAAACGCTTCTTTCATTTTCCAAAAAATCGTAGGTAATTTGCTTGATTGTTGAGATCATTTTTATTAAAAAATATTTAAAAATTTTAATACGATATTTTCACTGAGTAAACGGTAAGTACATTTAAAGTATTGTATTAAATGAATGAAACGAAACCAGCTAAGATACCAAAGATAATATATAATACCTGTTTCGGCTTATTCACAAATATTCACTGAATCGTCCAGATTGTATTAACCGGTGTGTCACGTAGATGACGTCAACTTTTTTATATACATTAGTCATTATAACGATAAAGCAAAGTTTGATAAACTCGAAACATTTTGTACATGAATTATGATACGATGTTGTCTGCGTGGTTTTCTTTTTTAATTATCAGTAATAATAATAATATATCAGCTGCAGAAGTCATGGGCGGGTAAAAAATTTTTCTAACGATAATGAAATTTTTGTCATAACCGAATATTTTTATTTATTTGCAACAGTTGTTGTTATATTTTATATTAATTTGGACTTAACACTTTATAAAGGAGTGATGATAAGACTAACATCAATCATATCCTATAGTAAAATTGAAACGTAAACTTTAACAATTAATAATGCTTTTAATTATTTTGTATAGTTGAAGTCAAAAATAATTTTTCCTGTTTCATGAATTCGGCACCTAAAAGAGTTTAGCCGACAGCAGTTCCAGGACCGGACTTTAATTGGATGTAACGAATAATTCAAAATATTCTTTACCGATAATAGCAAACAATTTGGCTCACAACCATTTTTATTACCGGCATGTAATATTAAAATTCGTTTTCCTCTATATGGGAAATCATTCACGAAACATTAAGCAAATTTATTACTATATACTTTTTTCACAAAATCATGAGTGATGTACCAAGTTTAATCAAGATAAACTATGAGTATACCTTGCCGATAAACTTTATCTTTTCTACTAAAGTATTTAGTACGTAAAATAATAATTTTTTGAGATTCCATAATAATATGTCCTTCTTCCCCATCCGTCCCGATCCACGACTGCATGCCACCAATTTCTTATACCCAGTATTTCTTTAGCATCTTTCCGAACCCTATCTTTCCAGCGCAGCTTTGGCTTTCCTACTGGCCTCTTTCCTTCAGGTTTTTCTGTGAGCACCTTTTTAGGGACCCTGTCGTCTGGTATTCTTTGGGCATCTCAGTCGCATCAGTTTTATATGCATTGAAACTCTGGGTTCCTCATACAACTGGAATATTTCATGATTCATGCGTGCCCTCCAGCAATCCCCTTCATTTACTGGACCAAGAATTCTTCTTAGGATTTTTCGTTCGAATTGGTCTAAAAGCTCCGAATTTTTGGCTGAGAGTGTCCACGTTTCAGCTCCGTATGTCAAAACTGCGCGGATCATTGTTTTATAGACTCTAATTTTGGTCTTCCTGTGTACATCTCTCTATTTTAAAATGGGTAGTATTAAGTGGTATGCTCTATTTGCTGCGTTGGCCTTTTTCTAATTTCTTTGGTTTCGTCGTTGTCATGTGATATGTTTGAGCCGAGGTAGGTAAAGTCTTTCACTACTTCAAAATTGTAATTATCAAATGTGATGTTTTGGCCCGATCGATTACGCTGTTGTCTGCTTTGCAGTGGCAGCTTGGTTTTTTGTTCATTAATCACGAGACCTATTTCTATATATGCATTTTCTATTTCTGAGAAAGGTTTCTTTACGGAGAGTATTGACGTTGCCATTATATTCAGATCATCTGCATAGCCGATAATTTGATTTGATCTATTTATTATCGTTGAGGTTACGCTTACGCTGGCCTTCCTTATGACGCTTTCCAATGCCAAATTAAAGAGAGTTGGGGCCAGCCCATTTCCCTGCTTGTCCCTGGGATACCCTAAAAGATTCGCTAGTTTCGCCGTCCACCTTTACCTGCACTGAGTGTTACTCATGGTCAGTCTTATTAGCCTTATTAGTTTTGGTGGTATATTAACATCCGGTAATAGTGAATAAAGCTTTTCTCTCTTAATACTATCATAAGTTTGATTAAAGTCAATGTAGAGTTGATAGAGAATGACATTGTATTCCCAGAATTTTTCATTAATTTGCCTCACGTTGAAGATTTGATCTGTTGTAGATCTACCTGGTCTGAAACTAGCTTGCTATTCGTTTAAAATATTTTCGGCTAATGGCTCTAATTTGTTTTTAATGATGGTTGTGAAGATTTTGTAGGCTGTGCTCGGTAGCGAGATGACTTTGTAATTCTCACACACCAGCTTTTCTCCCTTTTTGTGGATGGGGATAATAATACTGGTTTGCCATTCTTGGGAAAGTTCTTCACTGTTCCATATTTTTAATATAAAGTTATGCATAAGCGCCATTAGTTCCTCTTCACCATACTTAAAAAGTTTTGCCGGTATATCATCAATTCCAGGTGCTTTGCCATTTTTTAGCTTTTAGATCGCTCTTCTTGTGTCTTTTAAGGATGGTGGTTCTACCTCTGGTTCATTTGCTGCCAGATCTAGTCCATAATCGGGTATATCTTTATTTTGATTACTATCGGGATCTAGTAGATCTTGGAAGTAATCTCTCCATCTTTTCTTAATTTTATCTGTATTTGCCACTATCTTTCCACTCTTGTCCTTGCGTCTTCGGTTTGTATCCCCGTTTGAAATAGGTAACTCCTTTATAAGCTTGGCGAGGGTCGTTTGCTTTAAAATCTTCTTCGGCCTTTAAAATAATTGCGTTGGTATGCTGGCTTTTTTACCTTTTTTAATGTTCTGTTGGCCTGTCTCCTTGACTCTTTATAGATGTTCTTTTTAATTCTCGTTGATCTTTCCAGATACTTAGTTCTGTACATGTTTCTTTTCTGAATTAATTGCAGACACTCCTCATCAAACCATCCATTTCTCTTAGTTCTCTTTTTGTGACCCATGGTTGTTTCTGCTGTCACTGTTAATATGTTTTTGATTCTCTCCCATTCTGTTTGTACTGTCTCTTCTTCTATGTTGTTTCCTTGTTCTTTTATTTGTGCTTAAGCTTCTTGGTATGTTTTTTCTTCCTAACGGTTCCATAAGCTTCTCTACGTTGAGCTTCAGTGTGCCTTTGTTATATTTCTTTGTCTGATTTGAGATGCGGCATCTACATCGTAAGCAGACCAAGTAATGGTCCTAGTTCTTAGCCTTGTACGGCTAAAATGTTAATTTTATATTTAGAGATCTCTTCTAAAAGCTCTTTTCGGGCACCCGTTCTGTATAAGCTACGTGTGTTCCAGGTAACTATAATCATGTCCGTGTTTCGTTTGCGAGGTTTGTCATCAATAATCCGGTCACGGTTCCGAGGCTTCAGTTGAGGTTTCATAACGGTTATTTTTTTACGGGCTGAGGTTGTTAGCCCCACGCCCAACCCTCCTCCTTTATCCGGGCTTGGGACCGGCAATACCGTACGGCTTCTCGATCCACCCAGCGCGACTATATAGGCGGAGCATCTTTCCAATAGTATTACTGGATTTTTATGGGGAACCCGATACAAACTTGATTTTGTTTTTAATCACATGAAAATACGTAACAATGTTATTAAAAATTTGTACACCTTTTTTCTAATATTCTCCAACATACAGTGATCTACAACGACCAAAAATCTCTGATTCCGCCTATTTCTTGGAAGACATTCCTCGCTTGTAGTTACTTTTGTAATGGAGGGTTTTAAAACTTTTATCAAAACGTCAATGCCATTACGGATGACGTCCATTGGGATTCATCTATACGGAGCCATCGTGAATGGCCGGCTTATAAATTTTGAGCAAAATTTTACTGAATCTTAAAAAACCCTATTAAGCTAACCATAATAACCAACAAATTCTTGGTTAAAAGTCAAAAGGTCTACTGCACTTTCATAAACTTAAAAAAGGCCTATGACAGAGGAGTGAATTGTGGTCGACATTGTCTATGTATGGGGTGAGTGGTAGTTTAATACGAGCACTGAAATAACTTTACGAGGATCCCACTGCTTGTGTCAGGATAAACGGAGCTTGCACGGACTGGTTTAACGTCCAAAAAGGTGTGAGACAGGAATGTGTGGCTTCGCCATGGCTGCTTAACTTATACATAGACAAATGTTTAAAAGATTTGAAAGAGAGTGCATATGGATTGAAAATGAATGATTTGATCGTCAAATGCCTTCTGTACGCCGATGATCATGTCGTATTAGCGTCATCTGAAGAGGAGTTGCAGGCGATGGATAATGTTATGCATGATGCCCCAAAAATCAAAGGAATGAAAATAAATGTATGCAAAACAAAAGTAATGGTTTTTGAAAGAGAAGAAAGCATGACAAACTGTGGAGTTTCGATTAAGGGAGAAAGAGTAAAACAATTAAAAAAATTTGTGTACTTGGGTTCAAAGTTTACGAGAGATGGAAAGTATGACAGTGACATTGAGCGAAGGGTGTTGGCAGGAAAACAAATAAATGGGGCACTGCATAGCTTTATGAATAGCCAGAAAGTGTCAAAAAAGGCACATCTGGCTGTGCATAGAGGTTCCTACACTCATGTATGGTAGTGAGTGTTGGGTTTGGCAGAAGAAGTATAAAAATAGGATTAATGCTGCGGAGCTGAGTAGTCTGAGAATTGTATAGCCGAAGTGACTCGGCTGGATAAAGTAAAGAATAGTGAGATAAGAGAACGCTGTGGTGTAAAATAAGATGTGGTTACAAAGATAAATAAAGCTTAGATGGTTTGGACACGTATGAAAGATGGATGAAGGAAGATTGACGAAACAAATTTATAAGGCGATTGTGAATGGTCAAGTCGGTATAGGTCGACCTCGGCGAACATATCTTGATCAGATCAACATTGTTTTAAAGAAAGGCCAGGTCAAGAGTACCAACAACCGACCAGCATGTATGAGAGCACTGATGAAAATAGAGGAAGCAAAAGATGTGTGTAAGAACCGTAGCGGTGGAAGTGGAAGAAAGTGGTCTCTGCCTACCCCTATGGGAAAAAGGCGTGACTTTATGTATGCATGTACAACTATAAAAACCCATAGCATTCGTCAGATACACACAAAGTTTTTTCAACAGTCAATACCTCCTAGCACACACCCTGTTTCTTAAAATAATCTTAAAATTTTTAGTACCTAGATACAAAATAAAATAATTAGTTTTAATAATGAAATATACTGGATAAAAATATATTTAATTATATATAATTATAATTGTGTAGACAACAATGAGCAACTGTTATTTTGAAAAATACAATTGGGTGAATTCTACGGAACACTTGACCTTTCCGACTAAAGATATTTTTTAGATAACTAGTCAGTGGAGCCAAAAGAAAGGCGTGACGCATTGTACGTCCGGGTGAGACGGAAGAGCTTAAAACCCCAACTGTCTAAAAAGCTACATAAAAGCTTTGTACATAAATAAATGGGTTTTTTTAAGGAGCTTCTTAATTACTATGTTTTATTTTATTATAAAAGTAAAGTATAAATTTATTTTTAATATTATGCTGAATCTAAACACTATACTGTCGTTAAATTTTGTATTTTTAATATTAATACATCATTCACAACGAGTTTGATTTCTAGTATGAAGTCTTTTTAGCGATTTGATTTTTTTAAATGATGTAAACACATAATATATGATTTGGTAAATCGTACTTATAAAGATTTAAATAATGCAGAAAGTTTTATAATTTTAAGTAGTGACGTCTTTTAACCAAAACAGATTGTAAAACGCAACGTTCCAAAAAATTATACCAAAAGCGTTGTGTAAATAACACAATTTAAAGAAAAAACAAAATGCAGGATGATGAAGTTTATGCAACATAGCTGTCACTCTAAGTGTATTTTGTGTCATATACTTACCAAAAATTGTATACTAATATATTTCTATTCCATGTCGTGTTGACATTGTCACTGTCATTTAGTGGGTTAGGTTTTTAGGTTAGTGAAAGAGTGATCAAAATATAAATATAAAAATTTCTTTACATTTTGTTAAAGAAAATTGGTAAGTCAATTCTTTTTACTTATAATTTATTAATAAATATTTGTATGTAATAAATCGTCAATTTTAAATAATGACAATAAAATTGTGTGAATTCTTAGAAAATTATTTTATAAAGAAGTGTCATAAATGTAGGTAAGCAGGTACTTAATATTCTAAAGAAATATTGGTGTTTTCAGTGCAATCAATAATTAATAAAATTAATGCAAATCTTGATGTTTGGACATTTACCTATTAATGGTTCGGGTAAAGTGTTAAACAACGTTTATAATAAAGCAGTATTGAATACTTAAATAAAAGTATCACTATAAAACCTACTGATCATATACCCAAATAGTGATATTGTAATTTTAAGTAATCTATAAAGAATGTAATAATTATTTGTGTTTGTAGGAAACAAATTCTAGGGTATAATACATTTTAGTTTTATCAAATACATGAAGTATAATCATTTTATGTTTTTTCTTACTATTTTACTAACAGTGATAATAAAATTCTTGTTAGGTATAGATTTAAATCAGTAAATTTAATTATTTTAATTACAAAAAATTATGATCAAAAGTTATAGTGTTGGTCACCTGCACTGTCATTACCAAGTTATTTTAAATTTGATGAAAATAAATTTAAAATCATTTTTATAAGTTAAAAAACTCCCAAAACTTTTTGTTTTTTATTTAATTGATGTGTTAGGTATGCTCTTATTTAAATTTTATTAGTATACCCTGGTATAATAAATATGTTTTACCCTGTAGTTACTTGGTTAATAAAAAGTAATCTGTAACAAACATTGTTATTAAAATTTTAAATTTTCAGCATGTGTCAAATTTATTAGGAAACATTCATGGGTTATCAGTGATTAATTAGTAAGTTTATCAGAATTATATATCTCTTTTTTAAATTGGTGTGTAAAAAGTATGTTGCTTATAATATTACAAATATGAAATAATTTATTGAATTGTGTTGTTCATAACCAAACTGAAATTAATTATTCTATATTAATGTAAAATATAATAAAATTTTAAAATAATAAAACTTTTAAGCTATATTTTAATATTTAGTTATTATATAATGAAGTACAAGGTCAAGAAAAGTTGGTACACTTGTTTAGTGGTAAAATACTAAAATGGACAGAAACGTTTTCTTTAATAATTAAAATAATTAGATTTTTTCCTCAAAATACAATGCTTAAGAAATTTATTAAAAGAAAAAGAACAATTGGTTTTCTTATTTGTAAACAATGTTATTGCACAAGAGAATTATTATCAATAAGTTCAGACTCAGTAAATTGTAATAAATTGACTATTAATATGTTTTTAATTTACAATCATTAATAGTAAATAGTGTCATATCATAAGCAAACAATAGATTATTTATTACTTAAGAGAATTAATATAATTAAAGTCACATTTAGTTATTGATCATCATCTAAAATTTTATAATGATAACAATTTTTGCTTTTAAACAAACAATTTACTGAAACAGAAAACAAAGAAGAAACCCCCCACATAATATTACACCTCACCAATTCAATGATTATTTTGTAAACATTGCTGATAATCTTCTTAAATCACTACCTTCTGACTACTGAATTTAAAGTTGCAGATGCAATAAGGTCATTGAAAGACTCAAATTGCCTAGATACCAAGGGCATTACCAGCAGATTACTCAAAGCTTGTCTGAAATTATCCTTTATCCTTTAGCAACTCTCATTAATCTCATATTTACTAGTGGCACCTTTCCTGACTCATTATGTATAGTAATTCATATTTTCAAAAAATGGGATTACACAGTCCCAAGCAACTATCGACCAAAATAGTGAATGTGATAGTTGTTAGATTTAAAAATAGACTAAGTACATCTGTAACAATGTGTGACTTGACCAAGGTCTCCAATTGTGTATCACATCAAATACTTTTGGAGAAACTAGGGTATTACGGCATAACTTTAGCCCTTATTGAATAGTTTCTTTCAAATCGCTACTAAAATGTAGAAAATGACAAAACGTCATCTTTTTTTCAATTAATTAAATATGGAGTCCCACAAGGCTCTGTGCTGGGTCCTCTATTATTTATAATTGATGTTAATGATCTAGAAATATTTGTTGGCCCAGATAAATGTATCTTCTTAGCTGACGTTACCTCCCTTATTGTATCAGGGAAAAACAGTAAAAATTTAACTGAACAAGCTGACAACATAAAATCTTGTGCAGAACACTGGTTCTTATCCAACAACCTTGTTCTAAATATTAAAAAGACGCAAAATATAATGTTTTTCGCCAAGCAAACCATCCCAACTGACGAGAGCATGAAACTATTGGGAATAACCCTTGATGAAAATTTAAACTGGACTGAGCACATCAACTCGCTACGTAAAAAACTATCAAGTGCAATTTTTTTGATACGCCAATTAAAACCCGTAAGTAACACAGCTACTCTGAGAACAGTATATTTTGCATTGTTCCACTCACAGATCAACTATGGTGTTATCCTTTGGGGTAACTCAAGTACAGCAATAAAAATCTTCCAACTTGAAAAAAAGCTATTAGAATTATTGCCAATGTGGGATACAGGGAACACTGTCAGCCATTATTTACCTAACACTCGAAATTATGTCACTCACTATCCACTCTATTCATATACAATGTACTACAGGAAATATACAAACAGCAAATATCTCGTCACCCAGAGTGATACAAGAAATCCAAAGCTCATCAACTAAACCGTTCAAAAAAGAACTCTTTGACCTACTTTCTCTGACCTGCCCTCTGCCATATTAATAATCTTTAATTTTTTTTATGTATCAGATGCAACTCATTGGTTGTCGTTAGGCATATAGCCAGAAGTGTAGTTGTTTTTTAATACATAATCGACCCACATGAACCTATAATATAGGTAACATACAGCTGGTTTAAATAATACTCTTTGTTATTTGGTCGAGCGTTCGGAAATGTTTATTTTTTCCTTTATCAAGACATTAAACACATGAGGTTTGAAGTAACCAGTCAACGTCAAAACGGAAATGTTTATTTTTTCCTTTATCAAGACATTAAACACATGAGGTTTGAAGTAACCAGTCAACGTCAAAACGAATACAGACAATCGAAAATCTGTTACTTCAAACCTCATGTGTTTAATGTCTTGATAAAGGAAATAAACATTTCCGAAAGCTCGGCCAAATAACAAAGAGTATTATTTAAACCAGCCCAGTACTTTGACTGCATCCTCAAGTTTACAAATCGTTTTCTCTGAATATATATATATATATATATATATATATATATATATATATATATATATAAGCATATATAAGCATTAAGATTCACTGCTATAAATATACAATTTGACATTACGTTTTCAAAGAATTGAAAATGTTATTCAAAAGTAACGGATATACTTGTTTGGGAAAAACAGAAAAATCAAATTAATTAGTATTTAGAAATTTCCAAATACAAAATAAAATCTACAATTTAATAATTGTGACTATCATATTAAAAAAAAAATACGTTTTTTTAGAAAAATTATTATTCTCAAAAACTTTTTTAAAGTGGTAGAGCAAAAACTCATTTTACCGCTTTGCCATTTATATTAATATTGATAAATAAGATTTTGTTAGATGTAATTCATGATCAAAAAAGATATTTCTTAAATTAAGCAGTCAAATGTTAGGTCCTTCTTCATATCTTAATATAACCTGTTTAAAGCCTCAATACAATTCAAATATGTAGATTAAAAATAAGTCCGATAAAAACTAATTGCACGATGCCGCAATCGCAGCATGTGGTGTACATTTTTATTTGTTACCAAAAATATAGAGGTTAATTTCATGTCCAGCAGTATTATCTTTGATTTTTTATAATTAAAGATATAAATTTATCGATCGCTCGGTCTGTAAGTAATTAAAATTAATGATAAATTTGAAAAAATAATTCGCTGGCAACTGCTTGAGCCAAAAATATTTATTAATAAAAACACTTTATTTTTAATTTTCCATTTAAAAGTTAAAAGAAAAGTGGTAAATATTTTTACTACTTGTTAGTTAAATAGTCAGTTGTTTTTGGAAATATATTGTTATTGACAACTTTTTGTATATAAATATTCTTGTAAAGACACTACTTTAAAAATTTATCTTTGTTTTGATACTTTCCTACAAAATAATGTTCAAAGAGAACAAATTTTAATTGTAATCAAAGATGGTCTTAATTTTTATTTGTGCTGGATAAGAAATTATTTGGTGTTAATTTTCTTATATTATCACTGGATGCAAAGTAAGTAAAGTAAATTAATTGTTAGACGTATCTAACCAATTTTTGGAAGGTTTTCATTTTAAAATTAAAAAATAGTCTCATTTACCTTGATAACTTTATGAAAAATAGATGTTAATTTTAATAAAACTATTTTATTGGACTACCAAAGTTGTTCTCTAATTTTTATTTTTAATTTGGAAATTTATTATACACCCTAAAAAAATTTAAAAAATTTATTATAACTGATACTAAATAATTTATGTAAATCACTTGATAAAATTTCTGCCTAGCTTTTACTGTAGGTACCTATGTCTTCATAAGCTACTTTCTCTTTTGATTTAATTTTTAAAGCGCCAAGTATAAATATTGTGGATTATATACTGTGTTAATTTAAAAAAGGACTCACCCTTAATATTTCAGAAATGCGACATGTTAGAATAAAATGCCGAAGAATGTCATCTTTTAACTTGATGGGGACACTTTTTATCGCTAAGGTCATAAACCTCAGATTCACCCCCTTCCTACTGGTGATACCCCTTAAAAATTTTCAAATGGCGTTAGGTATCAAGTCTTACCTCATTTAAAAGGTCTGGTAAATCTCTATTCAATCATATTATTTTGCCTTTGATACCAGCCTTCAATTGTTACTTAATCGTTGTTTAAAATTGGCTCTCTTTAAACTTTTTATACTTCATAGTCTTTTAGTAAGCAATAAAATAAAACCTTGAAAAGTTAAAATAAAGTATTTTCACGTACTTCATTGTTATTGTTTTTAAAAAGTATAGAGTACATTTGGCCAAAATATCGTACAATTTTCCATCATAAAGTACTGGTGGCCACCTTTTAGTGCACTATTTTAACCTCTTTAGGTAAAAGCTAATTCTTCAGAGTTTAGTTACTTATTTTTTTTAAGCAAACCAATTTTAAAAAAGTATTTTAGTATTGGTTTGCAATAAAAGGTTTCAGAAATATCAAAAAAGCTAGTAAGTAGTATTTTGTATTAAATTAACTCTAAAACATCACATTTCAAGAATAAAAAGTATTCGAAATGATCGTTATTTAATGGCTAGCAGTAGTAGTACAACATATTTTCTGTTTTTCTCTAACAGCTGACACAAGCAGTGGAATCATCGTAAAGTGATTTTAGTGCTCGTATTAAACTACCGCTCACCCCATACATAGACAATGTCTTCCACAATTTACTCCCCACCACTCTGTCATAGGCCTTTTCCAAGTCTATAAAAGCGAAAGAGACCTTCTTTGTAAAATTATTGGCTTAAACAAACTTATCAAATTGTTCCTAAAAAGACCATCTAACGTTATAATATAACTTAAAATCTGTATTGTTCTACAACCCCCATAATCGGGAACTTGTACCAAGAACCCATGCTAAATAAAGCCATTTTTAAAATCATATTTTTGGAAAAAACATTCGGTAAAAAATAACTAAAAAACTTAATGGAGTTTTTTAAGTACTATATATAACACTTTTTAAATTTCACAAATAACTTTTTATAATTTTGTAACCATTGAACCTCCTTAAGCCATATAATTCAGTTATAGCGTTTTGCTTTTATACATCCACACTGTAATTATAATTCTCCAGTAAATATTTTCATCAATAACATTGATTACAAACAATGTTATAACTACAGGGGTATCAAAAATTGCATACTTTTCAATAACTGCCATTCTTTTAAATAATAATATCCAGTTTTGTTATAACGCTTTGCATTTATACATTCACAGTTAAAATATTAAACATTATAAACAAGTAAATATTAATCGTTTTAGGTATTTAAATATTTACTAATGACTTTATTATCTTGAAACTATGACCCCTTAAACTTTCTCTTGTTCCGTTATTGCTTATTGTAAAATTGATAATCTGATGATATATAAGCAAAGTCCATTTAGTTTAAGATTCAGTCTACGACTCTTGCAACTCCTACTAGGTTGTGCGGTAATTTTTTTTCAAATTTTTTTATTACGCTGTTTAGGCAAAGTTTTTTTTGTCGGTGTCTTTATTTGATAATTAGTTTTTTCTACTTAAATCCCAAAGTGTGGGCTATACTGTTATTCGTCAAGTTTAAAACAAATGGCTGATCCTGGTGAAACTTCGAATATTTTAGCAAGTGTTAATTGCTGCAATCTGATCAACAAGCCTCAAGGATTCCTGGGAACTTCATTCTCATACTTAAAATATCCTCAATTTCCAGTGGTACAGATGTTAATGAAAGAATTGAATTTGTGTGCACACGACCACAGCTTTGTACCACCCCGATAAACATTCTCGGGATAAATTTTATAGCAGGAATATAATAGTCATCATTCACGTTTTACCGTGGAAAATATCTGTTTAATAATTTTCACGTGCTGTGAAAAATTATTGGAAAGTATGGAAAGAATTTAATACAAAAGTAAACACCATTTTCCCGAGGTAGAGCGCATACCTCATTAAAAAGACTAATTAAGTAGTAGTGTAAATGTATTTTTTATTAAGGGTTTATTTACAAATACACAGCATGTCGGTGTTAAATTTACAGAGGTCATACAAATACATCATGTATGCCACGAAGTTGCCCTCGTTGAGGATCAAACAGGCTGATTTAAAGTGCAAAAGCGGTTGTGGATACTATGGAAATGCTGATTGGAATGGTAAGCATAATTTTTAATAGATAAAACTAATAAAAATCCAATGTTAATTTAAAAGTTAACAATGTTAACTGGACATAAATTTAAAGTAGGTGTAATAAAATCAAACTGAATTTTTGGAAAAAAAAATTTAGTGTCACTATTGTACAACTCATTAAATTAGCAATGGAACTTTTTAAAACATCTATTATTAAATTTTTATTTAAATTTGACATATTTATTGGTTATATTTACACCCTTTTTATTTTATCTGTACTGTAGTTGTATTTTAGCAAAATATATTTAAACAAGTTTCCACATTAAATTTGTGAGACTGTGTAGAATAAATATTAGGTACATCAGTTTTTTTAATGCACGTTCTGTATTTTTAAAAACTTCTCGAGAAGCAGATTTTAATCAAGTAAATGATTTAAGTATTAATGAGCTTTCTTGTCCATCTGAATTGGAAATCTAGATCTCATTTATTAGCCAGCTAATACTCGAAACAAAATTAAAAGACATTAATAAATTTGCGATTAAAACGAAGGTGAAAACAAACATTACAAACAGTACTTTGCATGTGTTTTCATTAATAGTTTCTTAATCAAAGAAAAAGTTAGTTTAAAAAATAAATAATTATGCCAATATTATCACTTTACGAGGATTCCACTGTTTGTGTCAGGATAAACGGAGCTTGCACGGAATGGTTTAATATCGAAAATGTGTGAGACAGGGATGTGTGGCTTCGCCTTGGCTGTTTAACTTATACATAGACGATTGTTTAAAAGATTTTAAAGAGAGTGCGTATTTGAAAATGAATAATTTGATCGTCAAATGCCTTCTGTACGCCGATGATCAAGTCATATTAGCGTCATCTTAATAGGAGTTGCAGGCGATGGTTAATGTTATGCATGATGCTCTGAAAATCAAAGTGTTCTCTGTCTACCCCTATGGGAAAAAGGCGTAACTATATGTATACCAATATTAAGAGAAATCCATAACTTGTTGCTTGTTTAAAATGGGCGATTTAAAAAGAATTAAATAACACTGGTTATGCTATTATGCCACGTTTGGTCGGTGCTTCTCTATGGTATGGAGGGTTGGACACTGAAAATGAGTGCAATTAACAAACTGGAAGCCTTCGAGATGTGGCTATACCGCAGAATCCTTAAGATACCTTGGAACGGCGAAATTGACAAATGAGGAAGTTCTTAGACCCGTCAACAAAAAACGTGAGTTGTTTAAAACCATTAAGAAGAGGAAAACGGCATATCTGAGGCATATCATGCGAAGTGAAAGATATCAATTCTTGCAGTTGATGATCGGAAGAGAGAAAATGTCATGGCTGCGAAACATCAGACAGTGTACAGGGATACATGATGTGCAGTCGCTGATACAAACCGCAAGAAACAGAGTAACAATGGAAAATGTTATCCTAAACATCCATTAGTGGATACCCAACAGAAGAAGAAGATGCTATTTAAAATTGCCTAAATTTTTTATTAGTATCTGAAAAACTTTTTAAACCTTGAAAATTAAACATAAAATCAAAAAGGTTGTGTATAAAACTTGTTTAATTTATAAATACAAACTGAAAAAATTTGGTCATTTGACGTGTCTTCCATTTACCTTTAATTTGAAGTAAATAGCCAAATCCGATAGGTTATAGTTGCAAACATGATTCATAAATATTTATTTTAAAAATATGTTTTTATTTTGTAATAAAATAATAAATACATATTTTACCATATAAGTGAAGAGAGCATTGTATAAATATACCTAACAATACACTATTGTAAACAACTACTTTTGTTTTCGTCAATATACATTTTATTAGTTGGTGCATTTAAAATGATTGTTATCTCAATGATTTAGTTAGTTATTTGGTGATCTCTTTTTTTATTTACTTTAAGATATTGTAACAATAAATTTACAAACGTAAATAACTAAAGGATCTAAGATTGAATGTAAAATTATATAGCAAATAATCTGATGTGTACATTAATTTGGGAACTTAGTTGGTATGTTTAAAATAATTACTTTAGGAGCAATTATTGAAGATGTCATCACAGACACATTGTATGATTGTTATGAAAACTGTTAGTGGTGTTAAAATTTTTCGAAAATGTAGATTGGTTGTTAGAATAAAAGATCATCATCATCATTGTCAGCTAGTCGTCCATCGTCGGACATACGCCTCCCCTAATCGTTGCCACTCTTCTCGGTCTTGTGCTCGCCTCATCCAGCTATTTCCAATTAGTCTCTTGACATCGTCTGTCAATCTAGTCTGGGGTCGTCCTCTGTTTCTCTTACTAGTCCACGATCTCCACTCTATTACTCTACGTGTCCAACGAGAGTCCTCCATCCTAGCTATATGGCCTGCCCAACTCATTCCATTGCTCGTTGTGCAGTTTGTAATCTATAAATAATCTCTTTGTTAATCACCCATGTCTCTGTGCCGTATTTTAAAGTTGGGAGAACATACTGATCAAAGGTTTGTGCTTTGAGAGTGTTTGGGAGATCTGAATCTCTAAGCCTTCCAAAAGTTAACCATGCCAATAATATCCTTCGAGATAAATCTGCTTTTAAAATACCTTTTGATAATTCCACTCTTTGACCTAAGTAGATATATAAGTCTGGTCGTTCTAGCTTTGTGTCATTGATTTCGATATTTATGTTCTGTCTGTTATTTTCGTTTGTCATTTTTTTATTTTTTTCGTTGTTTATTTTAAGACCTACGTTCTTTGAATTCCGATTTAGCTCTGTTATAATTTCCTGCAAATCCTGCTGATTTTGTGCGAACAGAACGATATCGTCCCCGAAACGAAGGTGGCTCAAGTATTCTCCATTTACGGGTATCCCTTTGGATAAAAGAATAAAAGATTAAAGATTTATCAGACAGGAAAAAAATTAAAAAACGTTTTAAGTAAAACCTTTTAAATGGCAGGCATGAAAAGTTAAGAAAGTTAAAACGTAACGAGCTGATCACTCAGATGGCGTGACAAAAATTAGTAAAAATTATGTGTATAATAGTATAATTAATTTGAAATATAAGTTATTACTGTTCTCGTTTAACTCTTTAATCGTACGAATCATCGGTAAATATTAAGTTTTTGCAATGTCGTTTTAGGATACTGCTCACAATGTTACCGAAATCATATAGGCCAGGAAAGACAAAAAAAATCGACAGACCAATCGTCCAGAACACAAGTTCCAGGTTTTACCAAATTTGAAGAAAAGAAACGGCAGCAAACAGACAAAAAAAACAAGTACCTAAAGAGCTTGCCGGTTTTTAGAAAACCATCAAATGTAAAAGGTAAGATTTTTTTCATTATATGCTTAACCAACTTTTTCTATAATAATGATCACATCGTACCAAATAAAAGTTAAAAGTCACAAATACTATGCCAGTTTGCTGAACAAGAAAAAAACGTGTTTTAAACTATTAAGAATCAAATACATATATTAAATTTTAAATCTGGTTATTACCCATGTTTGGCACTTCTGGAAGACAATGGTTTATTGAAAAAGCGAATGTTATTTTAAATATTAATTTTCTGTTTAAACAAGAAAGATCACTATTTTGAAGAGAATTAAAAAGTGACGACACACTTTTGCATACAAATACCAACCATCGGTTTTTCATTATCAACAAGGTCAAGTGACCTAAAATGCCTTTTATCATTCCACGTCAATTTCATTTTTAAAAATTGGCTGGCGGGAACAATAAAAAATCCATGACTGCAATTCTTTGGTATTGTCAATAATTGAAAAGATGGTTTTAAATTAAAAAATTAAATGAAAAGTTAATTATAATAAATGATATGCGTACAATTATTTTTTTCAGAAACCATGACTATACATTCCAATCTTAAATTTGAACTTTGTGTTATTGGTTTAATATGTTTGTGTCGATAGAGCTATATAAATAAATAATGTACAAGTGATATTATACAATATAATTAAATATGATCTACGACCGTCACATCTCGAAGGCTTGTAGTTTGTCCGTGTGATTCTTCTTGAGAGTGTATGCCTCCACTTCATACAAAAGCGCGGAAAACACGTAACAACGCAGCATCCTCATCCTAAGTCCAATCTTGATATCTCGACTGGTGAACGACTTTTTCTTTTTCGTAAATGTTGACCTGGCTATCTCTATTCTCGTTCTTATTTCTCTTGTTTGGTCACCCGATTGTTCTATAGCTTCCTTTCACATGTTTAAAAATTCGGCACGATTGAACTAACAGTAATGGAGCGCTCATCTAAGTTAATTGACCGCAAATAATAAATGTCTGTTATAAATTTGTCAGTAATTTTTGTTGAAAACCAAATTTATTTATCCATTTTGGCCTGATATTTGGCAGTTATATTTTATGCTGAGAATTCAATCATGTGATATCATGCCTATAATTGTGTTCTTACAATGTTTAGGTCATTAGATACATATTAATAACGATGGTAAATAGATAACAAGATAACGTAAAAGTTACTATTTTCCACTCAAAAAGTCATTAAAACTGTTATCTTTCCAGGAAAAAGAACTATTGAACTGAATAATTCTTAACATTTTTGTTATATAATAATAAAATATTTTATGGTTAACTCAACACTTTCCCAGTATTATTATGAATGGTTTAATTTTACGAATTCGATAAATTATGGAAGTTACTGCTTTTAAGCGAAAACTGTCAAATGTTAGTTTTTAAATTAAAATTTTAATCTCATTTTTACTCCGCTTTATTTTTAATCCAATATCTAACTTATTATTTTTAGTCAAAAAATCAACAATACATTTTGTTGGGATTTTTTTTACTTTTATACAAAACTAATTACAATAATTAAATTCGCATTTATTGATATAAAATAAGATGGCGTATGAATTTGCTTCTTTAAAAAGTATCTCAAAAACAACTTGGCATTGTCAAAAATCTATCAGTGTCAAAATTTGAATCTGTTGTATATTACCTAAATGTAGTTTACGCACAAACTGTTGGAGATTTATTTAAAAAGAAAATTAATTCGTATAAAATTTTGCAATTGAAACAAATATGCAATTTAATACTTTGAAACATTTTTTTAAAAGTATGATACTTTCTAGCACGGGTACGTTTTTTTTAGTAATTAAAAAATACTAAAAAAATTAAACAAATATTCATTTTAATATTAACCAGTTTTGTTAATAATTAATATCATTTATAACTAAGGATGTCCCAGGAATAAATATCAAAAACATGAAATGTACACATTTTTATTTATTGCTCCTAAAATTAACATATCAAGTCAGGAAAACTTCTAAACCAATGGTTAATAGTTGAAGAATATTCTGAAAGCATTAGCGTAATTATTTAGAGAAAAATTACAAATCTCCGTGTTAATAACCCACTAAGCTTTATTAAATTTTTCAACATTTTAGATCATTGCTGATACTATCTCGACCCCACTCATTTACTTTTAAATTTTATTTAGTTACTCCTGGGATATGTTTTATTTATGAAGTAGTGCATTTCCTGTTTACTTTTTGTTTCTTCATAAAATTATATTAGACAGTAAGACACTAAAAGTAAACTTTATTAACTAAAATTTAAGCTTCTTGCTGCGGTTGTATAACATAAAAATATTATATACTTTATGTAAGACCTAATCATATTTTTATTTTAGACGTTGGTAAACCTGAAAAGTACAGCGATATTACCAGACAGACTAATCCAGATGCCAACAAACTGATGGTAGAATTTATATCTTCGTACAGTCAATGGGGCGAGTCTGTAAGAAATGATTTTTTTCAATGCAGTCAGTCTTTTTCTAATAAAACCATTAGCGAATTAGATTCCAAACCTATCGAAGATTTAGCGGAAATCGCACAAAACTATTACAATTTATATCAAACACGCGTCAATACCAACCCTATTTACAAAAACGTTCCAATCGAAGTTAGAGAAAAGTTAGTGGAGTTTTTCGAAAAATACAGCATGATTAGTCTGTTCAGGTAAGCATTATCTTTTTTTATATTGTATTCCGAGATTGGACTGTATCAATAACTTGACGTTTCTCCGTCGTTGTAGAAAGTATCTTTAGAAATGATGGTTACACTTAACGAAAATATGCCAAATGCGGTTTCACCTTTGGAATATTTAGTATAGTGAGTTAAAATTGTCATTTATGATGGCGCCTTCAGTGATAACACATTCTTGTACAATAATAGTCTTTTCATTGAATATTATTTTTTATTATTTTTGTAGTTTCCTGTTCTGTCCACCTACAACAAATGACGAAGAAAAAGATTTAACCATTCAAGGTCGTATCCGTAGTCTTAGTTGGGTGAATGCCCACCACCTTGATTGTTGTATAAGTGAAACAAGCATCGAGGTCCGCGACCTTGTCTACACAGCCATTAATGACCTTTTAGGAATGGATTCCATGAAGGCACCACAAGATAAACTAGCCTGCGTCGTCAAGTGTTGCAGAAGCGTCGTGGAAGTACTGCAACATTGCCAAGGAGGTCCTGTTAGTGCAGATGAATTTTTGCCGGCTTTAATTTTTGTTGTGTTAAAAGCTAACCCAGCTAGACTGAAAAGTAATATACTGTACGTTACTAGGTTCTGCAAGGATTCTAGATTAATGCAGGGGGAAGCTGGGTACTACTTCACTAATTTAGTAAGTATAACGACAAACTAATTAAATTTAATTTGAACGCATTGACATATGGCGATGTTTATTGTGAATATTATCGGTTAAAGATGGTTTATTAACCGTTTACAAATTTGATCGTTTTGAGTATGACTTGAGGATTAATCATATTCATAAACTTATTTTATAAAAAATAATATTGAAATAATTGCAATTTTATTTATTTTAGTGTTGTGCCGTTTCGTTTATTGAAAACCTCACAGCAGAGTCCTTGAACATGCCACAACAAGAATTTACAGCTTACATGTCTGGTGAACTGACAGTCGTTAGCGCTTGGGAGTCTGCCCTAGTTGCTTGCGAAGGCATGCACCAGCTATGCGAACATCTTTCTTTACTTAAAGGACTTTCCGAGAGAACAGCGTTGGTGCAGAATACTTCCCAGAATCTTAAAGAAGATATGCAAAAATTAAAGGTAAATGTTGCGTAACAATCAGTCTGAATATGTAAAATTACCCTGTAAATGTTAGTATCTAAGTTAATTTTAAACATTTATTATTATTATTTTATTAATAAAATATTTTAAAAATGTTGTGTTATTATAGTCTAAAGTTCTTTCATGTTTACGAAAAAAAATTTATTATATTATTTTCTTAACATTGGTTATTTTATATTGGATTATTCAATCGAATTTTAGTTGTGTGTTATGTACCTTACTTTATAGCCGCATCATTAATTTTTGCGATATAAAATAATTTTGGTTGTTAATCCCATGGAAAAATGTATTACAAAGTGCACTCTCAAAAGTTCCTTTTCAAAATTTTAAAGCAAGTGAAAACAAAATAATATCCGTGCTTTACATAACGTCGTTTTTATCCTCTCCTGCTATCTTTTGATTTTTGTGCCTGTAAACACAAAAATTAAGATAAAATGTTTATATATTGTGATAATATAAAGAAGCTTTTACATGATATGTAAATTTAGTGGAGTATTAAACACATTAAAATAATCGTTTTGGTGTTCAATGCAAGCACTGTGCACTTGGCTTATTTAGTATCGATACAGCCTTCGGGCTGACTGTGCATAGAGGAGTGTTGGTTCCTACACTTATGTATGGTAGTAAATGTTGGGTTTGGCAGAAAAAGCATGAAAATAGGATTAATGCTGCGGAGATGAGTACTCTGAGAAGTATAGCCGGAGTGAATCGGTTGGATAAACTGAAGAATAGTGAGATAAGGGAACTTTGTGGTGTAAAAGATATGGTTACAAAGATAAATAAAGGAATGCTTGGATGGTTTGGACACGTAGAAAGGATGAATGAATGAAGATTGACGAAACAAATTTATAAGGCGAGTAGTCGGTAGAGGTCGACCTCGGAGAACATATCTCGATCAGATCAACATTGTTTTGAAGAAAGGCCAGGTCAAGAGTACCAACAACCGACGAGCTTGTATGAGAGCACTGATGAAAGTAGAGGAAGCAAAAGATGTGGGTAAGAACCGTAGCAAGTGGAAGGAAGTGGTTTTTGCCTACCCCTACGGGAAAAAGGCGTGACTATATGTATGTATGTATGTACAACCTTTGGAGCCGCACTAAGCATTTGTGCTGTATTTTGATGATATACTGCGAACAAAATTTAAAAAATCCATAAAATAAAGTAAGGGAATATTGTAGAGTTTTAAAATATAGGATGTTTTTGCGGGAAAACCGGATGTACTAGTCTTAAATATATTCAATCGGAGTCTATTCCACTACAAATTTTTTTCATTTCTGTGACCTTTTCTCAGGTAAATTTAGTGATGTTAAAATTACTTTAGAATTTGTAATTAATTACAAAATATGCGATTGTAATTTATTACGATTAGCATGTAATGGTGTAGTTTCAAATCTCTTTTTATGCACTATCCATTAATGGATGTTTGCAAGAGTTGATTTCTACCAGTATGAACCAGACTTTCGATGGTCTATAGTCCCGTCCTTTGCCTTATATTTCTCAGTCAGGCCGATCTTTTTTCTTTCTATTCCTCGCTTTCCTTTAATTTTGCCTTTCATTATAAGCTGTAGAATGTTATATTTTCATTCCGCATCACATGTGCCTGATATGCAAGCATTCCTTCTTTTTATTGTAGTTAGAGTTATTTTCTAAGAGATCTTAAGCATTCTGTGATAGAACCGCATTTCGAAGGCCTCTGTTCAGTGTTCATGGATGTTACCTTCATCGTCCATCCTTCCATACTGTAAAGAGCATGTAGTATTTATAAAATTTTGTCCCTAGCTTTAAATATAATTTCAAATAATAAGTTACATCTGCCTTCTGGAAAGGATTAGGATCATTATATGTTATCTTTCCTAGTTGTTTTGACAATAAAAAATGGATTTCATAATTTATAATTAACACAAAACTCAAAAACTTACATCTTAGTAGAGTCACGACTTCAAGCTAATTATCCTAATTATTTTTATTTAAAAACTTTACATACATACAGTCACGCATTTTTTCAGTAGGGGTGGCAAAGACCACTTTCTTCTACTTTCATCTGTGCTCTCATACATGCTCGTCGGTTTTTAGTACTTTTGACCTCACCTTTCTTTAAACCAATGTCGATCTGATCGAGATATGTTCGATGTCGACCTCTACCCACTTGCCCATTTACAGTCGCCTTATTAATCTGTTTCGTCAATCTTCTATCATCCATCCTCTCTAACTATCCAAACCATCTAAGCGTTCCTTTATCCATCAGGGGTCATTCCGGCTATAATTCTCAGACCAAACCCAACATTCACTACCATACATAAGTATAGGGACCAGAACTCCTGTTTGCAGAGCCAGTCGTGCCTGTTTTTAACACGTTATGGCTGCTAGTAGTTATGCTGAGCCCCATTTATTTGTTTCCCTGCCAATACCCTTCGCTCAATGTCACAGTCTTACTTTCTATCTCTCCTAAACCTTGAACCCAAGAATACAAACTCATTCGCTTGTTCCACTATTTCTTCATCAATCAGCACCTCACAGTTTGTCATGCTTTCGTCTTGCTTACATTTATGTTCATCTCTTTGATTTTTAAGGCTTCATGCATAATATTTACCATTGCCTGGAACTCCACTTCGGGTGATGCCAATACGACCTGATCATCAGCGTAAGGGAGGCATTTGACGAACAAATCATTCTTTTTCATTCCATGCACACTCTCTTTCAAATCTTTTAAACAATCGTCTTTGTATAAGTTAAACTGCCATAACGAAGCCAAACATCTCTGTCTAACACCTTTTTTTATTTTAAACCAGTCCGTGTAAGCTCCGTTTATCCTGACACAAGCAGTGAAATCCTTGTTAAGTGATTTCATTGCTGGTATCAAACTACCGCTCACCACATACATAGACAATGTCGACCACAATTCATTCCTCACCACTCTGTCATAGGTCTTTTCCAAGTCTATAAAAGCGCAGCAGACCTTCTGACTTCTAGTCAAGAATTTTTTTAGACCTTTTGACTTTTAGCCAAGAAAAACTTTAACCAATAATCTAATTTATATTACTTATTAATTATATTATTAGACTGTTTTAAAAACAATATTTTTTCAAATTGCATATGAAACCGATTATTTTAAGCTACCTGCCTACAGCTTTTCACCTATGAATAATAATGATAAACTTGGGGGTGGTTTCTTTTGAATCCCGTCAACGGCATTCAGACAATGTCCATAGTCTCTCCCCGTGATAGCAGATAGCGATCTGCTATACCTTTCTTCCTCCAGAATAGATGCAGATCGCCGATCGGTAACTGCCTAGCTTGAGAAAAGGTGAGCACAGCAAAGACAGCCTTAGTCTTGTATACGCAGGGAATTGACCAAGAATATGGAGGCTGGTTTCCACTTCTTCACACAATCCACAGCTCCAGATTGTGCATGTGGAAGCTAAGGTTACCATGACCGGTCAGTATGTGTACTGCTAATCTGATATCATTCCTACTCCGTGACGTATTGCTTCCGGCTAGGAGGGCCCTTGCCTGTCTACACTTGTCTCTGGTTTCTGTTTTCTAGTACATTAAGTTCTAAGCCAGCTTCGGATTGCCTTTCAGACTAGACAGAGAATCACTAAGGCTAGCTCTGGGCTAACAAACTTAGTCTCAGATCCAGCTTTCGCCAACTTATCAGTCCTCTAGTTGCTTTTGATTCCCGAGTGACCAGAAACCCAGACAAAACTGTCCTTGTTGCTTTTTGCCAATGTCTCTACAGTCTTTCAAATATTAAAAATGTTTGTGTAATATGTAATAATTGTAATTGTAACGAAACGATTAATTGAATTAAAATTGAAGAGCAAATAACTAATTTTTGCTTTAATTCAAATGAAAGTTATGTAATTAATTTTCAAGTTATTTTTATTAAATACTTGCCAACACTGGACTAAAAGTATTATCAATACCAATCTCATCTGCCTCCTCGGTGCTTGACATCTTTAATGTTTTTAATGAAAATAAGCTACAAGTGTTATTAAAGCACATATAAAAACACCGATAAACACCAGTTTGTTTTCACACATGACCTATTTCCTGAAAATTGGAATTTAATTTTAAAGACCAAAAATAGAAAATTATGCATACAACTTAGAGAGATGATTTATTAAAGAAAGAGACCTGTGAAGGTCCCCACTTTATTCCCAACGAAGTGTATTTCGAGTGCCGATTTAAAACGAATTGGTTATCACCCAAAACCACTCCTTTACTTATTCGATATGATAACATTTTCCCGCTGAAGTATATACGCGCAAACTTATTTATTTATCGGCTTATTCGGCAACCAATTTTCATTCTACTCAAACTGATTTAACCTGAAGTGGTCCCCAATAAATAATAATAACCTTCATCGATTCGAGAAGGAACGTGCGATTGATAAGTAAGGCTGTGTTTTTAAATGTGTTTTACAAGGGTCTTGAATTTCCATCGAGTGATTAGGTCATTTTGTCAAGAATTGGTTGGGAGTGCGCTAAAATGTTAATCTAAGCACTTCTTTGTACACCAAACAAAAAATCATAAGATAAATCATGAACCTAGAAACTACATAAACAGGATCATGAACCTGTAACAAATTCTTTATATCGTTATCGCTTGACGAATAGGAAGCCAAGAACGCGCAGATCATGCAAGTATCATTGTTTTGACGACTGGCTGCTTGGATTTGGTTTTATTACACTCTTACATTAAGTCGGAAATAAACTCATAGACTTACCAACTCTTAAGTAAACAGCTATTTTTTTAAAATACATACAACGATGGTTTCTATAAAAGATTTATGCTTTAACGATTGATAATGCACCAATATATCAATAAAGCCGGCTAAAAAGGTCCAAAGTAAAAATTGTTATACGCTGTACTTACCCATCTTCTCACTTTCAAGTTATAAGCAGGTACTTCTATTTGACAGAATTTAAATAAAATTGTATTTGAAACAATGTATAAGAGAGGTAATTTTTGTTAACACCAGAGAGTGTCTAATTTTAGAGAAAGGTAATGTTGAAAACATTACTAAATAAACTGATAGTTTCAATAGCTTTGAAGAATATTTGTAATATTAGTTTTTAAATTTATTAGCAAGATAAAACATTAAATAACTACCAAAAAAATTCTAAAGTTTTTTATGCGTTTAATTTCTAAAGATAATCAATGTGATATTGGTAGTACATTTTTAATGAATGTATGTGAAAAAATTTAGATGGGATATTATCTTTATCAGTTTTCTCACAAAATTTTATTTCCTTGAAAATTTTTGGAATAAAAAAAATTATAGGTATGATCTTAGTTCCTGTACGAGTTTATATGTTATAGTAGATTATTATAAATAATGCATATCTTTGTAATAAAAGTGTGTTTTATTTGGTGTTTTTTTCTACTTAAACAAAAGCAAGCAGCAAATATATTGTGTGTTTATTTGTTGTAAATGAAAATGGCTAAGTAAATTGAAAGTATGACGAACAAACTACTAACATATTAATTGCGGAAAAACTTTGTACAATAAAAATATTAATTATAAATATTGATTATTTTATTACATCAACAATAAAATTTATTCTTGTTATTCTATTGAATATTTTATAATAAAAATCCCAATGTTACCTATTAAAATATTCTTCACTAGCGTAAAAAAACTCACAGGATGACGGGAACAAAAATATTTTTTCAGTCATTTAAAAAATTTCCAATTGCGATTATAAAGAAAGCAGGCGATATATTATTTGTCTTACAATTAGTCAATAATTTAACGATAGGAAACGTATCGTTATTTTGTGGTATCATCATACTACATTAAAAAAATCTAAATAGAATTGTTAATTTCGTCGCATAATTCAGTGATATGGAACTAGGAGTTAAAAAGATCGGATGCCATATTATAAGACTTCATTGTGATAATCATTTAAGTTTGCAATTTTTTACCCAAAACAATACTACAAGTGGTTACTTTTGTTTTTATCTTAGCTCTGGTGGTACTGCAGCTTAGGTATTAGCTAATTGTGCCAGTTCCTTTGTAAGTAATGTTTTTTGTATGGAAAGTAAAAAAATATGGACAAAGAAGTAAAAACAATGTATGGTATGATACAAAATCATTATCCTGGTTCCCTTTCGCTGAATTAAGACAGACGAAACTATCAGTAGTATAAGTAATGGTTATTCTTTGTGGTAGTAATTGTATGTAATGTTTGTAAGAACTGATATTATTAATTACCAAGGTGTCACATCCGGTACATAAATACATATAGTGTTTGCATAATTTTTGTCTATTATTTATTAAGGTATATTCTAATACTATATACGTTGGTCACGATGTAATAAAATCCGATTTATTATCGTCTGTCCTACCAAGAAAAAGTTAAATGCTATGTAAGTTGAGCTTGTGGCAGAAGAGAAAGCAAAATCTTCAACCTCTTTATTTCACTTGTTCTAATTCTTCTTCTTGTGCCTTGTGCTAAAGCGCACGTTGGCGATCTCTTGTACTTCTCTCAAATCATATTTCACTTGTTAATAAATCTAAATTCAAATATAATTATTTTCTTGGTGTGTTCTATTCCTCATGCTAAATATTATTCTAAATGTAAGATTGACATACTCATAAGTTTTAATCATGGATAATAAAAATTAAATTTAGGAACAAACATACATTTATAATCATTTCATTTTAAATTATTACCTCCAATGTTACTGAAGCAATAATAACATGCTGGTAGTTAATTTAAAAAAATTAATTGTCTAATTGTCACTCATAGAAAAATATATCCTTTTGTCGTCGATAAATGGCTATGGGTAAATGGGAATTTGTTAATTTGTTAAATGGATTTTCTTGTAGTATATTGCCTATAGCAGCAATGTAAAAGTTAATAACAAATAGTATCAGCAGATTAGTTGATTAATTATTTACAGCTTTGTATTTTATTTAAACAGGTACAATTAAACAATTTTATAAGGCCAAGGCAAACACTGGTGTTCTCTCAACTTGTCGATTTTTATTTTTCTGATCAATACTTTTAAGAATATATTTTATAATAGCAAATAAAACCAAAACATGCTTTTGAGATTTAAATAAACGAAGCAAATCATATATTATATTATAAATTATTATATTATTACGTAATATTTTTATGAAATGTTACAACAGTCTGAAAAAATGTAGTATTACTTTTAAAAACGGAACAGAGGCCGGTATTCATTGATGTCTGGTTTTAAATGTAGGTACCTACTTATAATTTTGTCTGGAAAGTCAGTAAAAAATTACATTACTCTTTTTTTTAACTCATTGCGAAAAGATCTTATAATTGGTTGAAATGTTTTTAGTCTGTTGTTTTGACCTTATATTTGTATTGCATAGTAATTCATGAATCTCCCAAATAGGTACAAATAAATATACCAAATTTATAAGAAAATGTAATTAAAAATAGTTATGTACCAGTAGTGGATCAATTAAATTAATATTAATTGCTTATATAATGATTTTAAACTACCTAACTATGCAGTTGGGATTTTTTAAATACAATAAACTTTACTAATAATCGTAGCAAAACCTATCCATTACTCTTAAAAATGTTTAATTATAATAATAAAAGATGAAATTTCGATTAGCTAAACGATATAAATAAATTAGTTTTTTCAATTTAAACATAATTTTATTGAGAATAAAATGTTAAAATATGTTTTTAATTTTTAGGAAGAAATATGCGAAAACGTTACATCCGTTCTAAATAGGACCCCATTAATTATTAAACCGAGAAAAAGTCCTTTATCTCTTTCATTGCTTACAAAAGAGAAAATATTGGCAACGACATCTGCAAATTTTTCTTCAAATACAACCAAAGAGATGGATGAACCTAAACAAATCTCTGCAATAAACCAAAATTATTATCTGCAGAATTTATCTCTTAGTCAGATAAACGCTTTAGACAGTACTAAAAATAAATTACAGCTAGATATAACACCATGCATTGCAGCTGTACCAGAAACTTCAAGTTTGAAAAATTCCCGTTCTAATGATGTCCTGCTTCAATCACCTTTGTGTGATAAGAGTGTAGAGAGTATAACTCCCGATGATAACAGCTATTTAGGATTATCTAAAGTCAATTATGATATAGATTTCTCAGATTTGAGTACTGAAAATAGCATAGCCGAAGACTTAACGCCAGATAAAAGAAAATCCCCGACGCCAAGTTACGTCAGCGCTGATCCTTTCAGTCCTGTCGGTTTATCCTGTCTTATGACACAAACTCCTATGGTACCTTCGAACATGACGTCTCAAATCGAAACAGAAATAACTAAAACAGATAACTTTATCCTACCTTTTTTGGATGACAGTCAGGAAGGTAATGTCGAGAAAACTCTGTTGGATAAACTAGAAGAAACACCTACCATTAATTTACCTCCACCTATGAAGCCGACAACATCAGAGTATACTGGATTTTCTAAGCAAGGTTCAAAAATTCCAAGTATTCCTTGCAATACAGGAGATTTTAGTTGTTCAGGTGGATCTTCTTCAAAAAATCCAGTTTCGTAAATTGTTTATTTTATCTCAAAGCTGACATACAAAACCTGGGTTAAAGTTTTGTTACTATTAAACATAATGAATGAATTTCAGTCAAATTTAACTGCTATTTTGTATTTACGGTCGTGCTAAACATTAAAAATTATTTTAAAAACATTTTGATCACCTTTGGTTATTAATATTTTTTGTGCACTACTATTTACTACAAGTTAAGTTAATTAAAAAATTTTTTTAATAAAGTTTAAAGTTTTTTACGTCAAATTAAAAAAAATTATTTGGAATCTTTGTTATCGTAGAATTATTTCAGACAGTCGTCATCTTTCTATTCATAGGGTTTCGTCTTGTTTTTAGTTTGTTAAAAAAAAGCTCATTTGTTTGTAACTACATGACGGCATTTTAATAGGTAAATAAATCATAGAATAAACAAACAGAAATGTTTTCGTCATCAACTAAAAATATCCTTACCTATAGGTAATACACATTTTTAAATAAAAAATTAAGTATAGTGGTGAATCATCGTTTATTGCTTTAGATGTAACAAAGCTATAAATTGAATAATATCTCCTTTTCAATTAATTTGTTAACAGTTGCTGTTAATGGTTAGATCTCAGGCATGAAATTTTGCAAATCTTGGTGGAAACTATACCCTTTTTTTATTAACATCTTTCTAAAAAAAAAGAGTTTTGGACAACAGCAATCAATATATTTAAAAATGCGTCTTAATAAATTTTATATTAATTTTAAAGATTTTGGAAGTTCTTTTGTTAATTATATAGTTTTGAACATAAACGTAAATTTTACCCTTGCTTCATTTATTTTAAAAATAATATCCCATAAATATCACTGTTTTTATGTTATATCTATAACATGTTTGTTGTTTAACTGTAAGTATAAGCTTACTATAGTTAATCTCAAACAATCTGCTCCTGAGCGCTTGTCATTTATATTTATGTAAAAATTCATTATGCTAAAAGCTGATTTCGCATCTCTTGGAAATAAAATGTTAAGTGCTTGTAGGCTCAGTAATATTTCCAAGGTTGCTGTTTGGATAATCTCCATTTCTTCAATTGTATTTGTCCAATCTTACCTATAAAATCCACTAAGCTATCAAAACAGCCACACCTCTGATTAGTCTTTGTTTATTATAATACTTGTACAAAAGCTTTATAAGCCAGATATTAACTTTCATTGACTTAATTTACCTAGATTTGTGGGATAAAATCGCTTGGGCTACGCTTTTATGATTGCGACATATTCTTTAAATATTAATATTCAAAAAAACCATGTATAATAAAATTGTACTGAATAAATTTTTTTTTTCTGAATATAATTTTTTAAACATTTACTGTTTTCACCATTTCATGTTTCTAATTAAGTGCTGTATTTCGCACGATCTTCTTTAAAAGTATGTTGTGTATTTTTTGGTTTTGTATTTTTATATTGAGTTTGTAGAAATGATAAATAATTTTTTTATGGTTACGACTGTTCAATATAAACTACAAATTTTTAAAAATATATCCAAGGATAAATGTAGTCCACCAAATGTTCTTTTCTATATTTTAATCTATGTATTGATGTTTTTCGTCAAAAAAACAATTAATAATAAAATCTACACATTAAAAAATATTAAAATGTATCAATATTACATATATTACTTATTTATACCAAATTATAATGAGATATTGTTAGTTTTCCTTAGGGTTACTGAATACTTATCTTATCTAGACGTTATCTTTAATTCTACTGATTGTTGTGTTGTAACGAGTATTTTAAAATTAAAATTCAAAATAAGTGATATTCCAAATTCAAATGATGTAGTTAAAAGAATAATTTAGTTTTGAGGATAACATTATTTATAATATATTAGCGTTTCATGACGCATATAGATATACTTTTTTAAAACCAGTAATAAATTAGGACAAATTCGCCTTAATAAAGTTTTGTAGTAGCTTCAATAAAACAAATAAAAATTGACTGCACTCATTTTTATTTTTTTGTTTAGATTCTATTACATAATTTGATATGTTAAAAAGCAATATCTATTTTTTTAACCAATATGAGAATACTTGACAAATGATTTTAATGAAAATTGTAGCTAATGTATAACCTTACTTGGATATTGTATCCCTAAACTAAATTATTAAATAAATCATGAGTATCAGGAGTACTTTATTTGTTCATAACAATAATATGTAGGTAGTCCCTTTAAGCCATTTGGATAAACAAGGAATCAAATGAATGGGGCGCTGCATAACTTTGCGCTTTGTAAGAAGATCATTCGATAGGTACTGGAATTCTTCTTGATCTAGGTTTGGATACAAAACCGTAGATCAGAAATCTCTAAAAAAAGTAGACGCCTCGTCTTACAACTCTTACAACTCTTTGTTTTATTTTATTAGGAATTAATTATGGATACCAAATACCACCACGGATATTATATTAACATTAACAAGATCAGAAAAACTTAACAATCTTTCCTTGTATTTTCGCGTGTTATACGTGATAGAATTCGGATATCTAGACGTCAAAATTGTATTGTATTTGCTACTGATGGCGATGATGGAAATATGTTATGATGACTTTTTTACCGTTTACACCATGACACGTCCATTATATCATTGAATTTTTTTTCGGTTATTTTGGACAGTGGCAGATAAAAAGTAATGCTAATGTTTAAGTGATAAATTTAGTACCATTTATGATAAAACATTTTTAAGCTGGGTTTTTTTTAGTATTTTCCACTTTTCACGAGAGTGATGATGCATTTCACTAGATCCACACAATGGAGCCAACGTTGGCATCCTACCAGGCCAGGTCAAGAGCATGTATGAGAGCACTGATAAAAGTAGAGGAAGCAAAAGATGTGTGTAAGAACCGTAGCAATTGAAAGAAAGTGGTCTCTACCTACCTTTACGGGAAAAAGGAGTGATTATATGTATGTAGGTATGACAGCAGTACAGCGCTTGTGTATTAATTCGGCTAAACGCAATCTTACATTCTAAAAAAATCAACGATGTCTCACAGCTACATTGTTGTTAGTGAAAAATAAAACGAATTTCATAAATTTAAATAAACAAATATATTTAAAAATATATAAAATTTTAACAATCTTCATATTTTTTTTCATTTTGATCTCGGTAATTGATACTAACAAAAAAGCCAGTGTACTTAACCTTTGAAACAGTCAAATCGATAATAAAAATGGAAGACTCCTTATCTGAAGGTAGACGAAGAGGAAGTGTTTAGAAATTTCAACGAAGAGGCTTTGCCATGGTTTGGCGACATGACTAAGTGGTGGCCTGAAGCAAGGGAGATATCATACGCTATTCTAATATTAATTATTTAACGTACTTACGGCCAGGAAATCCAATTTTATGGCCTATGGTCGTAATATACTATTATTTATCACTGAAAAAGTTTAATAAATAGCATCATTTTGTGGCGAACCGATTGTGGCAAAATGTTAAAAACCGCTTTTGAAAAGTACCGGTTCCACAATCAGCGTTTATTTTACGGACAGATGATAAAAATTAACCCAAAAAAATTTTACGATTTACCTAACAGATATCTTTAAAATACTGCAAACATATAACGTTTTTCAGACCGAATTAATTTGCCACAGATGATACTCCATAATATTTCACTAATATTAAAACATTCAACGGGAAGTAGTTCGCGCAATATTTTTTTTACCAACCTATAGCGATATGTATTGTTTTCAATATTTCCAACGAGTTAAAGTACAATATTTGTTAATGGTTGCACATAATTTTTGTGAAATTAACACCCAATGTTAACTTTATTAAAAAAGTAATCCTGAGAGTTCATAATAAGACATGCATACATACATATAGTCACGCTTTTTCCCGTAAAGGTAGGCAGAGACTATTTCTTTCCACTTGTTACGGTTCTTACGCACGTCTTGTTCTTCTTCTACTTTCATCAGCGCTTTTATACATGCCTGTCGGTTGCTTGTATTTTTGACCTGGCCTTTCTTCGAGATACGTTCGCCTGAGTAGACCTCTACCGACTTGCCCATTCATACTCGCCTGATAAATCTGTTTCGTCAATCTTCTTTTATCCATCCTTTCTACGTATCGGAACTATCTAAGCATTCCTGTATTTATCATCGTTTCTGCATCTTCTTTCACACAGCACAGCGTTTCCTTACTTTATCCATCAGAGTCACTTCAGCTATACAATTCCCAGACTACTCATATTCGCAGCATTGATCTTACTTTCATGCTTCTGCCAAACCCAACATTCACTACCATACATAAGCAACTGTAGGGACCAGCACTCCTCTAGGCAAAGCCAGTCGTGCATTTTTTGACACGTTCTGGCTGCTCATATGCAGGGTCTCATTCATTTGTTACCCTGCCAACATTCTCCGCTCAATATCACAGTCATAATTTTCGTCTCCCTTAAACTTTGAACCCAAGTACGAGGATAGTTCACGAATTGTTGTCCCTAAGATAAAGTATAAGCGAACACATGAGAAGAATGATACTAATTTATTTTTCTAGATAGTCATCTGCAACGTCTATACATTTGGTATATCGGTGTTGAAATGTTTCAAACCCTTTTGCGCACCACAGTTTTGGGGACTCCTGCTCCTGGTGCATGTTGACAGGACTCTCTTCCCAGTTTGAAATCTCGTGACCAGTTCTTAATTACCTGGTACAGCGCAACAGAAGTAGCTTTGCGGGCGACTAGCCTCTAAAATAACAAATATTCGGCTGAATATACTTCACATTTGTAAACTTCTTCCTTCGATTGTACTTGAGACTCACGATTACTGAACATTTCTTCGTCGCCGATCGGATCGTTATTCGAATGTTTTCGTTGTGCGCAGATTTGTGTGATCTTCGCCCGCCAAGCTACTTCTGTTGCACTGTACGAAGGGGCAGAGTCTCCCAGTACTTCTTATAAATTTCTTGCGGTGATACCTCTTTTTACAGAGGTGCTTTATCGCACCTCTTATCTCAATTTTGTACATTTTTATAAAATCATGGAAAAAAATTAATATTTAACAGACACGAACTGATGCGCTGATGCTAATTGGCACACACTAATGTCGTACAATAAGCTTTTGCCTGATATTTTATTTGCATTTGTCATTCAACGCCAACTATTTTAGGGACAACAATTCGTGAACTATTCTCGTATAAAATTGTGATAAATTTATCTGTATGTTAATCAAGAAGGTATTTAAAAAATACAAAAAAAATATCAATAATTAGTAGCAATATCAATAACTGGTATTGCCTCCTCTGGCCCTAATAACTGCCTGACATCGTCTTCTCATACTTAAAATTAGGTTTCTAATCTCGTCTTGCTCAATTTGATCCCACGTCTCTACTAATCGCAATGACAGCTCATGTAAGTTTGCTGGAGGTGGTTGTAAAGTTTGAATACGTCGTCTCATTATTGCTCAATGGGGTTCAAGTCTGGACTTTTTGCAGGACAATTCATTGTTGGAATTTAAACCTGGAGGTAAGTTTGCACTACTCCAGCAACGTGTGGCCCTGCATTGTCACAAAAATTTTACCTACAAATGGTACTCTAGAATGACCGTAATGTATCTGGTAGCTGTTAGATGACCTCCTTGAACAATCACTAACTCTGTACAAGCCTCAAAACTGATGCCTCTCCGCCGTAGCTAACTGTCCCTACAATTTTACATTGAGCATATCTGCGGTAAGTAGCTGACCAGTGGCAGCTCTACAAGGTCTCATATTGTGTTTTGTCAATCTTCTTCGTACTAAATCCCGACTAATTAGAAACTGGTAGCGGCGAGAAAATTCCTGTTATAATAAAGTACTCGTAAGGAACTTCGTTCTTAGAGCTTCGAACGCAGAAAGCGATCTTGACGATCTGTGGTAGATAATAGATTGTAGGGTGGGTCGTGAAAGCCATGCTGCCTCTCAAGCACTTTGACCTATCAGATCTTTTGTGCATAACCCTTAATCTATTCAAGGCCCGGGATTCCGAGACTTCGAGTAAAGTTTATCAATTTTCTGGGGGCTAAGTTTCTGATATCAAAGGGCTTTAGAAAGGCCACTTCCAGATACTTGAGCCTCTTGCAGAAAAGCGCTGGGCATTCGCAAAGCAAATGTTCTGCAGTTTCTGCGAAGTTCTGGCAGCAGCGGCAACTATCACTCTCTGTTTTGCCCATCTTTTTCAGGTGGTACCTTAGAGGGCAGTGTCCAGTGAGAAGTCCCGTCACCAGTTTCAAGTCTTTCTTGTTCAACTCGAGAAGCTGTTTAGCTTTCCTTGGCGAAAGACTTACTAGCCTTTTCGCTTGCCTGTGTGCTGGCACTTTATGCCAGTGAGATTTCATTTCATCTATTTCCCAACGTCGATCCTCTTCTTTCAAGTGGGCTTTGGAAAATCCACAGAAGGGTTCTGGGCCGGAAAATTTTGTATTTGCCCCTTCTTTGGCAAGGCAATCTGCTTCTTCGTTGCCTTTAACTCCCTTGTGACCTGGAACCCACATAAGAGTAACCTTATTGTTTGCTGCCAATTGTCTCAGGGACTGTTTACAGTCCCAAGTCAGCTTAGACTCACAAGTGTATGACTTCAAGAGCTTTTAGTGCTGCTTGGCTATCTGATAAAATATAGATTTCTGCCCTTCGGGTGTTTCTTTCGATGCACTCCTGGGCACATGTCTCTATGGCATGTAATTCTGCTTGAAAGATGGTTGGGGTGTTACCAAGTGTTCCTTCCTAGTTGAGGTCCGTTCTCTGTGCAAACTTGGTGGTTGTTTATAACCACTTTAAATTGCATTTCGAAGTGATACCTAACTGGCATAATATCTGTCGGTCTTAGACATGGATTCTAGGGAAATATTTTCCAAAATCTTCAAATGTCTATTCCGATTTCTTGTTCTAAGATTTGTTGTCTGGCTCAGTCTGAAGGCACTGATTGCTGCTTCTTTCATTACACATAAGTGCAATGGTGGAAGGTTCAGCATTACCTCTACGGCTGCAGTAGGGCACGTGAATGTTGCCCCTGTAATTCCCAAAAAAGTTAGCCGCTGCACTTTCTGCATCTGTGGTAACTGAATGCTCTGAAAATTGTTGATTGTGTTACTCCCGTGCATTGTGCCACTTGAACCCTTCTCCGAGGAGAGCCATAACAACAGCACATTCTTCTCTTGAAAGATTTCTTGTAACACGTTCCTGGTTATTCATTTTGTAAAAAAATCTCAAACAAAATCACTTATCTCACTATATAAGTCTACAAAGGGAAATAACCAGCGCTAAAATGTCTACAGATTTTTATCAAAATATATTTTTTCAACATTTTACAAAAACTGCAGAAGAATAAATAAAAGAAAGAAGTCATAGAAAGAAATTGATAAGATAATATGAATATGAATTTTTTAACCATTTCAAAATACTTGTTGAAATACTTTTTTGTTTCTAAAACTTTGTACATGCGTTAATTTTGCGGTGAAGTGTATTAACCATTGCCTACAACTCCTCAGAAAAATTGCTAATATAACCTGATCATCGGCGTAAAGGAGGCATTTGACGATCAAATCATTCATTTTCAATCCATACGCACTCTCTTTCAAATCTTTTAAACATCCGTTTATGAATAAGTTAAAAAGCTATGGCGAAGCCATACATTCCTGTCTAGTAGGTTAGGTATCATGTGAGTGGGGCGTGGTCGCCCCTCCACCTTTAGTAGGTCTATTGTGGCTCACCCCTAGAGGTTACAGTTCACCGCACAATCCAACCCTTCTCACGAAGTTTATGGTTGTATAGGGTGAGATTTTTTTGAAATCGGTAGATTCTAGGTTGGTGTAACCAAATAAGTTAAACCTTATTCTTCCCAGGCCGGGGCAGTGCTTTTAAAGCAGCCTGGCTGTCTGATATTATACTTATGTTTTTGTTTGATAGAGGTCTGTTGGTCAGCTCTCTTGCGCACAATTCGATAGCGAAGACTTCAGCCTAAAAGATTGTAGCATACCTGCCAAGACTGGTAGATATTTTAATCTTTGGTTTTCTGCTGCAAACACCGGCCCCAACTCCATCTGGGGTTTTTGAGCCATCTGTGTACATTACGTATTCAGTCCCTGGGAAGAGGATTTCTCTCCTCACCCATTCATCTCTCTTCGGAAAGAGGACTTTGAACGACTTTTCTACGTGTATTTTTGTGGCTAGCATGTCAGGAACCATCCCGAGAATTTGGTGGTTTCTTCGCTTTGTTAGGATGAGGATTTGAAAATGCAGCATGCTGCTTCACTGTTCGGTACCTTGTTGCTTCCATTTGAGCTTTTGAAACTGATTTCTGATCTTGATTATCGCCTGTTACTAGTTGCATGATAAGAATTGCTTTGATTTAAAAATACACATACAGTGTCTTATAATACTTGTGTGATTTAATAAAATGTTTGTATTTAATTGTACGAAGTAAAAGCACGTAGCTTCTGGCCATAACCGGCATAGTCAGAGAAGATATATAGAAAAATAGGTTGTCAAATCTAAAAAAAATAAAATGTAACTAATAAAAATTATCTTGAAAGAATAGATCAATTTAAATTAAAATACACCGGTACAATACTACGCCACTGCGAGGTACTTAAAAGATAAGGTGTATCATTAAAATAGCAGGTAGGATCTTCTGGCTAGCCCGGCACTTCAGTGGTGCCAGCACCGTTTTGTGGTACCGTTAGTACGAGTTGCTTGACTTTTACGCCGTGTACGTCATCTTTTACAAAATATTTAACAAGACTATTATTTGATAGGTGCACGCAAGAAATTCCATACTCATTGTCTTGATTATGTGATTTTGTCACTTAAACAAGTATTTAATTTTATTTTATATTTTGTTAAAAAAATACAAGGTAAGTGACCTTTTGTATATTTACTTTAATTCCAAAACAAATTATTTTATGTAACAATTTAAACTTCGTTAGCAATCGTTGCACAAAT